>JAVQMG010000017.1:0-347500 GCA_032878915.1 Castanopsis chinensis
TTTTTGGGTTTTATTTTTTTATTTCTTGCATTTTCCTTTTTGGGTTTTGATAAATAGTCCTTGTCTTGGTACTTAAAATTCTGAGTTTTTTTTTTTTTTTTGGGTTTCATATATTTTGTAACCAAAGGGTCTCTGTCAAAATAATGAATGAAACTTTACAATTTGGTGGACTCTGAGGATGAAGAAAGGCAAATAAGAAATCAGAACTTGGGATGTGACCTTTATTCATATTTTATATTTGTAAGAAAAAAGCAGAATTTGGGATGTGGTCTTTATGTAAAATGGCTGTGCGTATTCAAATTTTATAATTTAGTTGAAAAATCACAAGATAATGGCTGTGCAGATTTGTATTTTATTTTCCCATGTACAAGATGATGTTGTTGCTTAAATAGCAGACTAGTTCACTTCTATTTTTATTGTAATTAAGCAATGTTTCTTATAATATTGCAAAGTGCTTTCTCATTGTTAACTCATTTGTTTGTCATTTTAATATGTATGTGGCTTCATGGTCATCTATAATATAAGCAATATTTAGCTTGAATTTGCTTTGCTAGCTGTTGTGGAGAAGTATTCTCTAAAACTTGTGTGGATGGAATTTGTTTTGGCTGTCTAGACCTCCCCTCGATGTACAAGAACCTTCTATTGGTCTACACACAAAGGTCATCCCTTTCACAGCCAATATAACAAAATTAGAGCCTTGTAGAATCTCAACCAAAATCCTCAACCTGGTTCATATTTTTGGATATGAACTTTTCTTATTCTGTGTACAACTGTACATGCAAAATGATCCTGGGCACAGGTTTGATTGTTATTCCCTTGCCCTGTTGTCTTAGGAATCATAAGTATCTAAGTGTAGCTTTCCATCTGCTTTGTTTGTTCATCTGCTATTTCGGTTCTGTGTACATTGGAGTCTGATCTGGTAACTCAAGTTCAAATCTCGGTGGGACTGTACCATACATTTTCTTATTAAAATAAAGTATTTGTACAGCTTCAATGCAGTCACAGCTAGACACCTTGTAGTCATTGTAGGTTCAGAATCTTATAGTAAGTACGACTACTTAACATCATTGACACATTGGATTAACTAAAATGTTATTTTTGATGTTATTATCTCTTTAATTATCATGGTATTTTGTGTTTAAATGTTCATTTTTTAATGTTTTTTTGTTGACAGGGATGAGAGTAGTGTTCTTCTTTTTGCAATGGTTGCAATTTCCAGCTTGGTTTGACGGAGGCCACCACTTTTTCTGCCTGTGGTTTGTGCAATTATGTAAGGGTGTTTGGTAGAGCAGTTTGAAATAGGATTTTTGTAATTTTTTAAAATACGTGTGGGTGAAAAAGTGTGTGAAAATGTGTGTAATGTTATTTAAAATATAAAAATGTGAGTTTGAGATAGGGTACCAAACAGGCCCTACGAATCTCTAATGAACAACAAAATATGTTTTTAAGTAATTATAGTCCCTACATAGACTTCTTGGTTTGTTTGGATTGTTTATTTAGAATCGTTATGGATATGGTTGTGTAATTGTATAGTCCTTGTCGAAGGACTTAAACTTCTGGGTTTATATTTAGAATCAATGTGGATATCTATGTTCTAGACGTAGTTGAAAATTATGATAATGATTGACATGAATGTTTTGGTCTATGTTGACTGGTTTATTGTATTCTAATTTCTTCCTACATGAAAATATTACGTTAATAGCTCTTGATCATGATGTAGCCAATTCTTTAAGTCTGTAACTTCTTGTTTTCTTGTGTTAATAAATCTTTGATGTCATTAAAAAAAAAAAAAAAACCATTGATTCCTCATTTTTTCACCATCAAGGCTTTGTGTGTTTCATCATATAGTTCCCATCATAAGTGGTGGCAGTAAGGCTATCAAGTAAAAGAATTGACCCTAAACTATATTAATGTGATTATTATTGAGAGATGATACAGATTCAAATTGAGATTTTTTTGGTGTTTATGATCACCCTTAGACACATCGATGACGGCATACTTGGGCTCTTTTAGATAATCTTGGGCAACAAAAGGACCTTTTCTGTGTCTCACTTGGCGATTTTTAAGTTTTAACTGTCATGTATGCAAAAGTATGGGACGAATAAGCAGTTTGAAAAAGTACAAGCATTTAGGGCGGTATTGGATCTTGGACTGGTACTACTTTTAATGCGTGTGGCAAAAAGAATAGTGCGCTACTACTTTAGAGAGACCGCATACAGTTAACATATATTTTGGATCATGGATGTAAGAGCATTTTCATTAAGAATGCTAAATGCTATAAATACTAAATTTTAACGTAAAGTTTGTAATATGTACCAAAAAGCAAGTTTGTAAAAAACACCAAAAAGCAAGTTATAACAAACATGCTAAACTTAAAAAAAAAATACAATCTAAGCTATAGTGAACTTTCATCTTTGAACGCTCACTGTAACTCCAATCTTTAAAAGAAATATAATTATTTTAATGCTTGTGGTGCAATTTTCCTTATACTATATATATTTTTAAATTTCCTTATACTATATTTGATGCTTGGGAGCTTGCTTCACAAATATATTAAATACTAAAAAAGATTTAATGTTGTTTATTATTTTGGTTTGTGTAGTTGTTTTTTATTATTTTATTGAGTAATTTATATTATTTCAAGTGAAATGGTAAAATAATAGAACATTTAATGTTGCGTGTATTGTAAAATGAGTTGTTAAAATTGATAAAGTAGCTATTTAAGATACTAAATACAAAATTTTTTAAAAGTTTCGATGGGAATGCTCAAGAATTGACAATTTAAGGGTTAAATGCCCAAAATACTTTGATTGTGGCCACTGAAACATTGGGTCTTTTATATCTTGCATTGATCATGGGGTGACTAGCTTGAAACAATTTGAATTCCCTGTCATTGAAAATTCGAGTGCCAAGACAAAGCTATTTGTTGAAGAGGCAGACGTTACACTGAGGTGGCCTTTTTTTTTTCTTACTCTGATGTAAAGAAAGACTTCATTGAAACAAATGAACAAAGGAACAAATTACAAAAAAGGGGTGTGGCTGGCAGCCTCCCCGATAGCATCAGAAAAACAAAGGGAGGGGGGGGGGGGGGGGTGTCAGGGCAAGCACTGTTCTGATACAAAAGAGCCCACAAATCTATTTTGGAGTGTGACTATCTAGCTAATGTATGAGTAGCCTTTTGCTTCACGAGAAATCCATCTGAGAGAAGGATTAAGTAGCAATTATGATTTAATAATAATCTCTTATATTGTATTTTTTATCCTCCCAGGGACTTCCTGGTGGTGTTTCTAGATGGCTTGGAAACAAATCAAGTAATCTCCTTCAAATTGGATGGCCTCATAATTCAAATTTGATGAACAACTTAAACTTCTTGGTTTATTTAGAATCATTATGGTATGGCTTTGTGTGATTATATAGTCCCTGGTGAAGGACTTGGACTTCTTGGTTTATTTAGAATCATTATGGTTTTGTGTAATTCTATATTCCCTAGATGAAAGACTTTGCAGAGTTTATAAACTAGGGAAATAAAAAACCTGCTAAACATAGCAGTAATGGCAGATAGGGAACGAAATAACAAAATTAGAGCTTCATAGAGGATTAACCAAACCCCTCAACTTGGTTAATATTCTTGAATATGAGCTTTGCTTTGTTCTCTGTACATTGCAAAATGATCCTGGGCATGACTTTGATTGTTATTTCCATGCCATGTTGTCTTAGGAATAGGATGTCTCCAAGTGCAACTTGACTCTTCCATCCTCTTTGTTTGTTCATTTGCCATGTCGGTTCTATAGCTTTGCTACTTGTTAGGATGATGAGTCTGTGATACCCTGAGTCTCTTGCTTTAATGGCTGCTTCTCAAATTGCTGCTTCCTGGGCTTCTTGCCTAGCCTCCACTTTGATGCTGACATGCTGCTACCTCCTTTGAAAATTTTGATTCCCTCCCTTGAGAAGAGGCTTCGAAGGAAAACCCTCATCTTCTATTTTGATAAACAATTGTCAATTTCTATCACAGCCTGTCAGGTTTTTGTCTTTCCTCTTCTCCCCATGATCATTGTAGGTTGTGTAAGCTTCTCTGTACTTGCATAGGAGACTTTTAGAGGTTAGTAAATTTTCGAGGGGGTTGACTTGCTCCCCTTCACGGATAACCTGATTTTGATGAAGCCATATGGTCCATATGGTAATGTAAACCACTTTGTGGTAAATCCATATTCTCCTCGGTTAAACAACTTAAACTATGGTGAAGGGATAGCCAGTTAACCAACCACTGCTTTATTTGAGTGTAACCCAGTTCTTAAGTTCTAATGGTTAGATTAGACCCTAACCAGATTGCTCTGGCAAAAGGACAGTGATGGAATATATGAGAAATTGTTTCATCATTCTCTTGGCATAAAGGACACTGAGTTGTGGTGGGAATGACCCTCCTGCTCAGGTTCATCTTCACTAGAATGCCATCATGGAGAATTTTTAGAATTAAGTTTAGTACTTTTACAGGTAGCTGTAATCCATTCTCCAAACTAAATATATTTCACATATAAGTACAAGAAGACCCAGATTTTGAGGACCTACAAAATGGAGTATTTCTATAGAATTATAAGATAATGGAGTTGGAAGAAGGGTTGGCTTGCTTAAGGCCATGCCCTCTCCCTAGAATCTAATTCTAGAACCAATGAAGCAAATCTATATGTACTTGTCTTTGTATATTTTTTTTCCCAAACAAAGGGTATAGTCACAATCTACAGGCTTGTCTTTGTGAGACGTAAGTTTGCATACCCTTAGCAGCTATGAGCAAAGAATTGCAGACTTTGAGGAACAAAATTCTTGTCTTGTGTAAACTAGCAGAAAGAAATATAATCCAAATAGATGTAGATGTCAGCTTGCCTTCTCAGTTAGAATTGTGACAAGCTCAGACCGGGCCTTTTCTAGAGCACTAGACAAATTCTCAGGCTTCCTCCCACCTGCCTGAGCAAAATTAGCCCTGCCACCCCCTCCACCACCACACAACTTAGCTATAGGTCCTATGAACTTCCCTGCCTGTATTCCTAAATCATCCATTCCAGGAGTGAATGCAGCAACCAAACTAACCTTCCCTTCACCTGGACATGAGCCCAATACCACAGCTGCTGGATCTTGTAGTGCATCCACCAGATACTCAGCTGCACATCTTAGTGAATCAGCATCGGTATCATCCATGCACTCAACTAATACCCTGGTATAAAAAAATTTCAAAGAAAATAAAAATGAAATTCATGACGCTTTCAATATGTAAATATTAGTGTAATATTTTTGAGATTATATATTAAAACTTCAAAAAGAAGAAGATAACGACGCATTTGATGTATCTGGCTACTTCATATCTGTAGTTTTTATTAAAAATATATAAATGATGATTATATAATTAATAGTACCTCAAGCATGTAAGGTTTCTTGGGCTATAACATGCATTCTTTAATAAAGTATTTTCTTATGAATTCCTTCACTGCATATCTACTATACCTAGGTAAGAACCCCTATTGAATATTGATTAGAAAGCTAAGATCTTCTCTTAATTGACAGCCTTGTTTTTTATATATTATTCTTTTTAATTTGAGAAGGGGGGGATTTGAGGAATTCACCATAGACATACAACCGTGACTGTCTTAGTATGGAGGCAGATACTTGCCTTATCTTATTTGAAGCTCCCACCGGGAATGCATTGCTTGCAATAATTGATGCATTGTATTCTGCTGCTTTAGTGCGCAAAGTAGAAACTTCATTTCTTGCCATTCGTAACTCCTCTAAGAGATTTTCTACTCGGGTTGTTACATCTTCAGCTTTGACCTAGAAAAAGAAACTTCAAAATATTTTACAAATTCTTGTTCTATTCACAAAGGGATGTTTTAAGCAAGGAAAACATTCAAAAACTGGGGAAAAAAAGAGAAAAGAGAAAACCAATCCACAAAATCCCTGGTACAATAAATTACAATGAGAGAGGTGAAGAGAGAGGATAGGGGTAAGTTTTATGTTTAATATCAAGAGTATAGAAGGACGCATAATTTGAGAGTAGAACATAGATTTTTCATATGGTAATCTATAGCATTGACATATTCAATGAAAGCTTCACCAGACACGGCTTCTATACGTCTGATTCCAGATGCAATACCCTGCTCTGAGATTAAATTGAATCCACGAATTTCAGAGTTATTGCTGACCTGGGTTCCTCCACAAAGTTCCATAGATACACCAGGGACCTCTACAACACGTACCGATAGCACATAAAAGGATTAGAAAAAAGTAAACTAATCAACCATTTTGTATTACATGTCAAATATTTTTGAATGTGCAAAATGTCCTGTTGAATGTTGAAATAAAGACGTCTTCAAAGTTTTTGGGTATAAAATTTATAGTAAACAGATATTATAGAAGAAGACATTAGAGAGACCATCACTTAAAAAGAGTGTTGAAGAAATTCACGAGGAAGGGGGAAAAAAAAAAGTCCTTGCCAAAAAGCAATGCTTCTGTTTAGAATCCTGACTGTTGATATTGTGTCATCAGGCTCATTTATTGATATTAAACTGGTAAGACTGGTCAATTTGACATTGTCGAATTGAAATATGAAGAAAAACTAAAAAAAGCTCAAGGACTAGTCTCAGATTATTTTTTTAAATGTCCTAAGATGTCAGGCTTTCTCAAGCACATTCCTAATATGACATTTATGGAAGAAGCTCAGTAGAACTAGTACGCAGGTAAGCCATTAATGTTGGCAACAGTTTGTAATTAAAACTTTGAAGAAATTAATTCAAACCTGTTCCCCATATTTTTCCCCAAACATTGCAATAGCCCCAGCTTTTTTTGCATCAGCAAGAAGCATGACTTTAGTTTGAAGAATTGTTGCAGCCTCAATATAACTGTTGACTAATCCTTCAATTTCCACAAGCTCACTG
Source organism: Castanopsis chinensis (assembly GCA_032878915.1). NCBI lineage: Eukaryota > Viridiplantae > Streptophyta > Magnoliopsida > Fagales > Fagaceae > Castanopsis > Castanopsis chinensis. The sequence continues at coordinate 6,921 of JAVQMG010000017.1, forward strand.
TCAAGAAGTGGTCGGGGGAAGTTGAAATCAAACCTAAGACGATCAAAAGCAACCAAGGAACCTGCTTGTGACGTTTCCTGGCCTACAACTTTCTTAAGTGCAGCTTGTAGCCAATGAGTAGCAGTATGATGAACCTGCAAAATACCAAAGAATTTTAGATATCAAGCTAGAAGAGTTTCAAAAACAGATGTACAATTCCAGTTCTATGCGTAGCAAGTTCCGTTTAATAAACTTGTAATATTCAATTCTCCAATTTCTAAATCATTTTGAGCTTGAAATAAGCATGAGATTATAATTATCAGGACTTGCTTTTGGCCCCTCCAAAATATGAAGATTGTGTAATAAACTTCACAATTTCGGGAAAGAAATGGCTAAACCCAAGCCTGTACCTTAGCCCGCTGTCTCAGTTTTGGATCTACTGCTGCTTCCACTTCTCTACCAACCTCAGTTTTGTCTCAGTTTTCTCCTCTCTCTAACGTCTGTACAAAACGAAGTTCTTCCCTCTTTAACTCCTCAAGAATGTGGGGTGACCTGTCTTTTACATCCACATCAATATGGGTGCTTAATTCTATCACTTTTTCTGCAATTACTGGTAAAAATGCTCCTTCAAGGTAAACCCTACCATCCCCCTTTATTCCAAGCAACCTGCCAGTATGGACAGCCCTTCTGATAAGCCTCCAAACTACATAGCCTCTACCAATATTCAAAGGGAACACCCCATCTGATATGAGATATACAATTGCACGCAAATGATCTCCTATAATCTGACAAGTAAATAATGTAGTGCATTATTTCTGCGATGACGCAAGTCAATGAATACCTTATGAAGGATACGAGACACACGCTCTAGGCCAAGCCCAGTGTCTATATTCCTCTGTTTTAAGGGTTCAAGTGAACCATCCTCCTTTTTGTTGTATTGCATGAAAACCAGATTGTAGAATTCTATGAACCTAGTATCATCTCCAAGATCCTGCAAATTTAAAACATCCAATAATTTAAATTATAAAAGAGAGAGAGAGTGAGGTAAAGACACCAACATTAACTAAATTATCACTTTTCATCACTCAGGGAAAACAAAAGACAAAAAGAAGAAGAGTAGGAGCTATATATTGAACTAGAATCACTTGGACTTATCTAAAACACAGAGTGTCTAGAATTCCTCTTTCAGGATGGAAATCATAATAAATCTCCGAGCATGGACCACAGGGACCAGTAACTCCACTGGTCCAGAAGTTGTCATCTTCACCCATCCTCGTTATACGCTCTGTAGGAACGCCCACCTGATGCAAGATCCATGTTTATAGAGTTCAGATAATCGTAATAGCACTTGGTTACATTCATTTATTTTTTCAAGTTTTATCGTGAAATAATTTATGGAAAACTGCCTTATATAGAAGACAAGTTCAAATAAAAAGAATCATTCAAGGTCTCATACACAAGTTCAGGACTAAAGTTCATGTGAATATGTTGGCATTTATAAGACCAATCACATTCAAGCACAATAAAAACAATGACAACGAGACTTTATTGTGTCACCTTGTAGAAAGATACAGATTTAGACACATAAAGATGTACATGGAAGAGTATATGTATACCAAAGAATATTGTAAGTGCATAAGTAGTGAAAACTGAATAGAAGGTAATCAAACATGCAAATTAACATATAACTAGTTATGAGCTTTTGTTGGGCAGACCTCATCATGCAAGATTTTAAATCTGTAAGCAAAATTAGCATGTAATTAGTAAGTTTCTTGCCTAGCAAAACAAAATACAAGGAAAAAATATACTAAATTTTCTTCTTTTTTTATCAAAAAAATAATAAATAAATGACCATAGACTCCCTCTCTCTCCCTCTCTCTCTCTCTCTCTCTGGCACACACATGCAAGTAGCCTGGATAGTGTTTTTGTTGCCTTCAGCCTAACAACTAGAACTTTTGCTTCAAGCAAGCAGCAAAATGTATAAATATAAATTAATGGCCCAATTACAGCACAAAACTCCACGCTTACTCTATGGTTGAAAGCTCCCACACCTATTTAATTGCTTCCTTCTTGAAGTAGTCTCCAAAACTGAAGTTTCCAATCATCTCAAACAATGTATGATGTCGAGCTGTTCGCCCTACATTCTCCATATCATTGGTATGTATGCACCTTTGTGCAGTTGTAGCGCAAGGTACCTGTCTGGGAACCTGAACAGGATATTCAAAAGTTGTGAAAAAAAAATTAATTAATTAAAAAGCACTATTCAAGAGTCTTTCATGCCATCTAAAGCATATTCTTAGAGTTAATTCACCTTTTGAGATTATGCCTTTATTTATGATTTCACTGGAAATATTTAACAAATTTGCCACAGTTTTAACAATAACTTTTTGCTATACCTTTTCAAGGAATATAGGCTTAAATTGAAGCATTCCGGCAATTGTTAGTAGAACTTTTGGATCATCTGGCACTAGAGAAGCACTTGGAAGAACCTTGTGCTCACGGGAAGCATAAAAATTAAGAAATCGACGGCAAATAGAATCCCCACTTACAGGGAGATCCTTGAATGTATCCTCATTCATGGGCTGTATTGATGCTGAAAAGTCATATGGCAAATTCCATAATCTTGAAGCCAGAAACTGAAGGAGAATTTATAAGCTTTTAATAAAAGGAGCTTTAATACAGAAACTTGATGTGCTGCTCATGCTAAATTGCATGCGACGTGCTTCTTTTAGATCACAATGACCACAGGGCAAAATACTAGGAGAAAAAAGGGTAATGGTTCTTGTAAAAAGACCTGCATAATCCCAAAGATCATTATTGCCTGAAGAGCATATCACAACGGTTCAAAGTTCACATCAATATTATTTAGAGTGAAAGAATTATAGCATAAAAGTACATTCGTAACAATCAAGCAAGGAAAGTGAAGATACATGGTAATAAAGTATGGCCACATGATTTGCATCATAAGTGTCATGGCCATGCCAACACTTAATACAATGACAGAAGTAGCTCAAGAAACATAACAAGGCAGTTCATAGGAAAATGTTTCAGAATTATCTGAAAAGCCCAAAGCGAGGACCTAATACAGGCTTATGAAAGTTAAACTGAAGAAACAGAAATTGTTAAAAGAACAGAAACAAAGCAAAGCCTTGAGCTCGAAAATCTCCATAATCCAATGGGAGCTATTGAAGATAGAAATCTTAATGATACAACAGGAAAATGACAGAAAAAATTTATACTTTAAATCCTATTTATATTCCTAGTAACTTAGTTAGTCCTATCAAACAAGTGTAATCCTTAAAAACTTTACCCCTTCATTATTAGACTGCAGACTGCTAAACCCAAGTAACTTCCCAAAAACAGTAAAACTGAGCCCCAACAAACCCCCCCCCCCCCAAAAAAAAAAAAAAAAAATTCACAAAATTTCTCTTCAGCTTCTTTTGAGATTTTCATTCATCCTTCATAGTCCAAACTAAGAATCTGGGTTTTTTTTTTCTTTCTATTATGAATATATTAATTAACTACTTCTTCATAAATTCATAGTAGGAACAATATAAAGTTTACATAAAAGAAATCTAATCTGAACAAACATTGGCATAGCCTAAAATTTGTAGAGCAACGATTCCAAAATATGGACAAAAGACAAAAAATTTTGGGAAAAAAATGGAATTATTAAAGAACTAAAAAGAGCACAAAACTCTTTGAGTGAAGCAATTCACGGTTTTGGTCAAGTGGGTCTGCCACAAATGAATCACATTGAAGCTGAAAGCTCAGTTATTACACGGAAAAGCTATAATTGGAATTGTCTATAATCGAAGTAAGAGAATAATAAAAGCAGAGTTGGAGAAGAAAGTACCAGTCGAAAGCGCAAGTTTTCTGTTGGGAAATGGGATGAGAGTCTTGCCTCCATGGCTGCTGTGCAGGGAGGGTGGGACCTTCAGGCTTTTCATGGCTCTCTCTCTCTCTCTCTCTGGTTTTGGGCTTTGATTTTCAAATGGGCATTTATGTACGTTGGTGTGGCACCAGTGGATAAGCCCATTTTGAGAGGTTCACATTTTTAGAGGTACTTCAAACTTACCCACGTAGACAGAGAGAAAGAGAGCTAGTTAAATTGCTAAAATTTAATACAATTGCACCAAGGTAGACCAAAAGACAAAACTGGACCAAAGTGGACTGAAAGGGACCTAAATAGACGAAATAGACCGAATTGGTCCAAAATGGATCTGAAAACATATCATACAATATTTGACCACTAGAGAGAGCATATAACCAACAAATGCATCCAAATATGATTTAACATTTAATTCCTAAGTGAAACCTAGTCCTCAACATCCACAAGATTAAAATGAATCTCAAAATTTTTTATTCAATTGATGATGCTTTATCCTTTAAATTGAAGAGTTTATATATACTTATATATTTTAGGAAAGAAAAAATAAATCCAAAAAAATAACTAAAAGTACATTTTTTATGTTAAAAGAAATTTAACACTGTGTTGTTTTTAAATACATAAAAGTGAAAAATTACATGACTTTTTTTCTTAGATACAATTTAACAAATTATACAGCTTTCATGTGTGTATATTATGTAGTGACAATGAGGTATATGAGAGAAAATATTGTGATATCCAAACATTTAAGACATGGTAGAGAATCATAATGCCTACAACATCTACTACTACACTTAGTTATCAAATACATTTAATTTTTTTTTTTGTCTTGTTTATGCATATCTCATATAATGCCTTTAAGGATAATTCTTTTCCAGTTTCTATACCTCCAATCTTCTAAAGCACAGATCTTCAATCTCTAATAGCATGTATGAGTTAAAATATTTCAACAATCCTATAAAACATCAGATGTAGAATATTATATTCTTGAGAATTGAGATTGTTTGTAGCATACGGTAGAGAATCAAAATATTCTACCCAACCCACAACATCTACTACTACATTTTGTTATTTTCAAATACATTTATATAATTTATACTTTTCTTATTCATTCATCTCATACAAAATCCCATTTAAGTATAATTATATTTTCAGTTCCTTCATCAAGTCTTTTATAGTGCGGATCCGTCAGTGAGAATCTCGAATTGTAAATTAGTTAGTAAAGTTTCACTAACATTTAAACATACACATCGACCAAAATAAGTCTTTTTAGTTCTCAAATTTGATCAGAATCTAAGCTCGATCGGTTTTTAAAATTATTCCATGAAAACTTTAAATTACGTGTGTGGCAATGTATATTGGTATCTGGTTATTTAAAAGAATAGCAAGGCCATGCATATATATATATATATGTCCTTATTAATTATTATTATTATATGACCTTATAATAGCTTGGGTGACTAGGAAAAGTAGAGTTTTTCATCAGATATATACTATACCAACCACAGTTCAGTTTGTTTGTATCACTAAAACGGTTAAATCTCCTAATTTAACAAATCAGACAAATGAATTTATTAAATTGGCATTAGAATCAAACAATATATATATTTGATAATTAATAATAAAACAAATGGATAAATATATTAATTTTGTGAGGCAATCAATCTCTTTAACCCTAAAGACCAACCTACTACCCCCCTTCAAATTTCACAAACACTCTCTTTCTAACCCGATTTCACAAAAACACACGCTCTCTGAAGTCACAAATGGCAAAACCTTTACTCTCTTTGAATGCTTTGTAGATAAGGTTTCTTTCTTTTTATTCTTTTGGGTGGCATTGTAAACTGGATTAATTGACATGAATAAATTAAGCATCGGTGGTCTACCTCCCCCATAGCGGATGATTAGGCTTAAGCCTACTTAATAGCCAATTTTGCTTACGTCCACTTTAGAGCACAATATCTTATTTACTTTGATTTCAAGGAAACACATAAAATATAAATGAAAACAACATGGAAAAGTGTACCAACAATAGTTTTACATAAATAACTTTTAAGAGTAAACTTACTAGAATTAAGATAGATACTTCAATGCTTTCGACTGGCTTAGTATAGGGTGATTTCTTGGGTTTTGTACATCTAAATATTGGAGTGCTTTTTACACTAAACTCATATGACTCAAGTTAAATATATAACTAAAGGACTTTATCGTGCATCTTTGATTCTTGAAGAGAATTTTTCATGTCAATGTTCATGACATATATTGGTTTGGGGGAAAAAACAATTGCACTTTTACTGGTTTTCAGCTTACTATGAATATGAATTAGTATAAATGTCTATACATCTTTATTTGTTTAATCTTCAATTGCATAAGAAAGTTAAGCATAAAGTATGTAATATGGATATATTTTGCACATTTTGATGTATCGTTTGCCTTAAATGTCAAACATTGTAGGAAACAAAAAATTTTATTGTAGGAAAACCAAAGGCTGACAAGTCCATCAACAATCAAAAAACAGAAGTAGCAAAAATCTTAACTAAAAATTCTCTGTTTGCTTCTCTCATAATTGTTGAAGCTCTAAAATGCCAATCCAAATGCGTCAAAAATGTCAAAAGGCAACTACACCAAAAGCATAAAAAAACAAAGAACAAAAACAATTAAAGAAAGACACAAGAAAAACATAGTACTAATTATATATATGCTGCTATTTTATAATTGTTGTAATTCAATGCTTATGTATTTAGAATTTCACATTGGTTGTTTTTGATAGACTTAAACTACAATATGCTACTACTAGAATCTTATTGTATAATATAAACGACGTATAACTTACGAATCTTACATGTTTGAACATGAATAACGCATTGAATAATGCCCATGAATTGCGCGGGTTAAAAGCCATTTTACATAATTACCATGAGTGTTATACATGACAACATCCTAGCCAATATTTACTAAGATATATCAGTTATTTAAAATGTTATGTCACTAAGATATATCATATGTAGAAACAGATAGCTCCTCTCTTTGTGTGACAAATAGTTTGCTACCTTCATTTTGCAGATAAATGCTTTGCAAATACGTTGGCTAAAATCTCGATCTTGAACAACTTCATTTTGTGTGTGAAATGCTATGTTGTTGTGTGTGAAATGCTGAGTTTGTAATACTAAAACATGGTATACTTTCTCGAGACAAGAAAGTATAGCATTTTAATAATAAGATTGGATTAAGAAGAGATACAAAGCTATATTTTTAGAGCTAATCCAAACCTATCTTTTTCAATTCTTAAGTAAGTGTACCGAATTTTCTCTTTCTCTCTCAAAAAAAAAAAAAAAAGGGAGAGTAAGTGCATCAAATAAACCAAATTATACTGAAGTGGATTTGAGAACATGAACATACAATATTTGAAGTTTTTTTTTTTTAATATGCAATATTTGAAGTTTTGAACATTAGAGAGAGCATATAACCAACAAATGCATCCAAATATAATTTAACATGTAATTCCTAATTGAAACCTAGTCCTCAACATCCACAAGATCAAAATGAATCCCAAAATTGTTATTCAGTTGATGATGCTTTGCCCTTTAAATTGAAGAGTTTATATTTACTGATATATTTTAGGAAAGAAACAATAAGTCCAAAAAATAATGAAAATACATTTTTATTTAAAAGAAACTTCAACACTACATTGTTTTTCATGAAAATGCATAAAATGAAACTACAAGTATTGTTTCCGGTTGTAGAGTAAGAGTGAAGAGAGATGGACAAGGGCCACAAGGCAACGGCCTTAAAAGTAGTATGGTGAAATGATTTTTTTTTTTTTTTTGCTCCTATGCAGAATATTATGGTATTGCAAATGTTGTATTCTTCTATTGTATTTGACTATTTTTCTCCTCTCTGTCAAGTAGTCTTTCTTTCTTTCTTTCTTTTCTAATATTAAAAAAAAAAAAATTGTTGAAATTAAAACCAATTTCTAATTTCCAAATGTTAAACCCTGGTTTTGGCCCGTATTAATTAGGAGTTAGGGCTAATAAAACCATTTTTAAAGCCTAGCTTGTGTTGTATTTACCCATCTTATTCTTCACAAGTTTTAACAAAAATTTACACAAATTGTAATTAAAACCTAAATAAAATAAAAAAGTCTATTAATGTGAAATTATTAAAAAAAAAATTAATATATATATATACACTAAATTATAGTTGTGAAATTAAGTAGTAATTAAAAAAATTTAGTTATGTTTTATCTAAATATTCACAATAATATTATATATATTAATGTCCAAATCATATTATATATACTATATCATAAAAGCTGGGTTTTACAAATCGTGATTGTGATAACTAGATACACGATACTTAGATGCCATATGTATTTACAATTAAAAAAAAATACATATTTGTTTGTTTTCTTAAAACTGTGAATATTATATTATTTACCTAATTAAAAAAAATTCAATACAATCAACAACAGGACTCATGATACATGTATGATAGATATTTCATTATTGTCCCAATCAAAATAGACAAGAAAAAAAATTTGAAACAGCTATCATAAAATATTTTCCAATCATTCTCTTAATTGTCCCAAATCCAATTAACCAAAGCATTATACAATTGGGAATATATTTTCCAATCATTCTCTTAAATGGCTGAAGACAATAATAATAAATAAAACAGAAAAGAGCATAGATCAATAATCTTAAAAGTTTGTGACGTGGCATTTTTTTTCCAGGTCCATTTTTTTGTACAATAGTTTTAATGCAGTCAATCCTAAACACCTGTCTGTCTAAAAATTTTTATTTCTTTTCTTTTGAAGTTAATTATTTTCCCTTCATTTTCTGTTGATATATGACTTATTTTACTAAAAAATATATTATTTTATTATTATTGCAATTGGATCTCTCTCAATTCTCAACTACTGACACATAAAAAAGAAAATAAGACTGTACAAATAGAAATTGCGGGCAGTAGAATTGGCGGCACCAGAGGGAGGTACGTGATTCGGTACTTCCCGATGGCTGAGAGCATATCGTGCATCTCGTACTTGGAGAGAATCACGACCGCTGTTCCTGATGCGAGCAGCGCCAGAGCGAACACTGCTAGACCGTAGATGTAAAACATAGGGACGGTGCAGATGAACCTGTGGTCCCCTTCGGTTAAGTTGAACCGTCCAAGTACAATCTGGACCATCGCTATCAAACTCTTGTGCGAGCCCACCACGCCTTTCCGAAGAGTAGAGCACCAACACAACCCCACCAATTCAAGCTCGTGCCATCACATATACAAATAGACATTACGGACTCAAAAGGAATGGGCCATTGTTGAAAGAAATAAGACTATTTAGTTCGGCTCTTTAAGTTAAACCAACGGCCAAAATGGGAATTTAGCACCAATTTCTAAACAATATAGTTAGTAGTTACAGTTTCCAAACTATATTTTTTACTAGCATCTCGAGTCTAAGAGAGTCGATTTTGGGGGTCAAAATCGAGTCTTTGCGGGTCGATTTTCATAGTATGATCACGTCTGATGTGGCATTTTTTCTACGTGGCGTCTACTTGAAAATCGAGTCTCAGAGACTCGATTTACAGGCCAAAAAGAGTTCTCATCTCATCAGAGAAGAAATACAGAGAAAAAAAAAAACCCAGATCGCAGAGAGAGAGAGAGAGAGAGAGAAAAAAAAAAAAAAAAACTCAGATCACAGCTCGACGTGGGGACCATGGGAGGGTCGACCTGGGCGCGCGGCCTGGGCCTCGCCCAGGTCGCGCGACCTAGGCCGCCGCCCAGACATTTCAAAATTTTTGGTCTATTTTGGTTGATCTATGCTTAAAACCTCCAGACATTTCAAAATTTTTGTTTTCCAAATGTAAATCGAGTGTCTAAGACTCGATTTCCAGGTGGACGCCACGTGGGCACAACGCCACATCAAGCGTGATTTAGACCATGGAAATCGAGCATTTGAGACTCAATTTTGACCCCAAAATCGACTCTCTTACACTCGAGATGCTAGTAAAAAATATAGTTTGGAAACTGTAACTACTAACTATATTGTTTAGAAATTGGTGCTAAATTCCCATTTTGGCCTAAACCGACTTTTAAAAGTTTGAAGCCCATTTAAAAGCCTAATTTAGGTCTCCGACTATAAATATAGACAACTGCATCGCCCCTTTGCCCTCAACGCAAGCTCTGTTTTTATTTTCTTAACCCTTTCTTCACACTCAGAGTCTCTCTCACTGTAACCTTGCCTTCTATTTCTCAACCAACCGAAACCCCTCTCTCTCATCCCAAAGCTCTCTCATATGGAGGAGGAGAATGATTGGGCAGTTTCCAACCTAGGGGAAACTGATATTTGTGTCCTGGGAAAATACAACACATCTAAACATGTTAGATTTTACAGGATTAAGGTTCCAGACTTTGAAGCTTGTCCGCCACCTTCTTATTTTTCTTCTTCTCTATTCAGACTAAAGAAGAAGAAAAAATAGTTCAGCCCCAAGGAGCTCAGTCCTTTGTCCTTGAAATTGAACCAGAAGGGCAAACCATGGCCATCCCAATACTTCGCAGTGTTGGGGAACCATATCTACGCCGTAGGTGGTGAAACAAAAACCCACAAAAAGGATGTCGTAGACATGCCCATAGATTATTCGGAGGATGAGGAAGTGAGTTACTCTATGACTGTCCAAACAAAGGATGTTTAGATCCTGGACTTCACCCGTCCTCATAAAGGGTGGAAGGCTGGACCATCTATGAATTTCTGTCGATGCGAGCCTCAAATGGTTGTCGTCGACGGGAAACTCTTTGTATTTGGTGGACTATGCTTTAAACCGAAAGGTAGCTCTGGACATTTGACCTGCTTGTTGTCGTGGAGTTGCTCCGATGATCGGTGATGGATCTTTTTGGGTAGTTTAGAGTTTTTCTTTCCGAGGAATTGAAGATTTTTTTGGGTTGTGGTGGATATCTGTGAGAGGGTCTGGAAATTTGGTATAAGGGGGAAATTTTGGGCGCCAAAATGGCACGTGACTAGGAGGATGTACTTCTTTCTCTTCAAAATAGCACGTGATTGAGATAATATAGTGAGTTTACAACTGATACATCTATATATCTATCTATCTATCTATATATATATATATATATATATAAATCGAAACTTCTAAGTTTTTTATAATTTTTCATGTCAGCACAATATTTAAATAAAAGTATCATTTTATTTAAATAAAATTATTTTTGTTTAGTCCAAACTTAACAAAGACTGCAACTCTATCTCTCTAATAAGTCCAACTTAAACTCAAAATCATCGTTATCAAATTTTTTTTTTTTTTTTATAATTTTAAAAAGTATGGTTGTGCATTTTATGCTTAGAAGGTAGAGGTCGTTACTGTATTTGTCATTTATGAACAAAAGCTCTTATACGGTACTTATGAGAGTTGGATTGTAGCAAAATTAGGATATCATGTTTAGGGTGCCTAATTAGATATAAGAGATTTTGAAATACAAAAAACATGACTAATGTTTCTCTTATTATATTAACTAGTTGTTAACCCATGCTATGTACAGGAACTTACCTATATGTGAAATAGACTAAAATAATTTTATAAAATCTTAAATTGATTAAAAAATTACACCATTTCATTGTATGACTTCAATTTGTGTTATAATTTGATAAAGAAGTCATTGCTGAATATATATAACTGAATAATAGAAAAATGTAAGAGAAAGATGAGTTACATTTAAAAGATAATTCATGGCTATAACTATTGAAAGAAATCAAAAGATTCAAAGCCTACAAATTATAGATAATATATATATATATATATATATATATATATGACCACAAAATCAGATGTTAAAGCTTTCAAAATGCCAAAAAGATATATAATTAAAAAATAAGTTACTGAAATAATTCAAAAAATATATGATTATTTAAAAGAGAAATATAAGAAAAAAAAATACGAGACCCATAAAAATAAGTTTTAAATGTTGAGATTAGCATATACTTACACCATATTCTCTCCACGTCACAATGATTCTAATTATCATCCGAACAATTTTATATGGCAATCATTAGGTGGAAGGCACCAGACCTTATCTACTTGGATGAGCGCTTATACATAGATCATATACATTGCAGACAATCAATTCTTTTCATATAATGTGGCCTTTTTCTTTGTTATATTATGAGGGGAAGGAGGGAGACCAGGCCATTGTTTAAAAACTAAAAATAGGATGCTTCCGTTGATGGAGGATATCAGATATGTAGTTACATACTTGCAAGTCGCAAGCACATTAAACAAACCACATTGTTATCTTCTCTCTTTATAACTCGTAAATTTGAAGATAAATTATATCAACGTTTGAGTTTGAGTGTAAGTTGGATTTATTAAAGAGATAGAGTTTCACTTATATATTGTTAAGTTTAGACTAAACAAAAAAAAAGAAAAAGAAATTAGTTTAAAAAAATAATAATGATGAATTTGAGTTTAAGTTGGACTTTGTCAAAGAGATAGATCGAGTTTCACTCCTTATTAAATTTGGACTAAACAAAAATAATTTTATTTAAAAAATGATAATTATGAGTTTGAGTTTACGCTTTACTCATTGTTAAGTTTAAACTAAACAAAAATAATTTTATTTAAATAAAATGATAATTTTATTTAAATATTATGCTGACGTGAAAAATTATGAGAGCTTCAGAGATTTCGGTTATATGTATATATATATATATATATATTAAAAATATTTCAACTTAACAAAGCTTTAGTACTCTTATTGATATTGATGAACATTTATCATGTGATTAGCTTTAGTACTCTTAACAAAGCGTTATTTTTTTTATATCACTGAAACTCCCACAATTTTTCACGTTAGTATAATATTTAAATAAAAATTATCATTTTATTTAAATAAAATTATTTTTGTTTAGTCCAAACTTAACAATGAGTGAAACTATATTTCTCTAACAAGTCCAACTTAAACTCAAACTCATCATTATCATTTTTTTAAACAAAATTATATTTTTGTTTAATTCAAACTTAATAAGGAGTGAGCTTTAAAGAAAATTTAACGAGGAGTGAAACTCTATCTCTCTATCACATCCAACTTAAACTCAAACTCAAACGTTGATAATTTGTTTCTAAATATGCGAGGTTAATCATGAACACTATAAAAGCAATGAACCCCAATATTTTTTTTTTTAAGCCAAGTAGAGGTATAAGCTATTCTTATGTTATTTTCTTCTCCTCTACTTTGTTAAATATATATATATATATTATGATTTTTCATGTATTTTTTAGAAAGTAATTTTCGTATATGAACCACCAAATTCTCTTTAGCCGTTTTTTACAAGATAAAAAAGTTTGCAATAATTAAAATTATTCTTTTGAATGTAACTCATCTTTCTCTTATATTTATCTATTATTTAGTCATATATATTTTGTTTATTTCAATAATTTATAAGTAGTGAATCATCTGATTTTTTAATATATTTTGGTATTTAAGAAGTTTTAATATCTAAATTTTTAAGTTATTTTTTTGCAGTATTTAAAACTGTTCGACAAATTTTTTGTAAGCTATTGCATGTTCAAACGATAATTTTACATCAAATTGTAACACAAATTGAAGTCATGTAAGAGTAAATCATGCAATAGTGAAGTTTCTTAATCAATTTAAGATTTTACAAAATTATTTTAGTTTACCTCACAAATAAGTAGGTTCCCGTGCATAGAGTGGGTTAACGACTAGTTTATTTGAAAGGAGATCCTCCAACCAAACCGAAACTCCTTCATGGGTCTGAAAAAACAAAGCTAATTTATTAGCTATACAATTTGAAGCAATACAACCAACTTAAGAACAACAATTATGAAAGCGAAAAAATTTGGCTTCTGATATGTTTACTTGTGACAATTGAAGTAAACACACCGATGGTGGCTTTGATGGATTATTGGGTTGATCATCGATAGCTTTGATGGTGGCTCCAATGGTGATTTTTTTTAATAGGCTTGCTGGGATATGTGGGGTTTTGGTTTGGTTTGAACTAATGGTTTGATGGTGGTGGTTTTTTTTTATTTTTTTTTTTAAATGTAGTTTTGGCTTTGGTTTGATGGTGGTGGCGTTGTTTGATGGTGGTTTAATTTGGTTTTGGTTTAATGGTGGTTTAACAGTGGTGGCATTGTTTTTTTTTTTTCCTTATCTGTTATGGCCTATGCAACAGGTTGAGGGAGAGAGAGGAAAAGGAAAAGAGAGAGAGAAATAGTAAAAAATAATGAAAAAGATATTTAAATAAATTGGGGAAAAAAAATAAAGTTAGGGATATTGGGCGTATTGTAAAATGATATGATATAATTGATAAAATAGCTTTTTAAGATGGTAAAATAGAATAGAATAGCATTTTCCAATGCGAATGCTCTTAGGCTAGACTAGTAATGGTTTTTTTTCATGATTGTTCATTCAATATTCTTAGTTCATTGAATAGTGTTTTTTTTTTTTCCACGACCCTACCAAATTTTGAAGTGTGATGAACTTTTTTGGGGAGTTTTTTAATGGAAAACTGTAGTTGTATGCACAACCAGTGGACAATATTTTTGAACTACCTATTTCACTTAGTTTTTTGGATAAGATATTTAACAATTTGGACAATTAATAACACAACTTGTAGAAACTCTTTAGAATACCTTTTGTAACTAATGAAGCTACACAAACAATGTTTGATTATATTTGTATTTTGAAAATAATGAATGTTTTTAAATGCAATGGTAAAGTTCATTTTTATATGAGAGATGTTACATCCACAATATTTTTACAATATTTTCACAACAAATCATAGGTGGTTAATTGTTATTGAATCAAATTTGAACCTAACACAAAGATTACTTTTTTGCCCCAACAATAACAAACAGTAACAACCTGCCATTTAAGATTTGTTGTGAAAATATTGTGAACATATCATTTCTTTTTTTATATATGCATCTTCGAATAAAACAATTGTGGATTAATGTAGTAAAATTCATTAAGGGAGATGCTGATGATTTAGTGGGTGATTACAAGTCCTCCCATTTGGACAATTTGCAAAAAATCTCGGAGATGGCTTTGAAGTTTTCATTGTCTTTTGTTTAATTTTAACCTTATAAAGGACTTCTTTTGTTCAATATGGGCAAAATATAATCTGAGATGAACTAAATACATTGACGTCCTTTCTAGTCTGAGTTGGCAACATGTTTAGCTCATTCATCTTCATTTTTTCTAAAATCCTACTATTATGATATATTTGCAAAACAATTTAATACATCAAGTTTGAAATTGAGCTTTATGAGTAAACTGTTATGCAATCATAAGATTTTGCTCAACTATATCACTATCTATACTTTACAGTTTTTCCCCGTTTTGTTAGGGTGAAGTCCACCTCTTCATATAAGGTAGACGTACCACTCAATACTGTATCCATTGGCTTGAAGATAATATTTGCAATTAGAAGTAAAGACGCTATTGAAAAAGAATACTGAATACACACATCATCTAACATAATTTTCCTAATCCTTAACTTCAAATGTTCCATCATCACAAATACATCGCATTTAAGTTTCATGACTTCAAGGTTAAGACCCTAGAGTCTGGTATTCTTTGCATATGGTATTGAGAATCCGTAGATGGTGGCATATATTAAAGTTTTGTAACCCTTAGGCTTAGTCTTGTATCCTCAACAAAAAACTATCCAAATGGTTGCCCATCATACTTCATAATCTCATGGTTGAGTCCTAAAAAAAATGCATGATGTTAGGGGAAAAAAAAGTAAACAAAAGCATATATTAAAGTTTCTTTTTTCTTGTACTATTAAACCTTTAAAAATATAGAATTTACACTCAAAGTGTAACATTAAGGTACTTTCTTAAAGAATTCTTTGTAAAGCTAAACATGGGATAATCTATTGAAATGTTATGAGCTCTCTCTTAAGAATTCACTTGCAATCGAGGTTTAATTTTTTTTTTTTGATAAGTTCAGTCCAGGTTTAATTTCATTGCATTCATCCCCAATATTACATTCTCATGATTTTATATATTACCATTGTCCAGTGTTGCATCAAGAACTTTGTTTAGAAAAATCCATTAGTAGCCTAACCTAATTAAAAATTCTTTTTTTGAATGAACAATTAAAAATCAAAGACAGAATTAAAATATTGAATACTTATACCTTAGGGTTTAAGGAAGACACCGTTTCACAGATTCAATTCCTTTAGCAAACCCAACAGAATATAAGTATCACATTCTTGCTCCAATGACAAATTCAAATTGATACAGATCATTTCAGAAATAAAGAACAACACAACCTACCACAAATTCAGGAAAAACTTATTACACGAAAAGAACCAAAATCTGAAAATTCCAATAGTGATAAAGAAAATTAATATGTAATTGAGCTATTTTAATTACTAAAGGACTTACTGTACCAAAGTGTAAAGGTTCATGATCAAGAAAATTAAATTAACTCCAACACAACTCAATCAAGGTTTCAACCAATGAAAATAAAATATTAGTACTAAGAAACAAGTTTCCCCCTTACTAGCATTCACTTTACCATTAAAAACCTAACTGATAAAATTGCAAGAGATTGTTTATGGTGCTTTGTAGTTTATAACTATAAAGAAATAGCTTTTTAAAAAGTAAAAATAAGAACACACCAACGTAAACCTGGTGAAACGGTAATCATTGTTGCCCATCAACATAACTGATAATGGAAACAAAATAAACAAGAAATTGATAGTAAGAAGAAATATAAATCTGTGCTTACAATTCTAGATTTAATTATTTCATTGTAACTTTCAGTCTTCTAATTCTCCAATAACATAAAAGGATATTTACATTACGAATATAGACATTCAAATATATATATATATATATATATAATGGGTAAAAATGGGAGTTTGAGATGAGACCCATCCATTTATTTGGAAAACAATATGAGATAATTACCCATAAAGAGAGAATACCTAGAGGTGGTCGGAACCAGTAGTGGGGGCGGTGATTTGCGACGGTTGGATCCAGAGGTGGGGGAGAGCAGTGCAGCAACGAGGAAATAGAAGCAGCAGTTGCAGGTGGAAGGGAGTTTGGGTGTGTGTGTATGAGAGAGAGAGAGAGAGGATTGAAGAATAAACTTTGATTTTTGGGAATTAGATTTGAAAGAGCAAGAAAGAGAGAAAGTGAGGGATTTGAAAGTTTTCTTGAGCTTCATTTTGGGTGTCAGATTTTGAGAGAGAGAGAGAGAGAGAGGGAGAGCGTAAAGTGGCGGGCTTTGAAAAATTTTCAGAGATAATATTGTCTTTTTATTTATACTAGTAGAGTAAGCTGATGTGTTTTTTTCCGCACATATGTCAATCATTTATTGGTAATGAAACATCAAAACAACTGTTGACTTGGTATTACAAAAATATAATATACTTTCTCATCAAGTGGAGAGCCCTTTTCACGAGAAATTATTTGCTCCTCCCGAGTGGAGGAGTGACGTGGTCCTCCTGTTGATGTGGACCAATAAAATGCAGCCATGTATTAAAAGGAAAGCTGAGTCAACAACAAACCACTTCAGCCTTTTAAAACATAAAAACGTGGATTACACTTTCACTTCTCAGCATCAGTTATTCACTGCCCAGCTTATTTCCTGCTTCACTAAAAATTCTAAAACCCAAATTACTTGCTCACCGCCCAGCTCTCTTCTCTCCACCTCCCTACATCATTGAAGAAATTTTTCTTTGCATGAATAAGCTTTATGAGATTTTGAACTAACTTTGTTCTTGGGCTTTTGTTTTCTTGCTTGTTTCCCTCTTTTCCCTTATGACTGAAGTGGTTGCTGCAATCCAATGCTCACCATTGCAGCTAACCATGGCTGATCAAGGTATGCTACAAAGTCTCATTTCACTCTTCAAAGTCTTATTTTCTTGCTCTATTCTATCTCTATGTAGTTTATAATACAATGCCTTCTACATGTTTGATAAAAAGCCCAAGATAAAAAAAGTTTTAAAAGAATGAAATTTTTATTTTTATTTTCTTTCTATTTAGTTTTCCTGACTATGAACCCTTGTTTTTAACTCTAGATTGCAGGTCTTTTATTTTAGAATGAGTCTTTAATTGAGACCCCCTTAAGTTCAATATTATAACGTTGCTGGGTTCCTCTGTTTCGTTTTTGGCATTTGATTGCTGTTGTTGTTGATGCATTTGAATATTGTGGTGTTTTTAATCATAGATGTTAGAGTCAATGAGGAAGCTGTTGAAGATGTTGAAACTTTGCTTGGAATGGTGGTGCATAGTGAGGATGAAGCATATAAATTGTACAATGACTATGCCATTCGAATTGGGTTCAGTGTTCGGAAAGAAAAAATCAGATATGCAAAAAATGTTGTTAGACAACAAGATTATGTGTGTTCAAAAGAAGGATTCTCACGAGATAGTGACAATTTGGATGATAAGAAGTTCAAAAAATTACAAACTAGGGCCGGTTGTGAAGCTAGTATCCGATTTACAGTGACAAATGGTGAGTGGAAGGATACTCACTTCAATCCTACTCATAATCATGAGCTTGCAAATCCAGAAGAAAGGCCATTTCTAAGGTCGAATAGAAAAATAACTGATGCTGAGTTAGGTGTTATAAAAACTTTCAAGGAAGCGGATATAAGAACAATAAGCGCATATTCCTATTTAGTTGAGGAAGCTGGAGGGTTTGAAAATGTTGGATTTATAAAACGAGATTGCTATAATGTGGTGAACAAGCAGAAGTTAATTAATGTTGAGGCTGGAGATGCTCAAAGTTTAGTAAACCACTTTAAACAGAAGGAAGCAGAAGATCCTATGTTTTTTTTATGCAATTTAAATTGATCAAGAAAATCGAATGACAAATCTTTTTTGGAGAGATGGTAGATCAAGGATTGATTATAACTCTTTTGGGGATGTTATATGTTTTGACACTACATATCGAACTAACAAGTATAATATGATATGTGCCCCATTTGTAGGTGTCAACCATCATTGGAATAATGTACTTTTTAGCTGTGCATTTTTATTGGATGAAACAACTGTTTCTTTCACTTGGTTGTTTGAAACATTTTTAGAATTAATGGAAAATAAAAAACCAAAGACAATTTTTACTGACTAATGTCAAGCAATGAAGAATGCTATAAGAGTTGTGTTTCCTAATACATGTCATCGCTTGTGCTTATGGCATATCTCAAAAAATGCTGCAAAAAATTTACCAAGGCATTATGGGATTCCTGAATTCAAGAGTAGATTCAATAAGATTCTTTATAATTGTGAGACTGAATCAGAGTTTGAGTCTTCTTGGGATGCCTTACTTAGAGATTACAATTTGGTGGGCAATAGGTGGCTTAACACTTTATATGAAAATCGGGAAAGGTGGTGTTTAGTTTTTAGTCATAACATTTTCTCTGCTGGAATGAAAGCTTCATCAAGAAGTGAGAGTGTAAATAATGTTTTTCAACATATGGCATGCAAAACAATGAGGCTAAAAGAATTTGTACATGAGTATGAGAAAGCTTCAAAAAATATGAGGGTAGAAGAGTTAGAAGAAGATTTTCGTTGCAAACAAGGTACATCTTCTCAAATAGTCAAGAATTGTGGACTTTTGGAACATGCATTATCTGTTTATACTCGTACATTTTTCAAAAGATTTGACTTAGAAATTGCTTCTACCTTGGGGGTCACACACCAAGATGTGTATTCTGATGGAGAGTCTTTTACCTATGAAGTTATCGAAGGAGGTGGTCAGAGGGTTCGTGTTGTCCAAATTAACTCCTCGAATAATACTGTGACATGTAGTTGTAAAATGTTTGAAACATTGGGGTTACTATGTCGACATGCTTTGCGAATGTTTATTGTGAAAAATGTCATAGAGCTGCCTGTTCATTATATTTTGAAAAGATGGACAAAAGATGCAAAGAAAGATAGTGTTTTATGTGATCATGTAAAACCAGCAAGTGCAAATGATGAGTTGTCAGTGACTTCACGCCGTAACGAATTAATGCGCTCTGTTTATGAAATTTTCACAAAAAGTGCAACAACAACTCGACATACTAAAATATGCAAAAGAAAAATAAGAGAGATAATAGAATTAGTTGAAAATGATATGGAGAAGTTAAATGTGGCTAGAGATGATGATGAAAAAGAAAACAAGATTGTTGCTAATAATGTCTTTGATGATGTTGAGAATGGATTGCTCTCTCAATAGTTTGCCAATATTAGATCCCCCTTGTGTGCGACTGAAAGGAGTCACATATGCAAAACTCAAAAGCAACTTGGAGAAGCGTAAAAGGAAGCCATTAAAAGATGTTACAAGATCAAGTAAATCTTTGTTCTTTTATTTAAATTTTATATTGAAAAAAAATATGTTAGTAGTGTGGTTCAAATATTGGTTTGTTGTGAATAATGCCCATGATTTCCTCTCCTTTTTTTAGAACAATTGTCAACCAGAGGACTTCCAACAAGCTCTAGCCATTCCCCTAAAGGTATTGATTTCCTTTTTTTTTTTTTTTTTTTTTGTTAGTCTAGCAGATTTATGTATCTTTGTGTGTGTTACTGATCTGCTTGAATAAAACCAGTTTGAAGGTCAATAAATGGCATTCCATCTTTTCTCTAACTCATCATTTGAAAAATTATTTTTACACTTTTACTTGATGAGGTTGAATGGAGGAATGGTGTTTGGTTTAATTTAGAACATGTTGAATGAAGGGGGAGGCTATAGCTGCCATTCATTGGACACTAACTTGGCTCTTATATATTGAGCTGTGTTCTTCCTCAAACACAGGGGTTGTGTTGTTGTTTGTTTCGGAGACAGCAGCTTGGCTGCTTAATTTCCTTTAAAAAAAATTGCTTCCTTGAAAGGAAAACCATCATTCAAATATGCTGAAATTAAGGGCTATAATAGCCTTATATTTGGTGTTGGTTTGTGATGACTTCATGGAGGCAAAAGCAAAGGTACTTGTTATTTTGTTACACAGCAAGTATTTCCTTGTTCTATGTGAGTTCTTTCTTTTACACATGACATGAATAAGGATTCATTGGTCCCACAAGTGTTCCAATTTCCTAACCCTCTTGCCAAACCTTTAATCCAACCTAGATACCATTCATTTTGATTAGGGTGATTGTTTGCCAAAAACCAGTTTGTTTGGTTAGTCAAGTAAATTGATTAGAAACTTAAGATTTTTTTAAAGCTACTTGCTTGGAAGGGTATACATGGTTAATGTGCCTATGCGTGAGAAAATTAGAGTTAGACTATTTATAGAGAATAAATCATCTCTAAAACTTACCCAAACAGAACAAGTTATAATGGGGTAGTTTGGTGAAATATCTGTTGGTTACTTAGGCTTGTGCTTTGGAGATGAATAGTTGAAGCAGAAATGTGTTTTGGAGGTTTCTTTGACTTTCAAATTTTAATTTTAATTCACAAAACTCAACCTATGCTCCACAATGTATAGGTCTTTGCCAACCAAAGCACCCATCTAGTGTACCCATGGATGAGAGTTATACTAATCAAGTATGATCTAAGCCCCTTGCATCCTCTTCTTTATTATTATTCTTTTAATGATGCCATATTAATCTCTTATAATATTTGATAGGTGTTTCTTCCTCCAACCATGCCAACAACCATTAGTCCAAGTCATTTTCAACATCCAAATCAGGTAAAAGTAAATAAAAGTAAATAAATAATTGATTTGTGTAATTGAATGTTCATTTAGAAAAATATCTAACATTTAAGCTTGAGTTAATTTAAATGTAGAACCCCTTTTCCTATTGGAGCAGTGCTTCTCCAAATTTTAGCTTCACAAGTATGCTTCAAAGTAATGATTTCTTGAATCATTTAAGTCAGGTAAAATACTTGCTGTTTCTATTTTTTATTTTTCATTAGTTATGTTTATTTATAGTTATCACCTTGTTACTAATAACTGAAAAATGTCCATCTCTATTTGTGTAGAATTCTTTCTCAAATGGTTTTACACAACTAAATCCTAGGAAAAAATGATTTGACTCGGAAGTTACCATATAAGTATTCAACTTGGAAGATTTTTTACAAGTTCTCAATCTGGAAGATTAATCAAGTAACTAATGATTAAAGGAGTGAAAGCTGTAGTAGATGTTTTTGTATTTTGAAGGCAATGAAAATAGGCCTATATATAGCAAATGTTAGATTACATTCCTTTTTTGTATATTTTCTTTTGTTATGCCTTCTCATCCTCTACTAAAAAAATTGTATAGTTCAACTTGTTATTTATCCAATTGATTATAACTAATAGCAATGAAAAGTATTTCTAATTCAAGTGCTGATTATAAGAAATTTTTGTGCACTTGTGGTGTGGACAATTAGAATATAACCATTGTAAAGCAAAAGACTTGATTTATTGAGAAATATATTTCAGTACAATTGTCACAACTTCTCATATTTCAGTACAATATATTTCAATACACTAGCTACATAACTTCTCATCCTCTAACCATTGTCACAACTTCTCATCCTCTAATTCCCACCAAAGGTTCTTCCTTTTCCTGAGAAAATTTTACAACTCACTAGCTGCATATGCCTTCTCATCCTCTACTAAAAAAATTGTATAGTTCAACTTGTTATTTATCCACTTGATTATAACCAATAGTAATGAAAAGTGTTTCCAATTCAGATGCTGATTATAAGAAATTTTTGTGAACTTTTGGTGTGGACAATTAGAATATAGCCATTGTAAAATAAAAGACTTGATTTATTGAGAAATATATTTCAGTACAATTCTGACAACTTCTCATATTTCAGTACAATATATTTCAGTACACTAGCTGCATAACCTCTCATCCTCTAATTCCCACCAAAGGCTCTACCTTTTTCCTGAGAAAATTTTACAACTCACTAGCTGCATAGTTATAAGTTTTTTTTACACTACATGAAAGGAAATTGATTCAAAGTTTAACATGAGTTGCCTAACAAAACTTTCTAGGTATTACTAATAACTTTCTAATATGTTACAACTCCAAAATTTAAACAACCATACCAAAACACAGCAGCCTAACTAACTAACTACCCCTGACCATCCCAACCAACTGCTCAACTCCTTAATACAACACAGCAGCACCCCACGCAACTCACAGCAGCACCCCAGTGCACACCTCAATGCACATAGCCGTGCATCACCCAACAACATTCAAACCAAAACCCAAACCCACTGATACAATTTGTCTTTATCTTATCAACCACATCCTTGTTAAGATCGAATGAGCAAGAGTCTTAAAACCAAAACCCGAAATTCCCATGACCACCAAATCGGATACCAAAACCGATCGGAGCTTGTGGGCTTTGGGTCCTATCTTTGCTTCTCGGCAAAGATGCTACAACCCAAAATTCTCACATCCCAACCAAATCCGATACCAAAAGCAGTCGCCATGGAAATTGATGGTTTTCCTTTTGGGCCTCTACTGATTGTGTCATCGTCGGAATTTTTGTGAAAACAACAGCCTTCCATG
Source organism: Castanopsis chinensis (assembly GCA_032878915.1). Classification (NCBI taxonomy): domain Eukaryota; kingdom Viridiplantae; phylum Streptophyta; class Magnoliopsida; order Fagales; family Fagaceae; genus Castanopsis; species Castanopsis chinensis. Next base: position 30,273 of record JAVQMG010000017.1, read on the forward strand.
GCTCCTTGAATTTCAATTTCATATAGAAAGAGAGGGGGAATTTCTTCTCTAGAGAGATATTGGGGAAATAGAGCTCGAGGGAAAGAGAAAGAAAGAGGCAGATGGGAAATTTTGGGTTTCAGAGGAAATTTTGATTTTGGGTTTCAAAGGAAATTTTGATTTTGGGTTTCAGAAGTGAAAGTGTAATCCACGTTTTTATGTTTTAAAAAGCTGAAGTGGTGTGTTGCTGACTCAGCTTTCCTTTCAATACATGGCTGCATTTTATTGGTCCACATCAACAGGAGGACCACGTCACTCCTCCACCCGGGAGGAGCAAATAATTTCTCCCTTTTCACCTAGAAACTGGCAATGCCACTCCCCACAACCTTTCACCTCCACCTTATTTCCTCACCTATCAGTACATTTCACGTTTAAACCTCACCTATCACTGTCTTGTCCTTCACCTTCCAACTGCCAGTCTTTAATTCCTCAACCTTTAGTCTTGGCAAGTCCGAGGAGTGGACTTGATTGCCCACTCATTCCTTTTGCTTAACCACATTCGGTTTAGTTAGGATACCCCTCTAGACTTAACCTGCTTCTTTACCTTTGGTCCTTTTCTTTTATTCCTTGTGTCTCTTTCTCTCTGCTCTGTTAGAGCATTCGCATTAGTCCGTTCATTTTACACATCCATTTTTACACTAAAAACCTACTTTTTCTATTTTACACACCTACTTTTATAAAGCACCAACATCAGTTCATCTATTTTACACATCTTTTAATTAAATAATCACTTTCTTCACATTTTTATTATTTTCCTCAACCACCCACATATAAATCGCGCTCTCTCTCTACCCGTTTATCATTTCTGATTCGTTGCTCTCTCTCTCTGTACACCCATCTCTCCCTCTCCATTAACTCTCCTCTCCCTCTCGATCAACTCTCCCTCTCTGATCCACCATCTCAGATCAACTCTCCCTCTCCAATCCACGAGCTTAGATCAACTCTCCCTCTCCGATACACGAGCTCCGAGCTCTGATCCGCGGCCCCAAGTTCCGATCCGCAGCACCGATCCACGATCCGTGGCTCCGATCAACGATCCACGATCCGCTGCTCCGATCAACGATCCGCAGCTCCAATCACGATTTGTTGCTCCGATCAACGATCCGCCGCTCCGATCCACGATTCGCCGCTCCGATCAACGATCCGCAGCTCCAATCACGATTTGTCGCTCCGATCAATGATCCGCCGCTCCGATCCGCAATCCGCCGCTCCGATCCACGATTCGTCGCTCCGATCCACGACCCACGGCTCCGATCACGATCCCCAAGCTCCGATCTGTATTTGTGTATCTGTGATTTGTTTTTTTTTTAAGTGTATCTCTGTGTTGATTTTTAACTGGTTTGTTGAGCTCGGAAAGGAGAGAAAAAATGGAGCAAATGGGAAATACATTATAATGGGATAAATGAGCTACAGTAGCATTGTAAATATACACGATTACTGTAGCTCGTGGATGGGTTTTCACCATTTTAGCTATTTTTACACCCACTGATGTGGGTGTTTTTTTGCTTAAAATATGTAAAATTGGTAGTTATTTTTAATTTAGAAGCTTTTACACCCACTGGTGTGAATGCTCTTATCTCTTTGTGTTTTTCTATTTGGCTTCTTTTTTTTTTTTCTTTTTTTTTTTTTTTGTTTTAGAGCATTTTCATCAAGTGTGTCAAATGTCAAATATACACTAAACTTTAAAAAATCACTTTTATCAAGTATTTTAAATGTCATAATATTTGGCATTAATAGATAGTGCAATCTCAAATTTGAGGCTATACTATTCACAAATTGTAAAACTTATATTATTTTTTTAATTCAGATAGGCCCTATTTCTTTAAAGAGGAAGAGTGAAAAATAAGTAAAAAAATAAATAAAAATATTAAAGAAAGAATATTTAAATGAAGTCGTAAAAAAAATAAAATGTTTGATGTTTGGTATATTATAAAATAAGGTTTTAAAATTGTAAAAGTAATGTTTTAAAATTATACATGCTAAATTTTTTACAATGGTTGAGGAGAATGCTGTCCTCTATGGGGTGCCACTGTACAAGAGTAGTGGATCAAACGATAGTTCTGACCCTTTGGCTGAGGAAGTGGAATCATTCTTCTCTTAGCTCAGTGATGACGAAGAGGTCCTGTTTGCAAGGCATGACCTTGTCTTAACAGCAGATCCAGAGGAGCTTAACATGCAACGGGACTTTTGGAGTTTGTGCGCCATGACTCTAGAAAGTTCTCAATATCTCATCTACAACACACTATTGATGCTGCATGGCGAGTCCGAGGTGCAGTGTCTGTTGTGGGTAGAGACTCCTTCTTCTATCTGATTCATTTTGAACTCATGGAAGATCTCAGTCTGTCAGTCACATATGTAATGAAGGACCAAGGGCAATTGATGGAGCACTATTTTTTGTTCTTGAGAAATGGAGGCCCAATCTTTAGTAAAAGGCGAAAGAATAGTTCGCTCTGTGCTCACCGCGTGGCTGCGTAAATGGAGGCCCAATCTAGTCCTAAATAGAATACAACTAAATTATGTTTCACTGTGGGTTCAGTTGCACGGTCTGCCCCGGGAATACCAGTACCTTGAGATGGCTGAAAAAATGAGTCAGGTCATTGGACTATTTGAGAGGGTGGACTGGGAAGATTGCATGCCGCGGAACATCCGATTCACGATGATTAAGGTTCGTGTGGATCTGTGGATGCCAGTAGTAATAGGGTTTATGCTCAGGCTAGATGACGGCTCGAGAACATGGGTACAATGTAGGTACGAGAGAATCTACAAGTTGTGTACCAGGTGTGGCTTAGTAGGGCATTCAAGAAACCAATGCTTACAAGCCATGGAGGAAATCGAGCGATTCGAGCCGACGCTCTTTCGCCAACGTCATCGAATCCAACGATTGCATCAGGTACAGTTTGGCATTGATCTTTGGAACCACATTTCACCAATGATCTTAGGGCCTATTATAATAATAGAAGTCGTCGGACAACCCAAGTTCGTTTTGGAAATTTATACCACATGCAATATGAACAACACCCAAATAACCATAGGTCCATAGCCCAGATACTCATACCTCACACTCCACGACAGAACCCCAGGATGATAGACACCAAGCTGCTCCTAAATCAAAACCACCTGAACCCCCTAATTCTCATAATCAACAGCCTAATCTCCACCCTGTCACAAACTGAAGCTGAACATGCAACCCTTAACTCAGCTATTTTCTCTCTATCCCCTGCTAATAACACTGTGCCACCCACACCCTTCAACTCCCTAAACTCATCCCCTGTTCACTCCCAGAACAGTGTCCCTGATCCTCATCCTAACCTTAACACTGACAAACCACCACCCACTTCACACATGCAAACCCTGAATCCATCTTGCCCAATCCCTGCCACTCTCAGTTGGACTTGGGTTAATGGTGATGGTCCATTCATTACAAATGGAGTGCTGAGGATGACCCCTAACTCATCATCTGATATGGAAAGTAACTCCATAATAGCTACCATGTTCAATCTAGACAGGCTCAATACTGATAGACCTGAGACTCGCCAAGGAGTTGCATGGAGGAGGGGACAAATTCCTGAAGATCCTGATGCTATTGTTGAGTCCTTAGTTAGAAGGGTGGACAGAAACAAATTGCATTTTGAAGTTGGGGGCCCGAGTAATGGGCCTAGTATAAGGAGAACCCAGGCCTCAGCCCATGAGACTGATTATGTAAGTGGACTTCGTAATACTTTGGAAACAGACCAAACCCATATTGCAACACACTTTGTAGCAACCACAACCCAAGAAGTGGGTCATCACCAAGCGGTTAGTCTGGACACTAGATTGAGGTGAAATTTACATTTCTAAACTATATGCTCTCGGCCCAGGTCCACCATCTCTTGTATCAACCCGATTAGATCTGTGTCCCATATCTTGCACACACTGCAATAAATGGTTTGAGGGCAGTGGTGAAACTAGTGGAACTTCAAGGAAATGATTCAGAGTGGAATTTAGGAAGCTAGGAAGGAACATCACAAAAAGAGTTCTCAGTGGATTTTTTTCAAAGGAAGGCAGTGTCGATCCCTCTGAAGATGAAACTGATTATATTCCTTTGATGTGTAAAGAGTCCAATGTTGATGAATTTATTGTCCACTTACATGTGCCTAACAAGCTTCCCCAACAATCATGAGGGTCTTGACCTGGAACTGTAGAGGTTTGGGCTAACCGTCTGCAGTTCTGCAATGCCAGAAAAGACCCTCGAGTCTAAACCTGACATAATGTTTCTCATGGAAACTCAATTAGTGAGAGATAAAGGAAAGGATGTAGAGATTAAATGTGGCTTTTCTGAGGGTTGGGAAGTTCCTGGGGAGGGGTTAAATGGAGGCTTGTTGTTAGCTTGGATGCCTAAACAAAGTCTTAGGATGCTACATGAATCAGAACACCTTTTTCACACAGATTTAGTTGACAACAGAGGTAACTCTTTATCTGTTACCCTTATTTACGGCCACCCTGAGCATTCCAAGAGGATGGAAGTTTGGCCGCAACTAAGAAACCTAAAACAAATAGCTCACCCTAATTGGTTATGTGTTGGGGACTTCAACCAAGTTCTCACAAGGGAAGAGAAATTCTCCTTTAATAATCAGCACTCAATTGTGGGAGCTGATATGTTCCAGCAAGTGATAGCTGAGCTGCAACTGTGTGACTTGGCTGTCACAGGTCAAAATTTACATGGATGAATAATAGAGAGGAGGATGACTTTGTAACGGAAAGACTGATAGAGCCTTTGCCAATGTGGAATGGGTTAAGACCTATCCTTTGTATGCATTGAAAAATCATCCAATTATCTGATCTGAGAATGTAAATTGGAGTAACCATAAAAAGATATCGAGCAGTGAAAGAAGTTGGGAAGATTAAAATGAGTGTTGGGGTCATGGTCATCACATTCTATCAACTGATACAAGTTTGCCGGGTAAAAGTGGTTTCCTATTTTCTTGTTGTGAAGTTGATTAAAGCATGAATCTTTATAACTTTTAGTGATTTACTCTGCCTTGTCTCCTTCTAATCCTTATATGAAGCTTCCGGGGTGCTTATGATATGGGAATATGGGATTGGTGTATCTTAATATGGTTATGGTTGTGTTCTACGGAAAAGTATTTCCAAGCTTTGTTTAATTTTCATGTAGTGTGTGTTTAGATTATTTTGCTAAAAACTTATTACTGAAAATACTGTAATAAAATATTTTTTATTGTTACAAATTACTATTCACGTTTTTATCATTTGGCCGGTCCATGAACAGTGCCATGGGACCAGCCAAAAAAAACACACAACCTATAAAAACGCAAACGCAAACACAAACAGAGCCGCTACACAAACGCACCTGTAATATTTCATTTCTAACCTCCATCGGAGCCATGTTATGGTTTTTGCGTGGGATAATAAATGAAATTCATTAAAGAACTAGTTACATGCGAATTGCTAGTGTCCTGTCATGATAATATGTTAAATACTTTTATTAAAGTTTATATATGTTGTTGTGGTTATAGATTGGATTTTATTGATATAATTATTTCAGCTGTCCAGTAGATGTATTATTAGGGGATTATCCGATTATGTATGAATATTCCAGCATGCATGTGCACTAGTTCTTCAGTTCTCTCTCTCTCTCTCTCTCTCTCTCTCTCTCTCTCTCTCTCTCTCTCTCTCTCTCTATATATATATATATATATATACACACACACACACATATATATATATATATATTTTGAAAGTTTAAGTGTAGCAAACTTCAATTGCATTTAGATAAGAATAGGGATAATTAAGAGACCTGATTGTATAAGAATAACATCACACCTCCCTCTTTTACCTAATGCTACAAACTTACTGTGGTAAATTAACCCGTGATTCTTCCTGGGAATGGTTTGGGGCCTCTCTGTTTGAAACCAAAGGTGGAAGATTGAAATCCTGTAAATGTTTTAAAAATTTATTTACTTTCAAAATTCAAATCAAATCAGATTGTGAAAATTGGTCATCTTGCAATTTTTGAACCTCAAACTCCATGGAAGAGTTTGAGCAGTCTAGAAGAAATTTGCACTTGGGATTTGTCCATTTATTTGTTTCATTTAATTATTAGAAAGTTCAGCTTTAACTTATAAAGGGTTTTTTTTTTTTTAATTTCTATTTAGTAAGTACCTCTTACACTTCTCCATTCATGGACTTTATGAGAACGTCTTCCAAACACCGCCGCTTCCTTTGTCTGATTTTATGTTTAATGGGTCATTACTTTAATGACTTTTTATTATCTGTTACAGGCTGAGCATTTCCGACTTTCCATCAGTTGCTTAAACCTGTTATGTAGTCTACTATTTCCGAGTTTTGGGACATTTGGAGTTGGGACTGACTGCCTTGGGTTGCATTCATCCATAAGAAGGCAATGATAGAGATGAGCATTTAATGGTGGTAGCTCCGGAAGTGTTTATTTGGAAAAACAGCTTTCTTTGTACCAGAATGTCGATACCTTAATTTAATCATCACTTAGGAACCTTTGTCCAATTGTTAATAAAATAATTGCCAGTGCAAAAGTGTGAACTCCGTTGTTTCATGGACTTTTTAATTAAATAGAAAATAGGACTCCAGATGCAGAGTGACCAACATTTTTTCCGCAAAAAGGCAGTGCTCCCTCTAGCAAATCAAGTGGGGAATGGTTACATGCATATTCCAGTTGCATCTGCCTTTGATGCAGTTCAAACTCCAACTGCTAAGCACTTGACACCCTTCCAAGGTGTCGAATTCAACCTTCTGAGGTCTGTCCAAAGAATTTTATCATCTTTGATCAAACTGATCAGCGAAGCCAAGTTATGTTCCACCCTGCAATAACCCACAAATTTATTGCTCCTGGTGCAAACATCGGTGCTACGTACGTTGGAGACAATTTTAAGGTAAAAGAAGCTGATCATATAGAAAGAGAAATATCCTCTCCACTGAAAGAAGATTCAGATGATATTGATGTGTTGTTGAGTTTGGAAGAGGATGAGCGCAAGAAGAATATGTTGACGAAGTGGTTAGCACAGCACGGACTGATGAAGATGATCAAACTGCGTCTCCTGATTCTTTCTCGAACTATGGTTAAAAACCAAAGAAGAATAGATTGTCTTCGTTTAATCAGATGTCCATAGCAGCGGTGACAGCTGCAGTCGTGAAAGGAAACAGAAGAAAATGAAGAAGATGGTGAGGGCACTAAATAGTACCTAGTGGCGATCAAATGAATACTGTAGCTGTACTAGATGAAGCTGTTAGGTACCTCAAGTCTCTTAAGGTTGAAGTACAGAAGCTCGGAGTCGGGGATCTAAAGAATTTGTCTTAAGACTGCCATGGTAAGGGACTGAACTCCGTTTCTAAATTCAGCTTCATGTATTATGTGGGTCTCTCCTGCCTCCTCCTCCTGCCTGTCTCACTTGCCTCAAGATGGTATTAAGGTAATAATAATTACAGGTATTCAATTCTCATGGTTGTCTAAGAAAATCCTTTATACTTGTTTTTTCGGAGTGCTCCACAAGCTGTGACTTTCATAGTTAAACACTTAACATTGTTATTTTCTATCATGACCTCTGTGTTTATAGTATTCAATGGAGGGAAGAGTTGGACTTGGATCAGTGGTTTGATGTGTAAGCTGCTCACTATTTTCTAGCTGCCACTTGTTCTATCTGGCATGTTGCCATTACTTAAAAGTGACGTTATGGTTATGAATGTGATTAAAATTTCAGTTATGTTTTCCCTGCCTCCGCTCTTCTTTTAATACTTTGGTTTTATTTTCTAGTATTCCATCTTAAGCATCTTTCTGGTATCTGCATTCTTTACTAGGCATTAGTTCCAAATTGAGGTATTTACGTTGTTACTGCTTATTGGTGTTCACTTGACTTTTCATGGTCTTTTTCCTGTTATCTCAGCCTCAATTTTTGATTGTTTATCGTTAGGAAACATATAGGTATGGACATCTGGATTGTATATGCATAGTGCATTCTGGTTTCCTTGCAGACCCAGTAGTAGCTAATGGTGTTAGTGGCACCCTATGTAGTGTCAAGTATGGGGTACTGTTATTGTTCCCATCATTTGCATTTTTTCTTTAGTACACATCTCGTCACTCATTGTCATGCAGTGCTATCCCTTTCCTCTTCAATCCCAATTGCAGATCCAATAGGTAAGTCATAAGTGGCGCACAGCTTATGAACTTTTTGCCACTTCACTTTCCCAATAGTGGTTACAGCAGTCCTTTTGTCTCACAAAGAGATTGATACAATTAATTGTTGCTTCACTATCTACTACCCAGTGGTTTTTGTACTTCCTGATCCCACTGATTGTATATTTGTATGGATGCATGTATGTTATTCCTTCTGTTTTGTCTCTTAATTTACATCTTTCATTGTATATCAGTAGGTCCAACTAGGAATGATCTATTTAATCAGTGTAAAAAGGTCTCATGACAGGTATTGATGATATAAGTAACAACAGAGATTAGATGAGCCATAAATAGTCTTCTGTTGTGTTTTGCTCGATCACTTCGTAAGTTCAATTCTACGCAAGCACCGAGTATGAATTGAAAAGGTTTGCGAGTTTTGAAATAGTCAAAAACTCCGATCCAGATGATGTCTGCCTGCAAGGAAGTCCTGTATATCATTTTGCAGATAAAAAACGAAAAAGATGTTAAGTTCCCTTAGGAATGTAAATTCTCTTGCTCATAACTTTGCCCGCCGGGATTCTTTTTGTAAGTAGGATGCTCCCTCACCATCTCCACTCTTCCCTCTTGGGTTTGTTTTTGTTCAGGAATATAGAGATGGGTCGGTGCCCTGCTCCTCTATTTATTTTATTATGTGAACCCCGGAATATGAAATTAAATAAGTAAGTTGACTTTTGGAGGTCTTTTCTGGACCCGGGTATATGTGATGCTTTGATATCATATATAAAAATCTTATCCACAGTCTACGCACAATCATTATGTTAATCACATCGACAACCAACATCTAGTGCCTAATTTTTTCTAAAAATGCTCAATAGGTTCAATTTTGTAGTCATCAAAGGTGAGGGTTACAGAACTATCCCAGGTAACTCACAACTCTCTGTGACTCGTGAAGCATTGTTGAAGAGAACAATCCATTGCATGTCGTATGCATAATGTACTAGTTGAACTTTTCACACTCTTTTCTTGTCACAAATTGGAATGAGTAACGAAACAAAAGAAATACACTAACTGATCTCAGTAAGTAAAAGAAAAGTTTTCAACATATATATCTTGCTTCATCACCCCACATAAAATAAATATAAAAATTTCTCCATAAAGTCAACCAAAATTTTTCTTTGGATATATTAAATAAAAATATGATTAGATATATAAATATATTTATCCATTTTACCTTGCATTAAATTGAACCAAAAAAAAAAAAAAGGGTATTCCGCAAGTGTACAAATAACTTACACATGTATAGTATTTTTTTTTTTTTTCGAGAGGAGCCTTCTACATATATAGCTAACAAAATGTACCATTGCATAAATAAATATGATAATGATCAACTTCAAGTATATTACCAATTTCATAGGTAGCGTTGAACTTGCTTCATGAAGAAACCTTGAGAGGTCTATAGGTTGAGGTTCAACATATGACATTCTCATTTCCCTCAATATCTTGCAAACCTCTTAGCATAATTCTCTCTTGAATCTTGACATCTCTATGATTCTTGTTGGAACTCTAATAGGTTAACCTTGCTCGGCGTGCTCGCCCTATATTGTACATTAGTCTCTGACTTCTGAAACAAAGCTTCAAGTCTTTTTCAAGTCAGCGACCTCCATTAATTGTAGTCATGCTCCTTTGTTTGCTAAAAGAAAATGGGAACAAGTAATCACAAAAGTATTTTAAATTGATAAGTTAATATTCCATGCTTATTTGACTTTATAAAATAAATGTAAGCTCTAGTTTTTTTTAGAGAACTCTAGCACAAAATTCTTTTAATCTTAACTTTTATCTTATAATAAATGGTCCAAATAATAACACGTCATCAATTCACTAATTAAATCTCTAAATTCTAAAAAAAAAAATGATTCTTATTAAAAAAACATATTGACATGCCATTTGAGTTATTAATTTCGTTGTAAAAATGATTCTTATTAAGAAAAACATATTGACATGCCAAATATTGAGTTATTAATTTCATTTTTAAAAATAATTCTTATTAAAAAAACATATTGACGTGCTAAATATTGAGTTTTTTTATTTTATTTTAATTTTAAAAACGTTAAAAAAATCAGAACTAAACTAAAATTTGCAAACTTCCCTATTAACCATAGCTTTCCCATTCGTGTTACACCTTTCTCATTTATCTTTTAGGAGATTTATTTATAATAGTTTTCTTATAACTTTTTCTTTAATGTAAAATTTCTAGTTTAATAAGAAAATTTAAAAAAAAAAAAAAAAAAAAAACCTATTTAAGGTTAATAAAATTTTATTTATAAATATTATAAAATCAGAGAAATTTGAATATTTGTTAATTTCTTTGTGCAAATTTTCACATCACCAATATGCGTGTGAAGTTTCATCTTAGAAAGTTTCATCTTAGAAACTTGAACCTCAATTAGTAGTAAGATTTTATTTTATTTTATTTTATTTTTTTATACTAGATAGAATTTCTATTCGAGCCTACTAGATAGAATCTGAAAAAAATGGTTGAATATCCAATAGAGCCTGTGAACCCAGTAGCTCCAGCAACTTCCTTTGGACATAACAGTATTTAAACGATATATATAAATGGGAGTTGTAAAATGGAGTATGTAAGATCCGAATAGAAAAAACAATGAACAAAAATGACAAGAAAATGAGAATATGATGGTCGAATGTACCTTGTTCTGTGGAAGAAAGAGCGTATTGGATCTGAGTGAAGAGAGCTTGTTTTTTGAGAGAGAGAGAGAGAAGATAGATGGTGTAACACCCGAGTTTACAACGAGATGACAGACTCAGTAGTCAGAGGTGTTTGTCTGCTCGGAGTCCTCCCAAGTAAATCAACCCCTTCAAGACAAAATTTCAGCAATTGGAGCTCATATTACTCACAGCCTGGCTCAAGAGTGCACACATGTGCTTGTTGATCAACTCAAGCCAGTGAAAGAAGATGTGCTTGATGCCATTGTATCAAAGAAAGTAGTCAGTGGTGTTGTTAGTATCCGAATAGGTAGCAAATCAAATTCATTTGAACCAGCTTCTTTCACATTCAAACCAGAACTTTTCCTTACATTTTCTGCAAAAAGAGCTTATTCTCTCTCTATTTACGTACGTAATGCATTCATTAACCGTATCTATAAAGGATTTTTTTTTTTTTTTTTTTTTTTTTTTTTTTTTGCTTTTACACGGGACAGATGGTTTATTTGTGGAACAAGAAAGAGACATCTGACCGTAGAGACTTACACACTGAATAACTTTTTGACTATAGATCCTTGGCTGCTTTACTACAAACAATTAGCTAAGTTTAATGATGGGAAGAGTCCCAAAATATGTATTCATTCCTAATCTTGTATGGAGTTTGAGAACGAGCACACTGCCCATTTTCTACTATTGTACAACACCCAACATTTGCAACCTTGAAACCTAAAATGGGAGAAAATGGGCAATTAACCATAGATGCTCAACAATATAGTTAGTAGTTACTGTTTATAAACTATATTTTTTACTAGCATCTCAAATCTAAGAGACTCGATTTTGGATCTAAAAATCAAGTTTTTTAGGGTTGATTTTCATGATCTGATCCGTCTTACGTGACATTTTTATCCACGTGGAGTTTACCTGGAAATCGAGTCTCTAAGACTCGATTTACAAGCCAAAATTTTTTTAAAAATTCACCAACCACCAAGATCTGAGCAAAACCCACGACCAAAAACTAAAAAAAACAAAAAATCCCCAAGGCGAGCAAGGCGCGCTGCGGCTTGGGTCGCGCCAACAAACCCATAGCCACCACAAAACAAACCCACAGAACACCACAAAACAAACTCATAGCCACAAACAGACCAGATCCGCCACCAGAGAGAAAGATAGAAAAAAAAAAAAAAAAAAAAAAAAAAAACTCACCCACAATCATTGACGGCCACCCACGCCCCACAACCACACACGGCCTAAAGCCATGCACGCTGACTTGATACCCACCCTCCCACACACGGCCCACGGTGATTTGGGTTTTTTTTTTTCCCCTCCTCTCTCTTTCTTTTCTAATGAGATGAGAAGGTGTAAAGGGCTTTGGAGTGTTAAGACCTTCTAAATCGAGTCTTAGAGACTCGATTTCCAAGTGGCCGCCATGTAGAAAAAATGCCACATCAGATGTGAGCAGACCTTGAAAATCGACCCTCAAAAACTCGATTTATAGGCCTAAAATCAAGCCTTTTAGACTCGAGATACTAATAAAAAATATAGTTTGTAAACAGTAACTACTAATTATATTGTTTGGAAATTATTGCTAATTTCTCATTTTGGCCCCTAAAATGCATTAAGAAGATAATACAAAGTTACCATATATTTGTTCAAAAGATTTTATATATTGGCATATATATAGCTACAAAAATTGTAGTAATGAAACATTTACTCCAAAAAAAAAAAAAAAAAGACTTGTTACAACAAGTAATATTGCAACAACAAAAATAATTGGGGTTATATATATATATATATATGTATATATTGCATTTATGGATTATTTTTTGTTGTAATAGTAATTTAAATTTATTAAATCAATTTAAGATTATTGCAAAAATTACTTTGTTACGCCTAAATGTGTTGTTGTAATAGAAAATCTTTATTTTATGTTGAAATATGTTGTTGCAATAAGTAATCACTTATTTCACGTCAAAATATATTGTTGTAATATGTGAAAAAGGCCATTGCAACAACAAAAATAATTGAGGTAATATATATTATTGTGTCTATGAGTTTTAAGCCTCTTCTTTTTCTTTTTTTCTTTTTTTACGTAAAGGCTTACACATTGAATAACTAAGTTTAATGATTATTAAATAATGCTATCAATCCAACTTTTTAACAATAAATTTCACAGTTTCTGAATTTATAGATTGGGAGTGTTATAGAGTAAAGACCTGTTACAACAAGTAATATTGCAACAACAAAAATAATTGGGGTAATATATATACTATTGCATTTATGGATTATTTTTTGTTGTAATAGTAATTTAAATTTATTAAATCAATTTAAAATTATTGCAAGAATTACCATGTTACGTCTAAATGTGTTGTTGTAATAGATAGACCTTATTTTATGTTGAAATATGTTGTTGCAATAAGTAACCACCTATTTCACGTCAAAATATATTGTTGTAATAGGTAAAAAAAGTCATTGCAACAACAAAAATAATTGAGGTAATATATATTATTGCGTCTATGAGTTTTAAGCCTTTCTTTTTTTAAGACTACGCGTTTATATTTTTTCAAAAAGACTAAACTACCCTTCACTCATTACTCCTCTTGGAAAGTCGAAACACTATTAAGTTACACAATTCAAACAAGTTAACCGAAAACAACACTCTACCACCAAACAAGAAAAGACTTTGTTGATTGGGGGAATAGGTTCCATCAAGAGGATTTGCCCTCTAACATTTGAGACTCATGAGAAATTGGAGGACATATTCTTCTTAGAACCTTCATCATTGCACCACATGGACAGGAAAGGAGTACTCTGTATTGTAACTCACCAATTCCTCCCATAGGCATTTCAACTTGGTAAAGTACTCTCCAACAGTGGAATTGCCTTGTGTATGACAAGCTAATGCCTTCTTCAAACACTAGAAGCCTATGACCATTTCTCTTAATGAACCTTACCCTTCAAATCCATCCATCCAGATTTCATTAGCTTTGCCAGCGTAAATTTCACTACCGGCTAAAGACAAAGCATGAGAAACAGCAACTCTACTAATGGGATTAGATTAATTAATTAAATCACATGTCGTTTAGCTAACTAACTGTAAACTACATGTAGCTTATACACTGTTATTAAAGCAGGCAATGAAATTAGAAATTATTGATTCATAGCTTTCATATGAATGCATGCAAATTATTGGATTAAATCTTAAATAATTGTTGATGCATTTTTCCATTGAGATTGAGAATGTATATTGGAAGCTAAGCTTCAAGGAGGTTGAAAAAAATAATTATAAATGAATCATTACAATTTCATTAGTCAATTTGTGCTTACAAAACATTACATTTCCAGGTGTTTGAGAAAATTATGATCTATGTTCAAAGAAGATGAAGATTTTGAAAGATTGAGCATCCCATTTTAGAAAGAGGTCCAACACGTAAATAGCTTCTGATAATAATCTCTCCCCCTTTTGCTAGCTCTCCTTGGGTGCCATATAACTTTTCCAAAACCAATGTTTACTCCAAACTTTTTCATTCATCTCTTCTTCTGGAATATCTGAACTCTTTGGAACTAGGAGATAAATGAAGACCAGCATGCAGACAACAATTACTGTAAAAAGGACAAATAATCCTCCTTTCATGCTACAAATCACTGGCAGTAATGTATAGCTCATCACGAACATAATCAAAAAACTTATACCCATCATCATAGGGCTAGCAATTGAACTAGCTTTCCTTGAGAAATCAACTTCAATCCATTCTGATGAAGTTACTCCATATCCAAGTGAGTAAATAAGGAGGAATCCAAAAAATATGTATGCTTCACTACGTGTAGGATACAACACAGAATAATGCCCATTTAGTAGCAAAGCTAAAACTGAAAGGAGTCTAAAGAGCATCACAAATGAAAAAACTACTATAAATGCCCGTCGTTGTCTAAACCTAGCAACCAAATATAAACCTATGATGCTCGTGGCCAAGTTCACATATTCAAGAACCATCGGTGTCACATAAGATGCATATGCGGAGACATCAAGTTTCATTAGAAGAGTTGGAAAGAAGAAACTAATAGCAAACATCCTCGTAAACTGCAGACATATCTCCCATACACAATTGATAATCAGATAAGGATGACATTGACGACTAAAGACATACTTCAATGAACTCCAAGCCCCCTGTCTCTCCTCCTTCAGTTGCTCAAAATCAAAATCAAAATCATCACCCCTACTTCTTTTAAATTCTCTTCTTGCTTTTCTAAAGTTTTTCATCTCTATATAGTACATTGGGGTGTCATGAGCAAAAAAGGAAATGAGAAGGGGTGGAATAGCTAACACTCTTGGAATAGCAAAACAAATCCTCCAACCCCACTTAAAATTTGCCATGCTAAAATTTGCTGTAAATCCTAAAGCGATTCCCATCCCATATGAAATCTTATATAGCAAATTCAATGGCAGGAAACAAATCAAAACATCCATAAATATGTTGTTGTAATAGATAGACCTTATTTTATGTTGAAATATGTTGTTGCAATAAGTAACCACTTATTTCACGTCAAAATATATTGTTATAATAGGTTAAAAAAGCCATTGCAACAACAAAAATAATTGAGGTAATATTACAATTATTATTATTGCGTCTATGAGTTTTAAGCCTTTTTTTTTCTTTTTTCTTTTTTTTTGCGTAAAGGCCTACACAATGAATAACTAAGTTTAATGAATAATGCTACCAACGCAACTTTTTAGCAATAAATTTCATAGTTTCCGAATTTATAGATTGGGAGTGTTATAGAGTAAAATTGGTGGGTTTATATTACAGTTAATTATTTTAACCATTATGAAATGTATTGTGAAATTTATTATAAATATTTGTGAAAAACTAAATTTATTGTGAAATTGGCGTGTTGTTGTAATTATTGCAATAATCTTAAATTGATGTAATAAATTTAAGTTACTATTACAACGAAAAACAATCCACAAATGCAATATTACCCCAATTTTTTTTTTATTGCAATACACTTGTAAGTTTGGATGAAGGCCATTGATTAGATATTAGGTTTGGTTCTAATTCTTGGTATCATTGAATAATCTTAGTATCATCCACAGATTTGGTATCCAAGTTCCTACAAGAAACAAGCCAAATTTCTCATTAAAAGAAAATCTTGTGTGTGGGCTTGTCCCACATCGAGGAGTTTGCATGGAGTGTGTGTGTTTATCAATGGCTCCGCGACTCTAACTGCCGTTAGTAGTTTTGGAGTTGGCAGGTTATTGTAAATGTGTGTGTTTCATCAAAAGAAAATACATTTATGGAACAAGAAAGAGACATCTGACTGTTTATATTTTTTCAAAAAGACTAAACTACCCTTCACTCATTACTCCTCCTCTTCAAAAGTTGAAACACTATTAAGTTACACAATTCAAACAAGTTAACCGAAAACAACACTCTACCACCGAACAGCATGTTGTCCTTATGTGGATACGTGGTAAAAAAAGAGCTACACAACACTCTCTTCTTCTTCTTTTGCGTAAATGCCTACACAGTGAACAACTAAGTTTAATGATTATTAAATAATGCTACCAACACAACTTTTTAGCAATAAATTTCATAGTTTTTGAATTTATAGATTGAGAGTGTTATAGAGTAAAATTGGTGGGTTTGTATCACAGTTAATTATTTTAAGCATAATGAAATTTATTGTGAAATTTATTATAAATATTTGTGAAAAACTAGATTTATTGAGAAATTTATTATAAGTATCAATTATGCCCATTATTTACGTCATTTTCATTTTGCCATGTGATTATTTTATCGGACAAACTAAACACGTGTAACATTATTATGTGGCACTTAATGGAAAAATATAAATGAAGAGGCTACTGATACAAACAATATATATCTTCAAGAGAAAAAAAAAATCAAAATTCTAAAACTTTAGAATGTAAAATCCAAAGACTACCAAAGATTAAGGGCGTAGTTTGCACTTTAGCCTATTTTGATATCAAAATCAGTTTGACTTTTTATTTTTTTTTTGTGTAAATTGCAAATGACACCCCTAAAATTTGAGAGTGTTTGAATTTTATACTCTGAGGTATCAGAATTTGAATTTAACCCCTAGAATTTTGAAGGTGTTTGGATTTTATACTCCCAAATTTAGAAATTTTGGGGTGTAAAGTCTAAATCCCCAAAAACTTTAGAAAGTAAAATCCAAACACCCCTAAAATTTAAGAGGTAAAATTCAAATTCTGAAATGTCAAGGTGTAAAATTTAAACACTTCCAAACTTTAAAGGTGTAATTTGCAATTTTCCCCCTTTTTTATTTTGATATTAATTGTGTGTTTGGATTTTGCTTTAAACAAACTTTCTTTTTGCTTTATGCAAATAAACTAAGTTTAAATTTTTTGAAAATAAATTAACTTTTAGCTTTTTATCACACATTTAAGAAAAAAAAAATCACATCAATAAAATATTTAAATTTCAAGTTTTTTATTGAGTGTGAATTTTGACAAATACACATTTGTATTACATTTTCTTCTTATAACCTCTATGATTGCAACATTTCAAGATGATATGAGGTCAATAAGTATCACGGCAATAAAATCTTGTTTCTTGCAACAATGACTAAATCCTTTTGAGTCTGCAATTTATATTTGTATATGTGATGGCATGAGCTCGAGTCATTGCATTTTTTTTTTTTTTCGTGGTTCTGTACCACTAGCCTTATTAGAGTAAGTATGTGAGAGGCCACACCCTTAGTCCACCAACTTTTTGTTGGGACAAACCCGTGTGAATTGGTGGGAATGTGTTGGTGCCCCATTATATTTCCCCCCATAGATTTAGATTTTTACATGGAGTTGACATTTATTTTATTTAAATAGTAAAAATAATAAAATTCAAACTGAAAGAAATAAAAATACTTTATTGGTTAGTAGAGGGTTAGAGGTATTAGAGATTTAGTGTCCTAAGACAGTAAAATATAAATAATAATTTTTTAAATTATTTTGAGTTTAAAAATAGGACCTCACTATTTTGTGTTTCAAATGTCATGAGAAGACCGGTTTGCATTGGATTGAAAAAGTTTCATGATATTCATTGATATTTCTATTGTAAAATTTTCTATTTTTTCAAGAATGCATGTTATTCATTGGCATAATATTGTCATAATGATAACATAACACCGACAAAAATAAAAATCTGACAAACATTATATTGGTGATTTTTTTAAGCCAAAGACCTAACATTTCAAATAAAATATTGGGTTTAATCCCATATCTATTGAAGTACAATTTTTCATTTTCTTTGCATCATTTGGGGAAGTTGAGTTTTCCTTCTCCTTATCCGAACACGTAGGGATGTTATGACCAACATGCTTACAAAACCCTCCAGTTCTCTTTAGCTTTCCCAATTCTTTTCCACCTTTCATTTTTCTTTTTTGCTTTGGGTGACATTTCATCTTCGAGGGTGAGGACAATGAACAAAACAATCTCCATCAATTGCATCATTAACATTCATCAACCATACTTTCCTTGTCCACTAAATTTTCATCATTCAACACTATCGGTTCTTTAACACTATCGGTTCTTTTCCACCTAATAATGTTTCGCAAGACCAACGTGGTGGAAGATACAAAGATGCAATTCGGTAACAATCTTTGTGAATAAATACAGTAAGTGTGTGATGACAAAGTATTCCCCAAAATTCAAAATTCTTGCAACTACAACTAGTCATCTCACCATCCCATAAGACCAAGTGCTTTTGACTAGTTTTTTCTTCATAATATTGTAACACAAATTCAATACCGTTTTCTTGAAGCATCAAATATTGTGTAGCTCTTCCAAACTCGTCTTGAAAATTTTTAAAAGCATAGGGTGTCAACACACTATGTGCTTGTTCGTCTACTGGTGACAATGTTCTTAAAGAAGAACCTCTATATTTCTTCAACATTGTATCATTTGATTGTGTTTGCTTAATATCTTCAATGACAAGGTCAACCTAAAATTACAAATTATAAATAATTTAAAGACACATAAAGACTAAAAATATTAACAAAAAAAAAAAAAATCAAATTCTACAATAAAAGAAAGCAATGATAAATAATTATTTACTTGTTCAATAAATTGGGTCAAAATATGTGAGAACTAACAAACTGTTTGATAAATGCATTTATGCTTTCGGATCTTCCGGTTGTTGTCATTCCCCCCAAAAAATAGCCACATAGGTAACATGGTACCCAAAAAATGCTTGATTTGACATAAACCACTTACATGCTTGTTAGTAAGCATTTCATATTTTGCCATAACTTGAGACCATTGATGCTCAAATTCTTCACATAAGTCTAACTTATATAACTTGTAGAAATCTGTGCACCAATTTGAATATTGATTATGAAGAATTGTCGTAAACCAACCACTAAATTTAGCAGTAATGTGCCATATACAAAAAAAAACATGTTTTGTGGATGACAATTCTTTTGACATTGCCTTTGTAATCCATAAATCTTCGTCTGTTAAAATTGTCTCAGGTAACTTCATCATTAAATTTGCAAAAGTATATTAATCAAATACAAAGTTATTAACACATGAAAAAATATCAAAGGATATATACTATTAAACTACTAATTAATCAAATAAAATTGAAAAATAATTGCACAAGCTTACAAGATAATTAAATAATTTACGTACCTTCATTAACCATTGAATTGCACTAGTTGTTTCATTTCAAAGAAGTGCACAACCAAAGAGAATTGTATTTCCAAGATTATTGATACTAACAAAAATATCAAAAGGCATATCATATGCATTTACTTTGTAAGTAGTATAAAAAACAACCACATTTCCATATTTTTTGTACCAATTAAAAAAAGGAGTAGGCAACCAAAAAATATGCTCCAACCTACTCTCTTTATCAGTTGTATATGCATATTGAAACTTAGAATTCTTTTCCTTAGCAAATTTGCACAATTATAAGAGACCCATAGCATCATTCATTGCATGCATCATTCTCATTTTCACATAAAGGTTATGAATATTTCTTTTAAAAAATGGAAAATCTCCATGTTTTACACATTTCTCAAGCTCCATAACACGTATTATTTGTCTAACCAAAAGTCCACCCTTTTTCAGTAAGAGAATGCGATTTTTATCTTCTTTAGTAATAACTCAATTGGCCAAAAAAAAAAAAAAAAAAAAATCACTTCTGAAAGGGACAACAATTCATTATTGTGATTTACAACAAACTTAGTGACATGCCATTCTTATGGAAAAATGTCAAATGACTTTCGCAATGTGATTCCTAGATGAGTTTTACATCCACATCTTGAAGTATTCTATTTTGCTACTCCTTAGATGGATCCACTCTTTTTAATTGTCGTCTACCTTCCCATGACAAAAAAAATCACATCTTATATTTTCTCCATTTTTGTGACAAAACGACATTTTCGAATTGTAAAACCCTATCAATTTGCATAATTTTTATAGAAAATGAAAGCCTCTTCTTCACTAAGAAAACATTGACCAACAAAAGATTCAAACTCATTTTCTATCGAATTTATATCTTCATTTTCATCAATAACTCCTATTTCTTCTATTGGATATTCATTCCAAACCACTACTTCCTCCCCACAGGTGTCTTTATTTTCTCCATCATTTAGAAGCTCACTTAAGTCAACACAATTCCTTAAAACACTTTGATAAATCTCACTTGCAATTACAATATCATTCATTTGTTCTATGTTGTAACAAGGATTAAATAAAAATCAACATCATATTCAATTATAAATGAAATATAAGCTATAAATAAAATAAGATAAAATAGTATACCTTCTGGAGGTAATTCATTTAAGTCAAAACAACTCATTGGAACTAATTGTTGAGTCTCACTTGCAACAAAATTCTCATCCATTGATTCTATAATAATTTAACAAAAATGAAAAATAAATATTAATATCATATTTCAATATATTTAAAAAATAAATTTAGAACAAAAGAAATATATGTACCTTATTTATATTTTAATGAACACTATGTTCTTGTAAACATTTGATCATTCCTTGAACTCTTCTTTCTTTCTTCTTCTTCTTCTTCTTCTTTTCCTTTTTTTTTTTTGCTGAACATTGAACTCTCTTTTTAGTTTTTTCTATGATATTGGTAAAGTGAGGGAGAATATATTTGTAAAATACGCATTGGTGGGAGATAAAATGGGAAATGGAGAGAAATTGCAAAAGAACATTCCTGCCTCATTAAAAAAAATTTGAGGACAACTAGTCATTTTGACGGCTTAAATCCGGCCATGTCAAAAGATGGCTAGCAGTCACTTGCTAGAGTAAAAAAGAAGCTCTTTTCACCCTCATTTCAAGTTTCCATGCACCAATAATGCTTGGGATACATAAGTTTCCACAATTTTGTGTCACAACTTGCTATGTGACAAGTTGTGATTGGCAAAGGTGTGTCCCCACATGGCCCACCATCACACCTTTGCCAATCACAACTCGCCATATGGCGAGTTGTAGTACAAAATTGTAGGGAATTATGTGGTCCTATCCAGGGGCAGAGCTAGAAATTTTGGTTTGGGAGGACCAAAGTTAAACTATCTCATAGTGAGTCTCAATTCAAGAAAAACTCAAAATGCTACATATATGTTTTTGTGCATTGGTTTAATCAATGTAATTCTTATTAGCACTTAAAAATACTAAATGACCAATTAAGTATCTTAAGTTCATTTTCCCTTCTAAGTTTCTCTTAGTCCTTTCTACAACCATAAGTTCAAACCATTCAAGAAATTAAATATAAATATAACAATTACATCTACAAGAAAATATAAAATTTTTAGAATTAAAAATAACAAAATCCTTATAAGCCAATATGAAATTATATATAAAAATACAAGATGACTTTGTATTTTGAATAAAGCTTATCAATTGGTTTAATTAAAAAAAAATGGAGAAGAATACTAAAGTCATTTTTGCTAGTTTCAAATAAGCTCAGCTCTCTTTTTTGAGAAAAAATTATAAATTTTATACAAAGAAAAGAAATAATACAAAGCCAAAAGAATGGCCACAGCAAAATAGAGTAGAAAAAACAAAGCAGGAAAAATAGCAACATATATTCAGTAATAGAGAACAACATTTACTAGCAAATAGCAACAAATGCAGACAACAATCTCAGCTTACAACATAGAGCAATATAATAACGATAAAGGGCAATATCAACTCACACCAGATCAGAAAAATATATTGAAACTTGGGAATTAAAAAAGTAAAACTTCTAATGAAGCCAACGGTCTGACATATGAAAAAGTTTCAACAGTAAAGACTAATAATAAATGAGGGAAAATATTAAAAGATGAAAAGCAAGTTTGAAAGGAACACTTAACGTGGATGCGTGCACGCCGCGCGGGGGGGGGGGGGGGGGGAGTGGCAAATGATTTTTCATGTACATGGGGGGCAGTTCTTAGAAAAATGGTTCAAGTATGCAATTTTACTTGCTCCAAAATTTTAGAAAATACTTTTTTTTGGGGGGTGGGGGGGCCATGGCCCCCCAGTCACCAACTAGTTCCGCCCCTGGTCCTATCATTGCTCTTCCATGCACAAGGGCCTACCACTAAGAACCCATAAACTACGCCCTTAGGGAACGTGGTATCAAATGCCTGTATATATAACTCGTACTTGGGCAAATAAATCAATCATTGATATCCCAAGCAAGATTTTATTGACATGACAACGAAGAAAATCTTCACATGAGTTAACTTCATATGATGTTTGATGGTGCAATAATTACAACCTTTTTTTATGATATTTTCAAAAGAGAAGAAGAAAATAAAAAAAGCTTATAAATTCTAACCATCTTGAATCTTGTTGGTTATTTTATTTTATTGGTAGAATCATTTTCTTTGTGATGAAAAATATAAGGTCATTTTAACCGCAGTTTCAAATAGATAACATTGATGAATATTGTAAAACAAACATTGTCAATTACATGACTAGTTTCTTTAAAAAAAATTGTTAGAACACCTTGAATTTGATCTTTATAGATGAAGTGTTGGTGTGATGACAAATGCCTTTCACTAAATGCATTAGGTCGTAGGTTTGAGTCCAAGGATTAGCCTTGCCAAAAAAATTGGAGATGAGGCTACCTACCGTAACATTTCCAATACCCTACAAAAAGTGGGAGTTTTGTACACTACGTTCGACGAATTCTGAGATTGAATTAGGAAGAGAAAAACTTAAATCACATAACCAAAGTAATCATCTATGTATACAAGTACTAGTCTTGACATGATTCTAACATTAACAAAACTTGGGATACTAATTTTAAATGTAGATTTCAAAATAATTTTTAAAATCCTACTTTAATTTCTTTAAAAAAGATTGTTGTCAACCATAATGTTTCAGCTCAAATTTCTTATATAACATTCATAATAATAATAAACATTTTTTGCTTGAATAATAAATAATAATTTAGAATTTATAAAATTCAAATGATTACTAATAAGATTCTTCATTTTTTTTTTTTAACTTTTTATCAATACCATTCAATGTTTTCTCGCATAAGCGCAAATTATAATATAGTATATATTTAAAGCTAAAATCATGGATTTGATGGGTATAGACTTGAATATATATATATATATATATATATATATATTCCTTTTAAAAGAATTTATCAACCAAAAATAATATAAAAAAAAAAATCGGAAGTAACAATGTATGTGTTTCAGCAAATGGTGGTAGCATCTTGCATGAATAACAAATGGGGTACTCATGTCATTTCACACTTACACATCTATTCCCCCTTGTTTTCTCTCAGACTTGGAACTCCCAACTTATTTGATTTACCTGAACTTCCTACAGCATGGTGGTTCTTAGATTGGGAAGAAATACACTACTGTAGAGAAAGCAGAAAATAGGAAGCAAAAGGTTCCAGGCATCTCCATTTTAAAGGACCAATGTTGAAAATGTCATCAAATGAATTCTTAAAGATTGAGGCCCCTACTTCAAGCCATTTTCTATCATCTTTCTCCAAAGCAATTATGCATTTTCATCTATTTCTTTTTGGCCTTTACTTCTTTTTCTCAGTCTCACTAAACGTCTGCTTTCTTTTTATGTTACATTTGATTCATTCCTTCTGTTGGCAGACATATGTTCTCAAAATGCGACTGTCAAGGGTGCATGCAGAAGTAATAAAACTCCTCCGAAAAGTTGAAGGTGCTGACATTAATATATTCAAATTTCTGAACTGTATTTTTTGAAAAGGAGAAACTTCATTTTATATTACTCCTATCAGTTATGTAATTATTGTGATCATTACTAATCAAGCAATTGTTAAAATTAGTGACTCAGCATGATTATTATCATTCAAAGAAAATGTAAATTGGACAAAAACTCAAACAAGCATTATACATGCATTTTTTTTTTTTTGAGAAACAGCATTATACATACATACATTACAAGGTTGTCAAAATTGGAATCCTACGTAGGATCGTGGGAGGTAGGTGAGATCGTGAATCATAGGATCGAATTGTGAATTGTAAGATCCTACATTATTTGAGAAAAAAACAAAAAATACACATTGGTATGTTAAATAATCACATAAATTATACATTCATTGATATAATTATTATACATCATTATATCTATTTGTAAGTATCATTTAAACAGACCAAAAATCTCAAAACGTGACACTTTATTGGAATATTTTTTTTATTTGGGTCCAACTGGCACTCTCTCTACATTAGAGTGGAAAAACTTGGTCTATTAGGATATTATTTTTCATTTAAGTCCAGTTAAGCCTTCTGTCAAGTTAAAAAACATTACAATAAATAAAGGTCATTTGGGATCGTCAGAATCGTGTGATCCTACTGATCCTGAATGAGTACAAAGATCCTTGAAAGATCCGGATCGTTTTGGACAGGTGAGATTGTAAAATCGTAGAATCGTAGGATCCAGATCGAGATTTTGACAACCACGCATACATATATATATATATATATATATATATATATATATTCTGTAAGATCAAAATCCAAATATAATGTACACTCAATCTTGTGAGTAGAGGCCTCCACTGGCACATCAATGGCTACTCTTAATATTATTTCTTTTATTACTATTATTTCAGTGATGATGTGATAGTCTATTTTCAACATTGTCGTTTGGAGGGTCAAGAATTTTGGATTTGGACTCTAGTCGTATTTGCAAGTGAGCATTGACCAGGTGGTGACCAAACTTGGTAAAGCATTCCTCTTAGTTCTTTAGGACAGTTTCATATTCCAGATTTGTTACTTGAAAAATTAGTCATCATTATCAGATTCTAGCCAATAATGCAGCAAATGCAATTAGCATTGAATGCCTTGTCACCCTTCGGAAACTAAAAAAAAACCAAAAGAATTAATGTGTTTTTCGATTTTTACATATAACATTTTGGATTTTGTGTGTGTGTGTGTGTGTGTGTGTAGAAAAAGTAATTTTACTTTGGTATTAGATTCAGGTGTTTATAAAGTAAGCACTAGCAGAGATGCAGACGAGCAAAGGGCCACTGTCAAAGGTAGTGTGGGTTCTGCTGTTTTGAGAAATGATGAGCATCTACGTGAGAAAGAACACCACAAACAACTTTCCATCAATAAGAGCTAGCGAAAGATAGTTCCAGAGGTCAACTTGGCAGATATGGAAATCTTAGGGAGTTAAATGAAAGGATTGAAACTCCAGAAGGTGTTTTGGCTACTGACACAAACCCCAGGGGGTGTTTTTACATTTAAGCCAATAATAAACGAGTATACATTAAAAAGAGTAAGCAATGTTGTTTAGGCATTGAAGAAACTCAGGTGCATGGATTATATGAATAATTATAATATTGGAGGATAATCTTACGAACTAAGTAAAGCTATAATTACTAATTAAAAAAAATAAAGTACCTATGATTACAGATTTGAACATTTGAAAAGCACAAGTTGCAGGGATATATAATACATTTAACTCACATTAGTGCCGAAAGGAAACAATTACAACTTAACGCTTTTGTGCTTTCCTCCCTCTAGACTGTGCCTTCTGCCACTTCTTTCTTGAAACTAATTTGCTCTTCGGCTTCAGCTTTAACTCAGGGGAGAACTTGTAATTTTGATCTCTCATACGTGCTTGTATATCCTTAAAGAACTGCATATTTAATTTCTTAGGCCCTCCCTGTCTAAGCTCCGCATAATCTGGTCCAGAAACAACCCTTTCAAATGCTCCAACTAGAATATCTATATCACTCATGACCTCCCACGCATTGGAGTAACGCCCATCTGGACCTTTCTTCAATTTTTTCAAGGCATTTTCAACTGCAATTTTCCTAGCTTGCTTTCCTGGGGACAATTCTTCTGGTTCATTTTCAGCTTTCAATAATTCAGAGATTGTTCGATATTTAGGCATTGCCTCAAACTCAAACAATTTGTCTATGTACTTATCACTACTTTCATTTGGGTAGGCTTCTGTAGGAATATCGTTGTCATCATCACCCTCACTACCAGTCCACAACGTCTTCTCCTCATCACTTCCAGACCATATACTTCTTAATTAATCACTGTCATCGGCATCAATTTGGCCTTTGCCTGCTGTCTCACTCTCCAAATTTCTTCTTCAAGACAACTTCTAGGATCTTTTTCATCATCTCTCTCATCTTCACTCCCTGTCCACAGAGAAGTATCTTCATCCATCTCTTTCTTCCATGTTTTTTCTGAAATCTTCATCACCCAGCTTCCCATTGCCAAAAAGATCATAACGTTTGCACACGCCTCGAGCATAGGCTCGTGATGCTGCAAAATATTCAATATATTGTGGATGAATTAGCATACCAGAGGAAAGCAGCAGCAGACAATGTGAAAACTAAATACTTGTTGCAACCATCAGTTAGAACAAGAAAACTACAAGAACTCCTTCATATAAGTCGTAGGTCAAAAAAATATATGGCATCCATCTTATCACGCATCAGTTATTAGTAGAGAAGCATCATAAATTTGGTCTAGTTGTTGATGACAATGACCTAAAGTCCGATCTTAACTAGTGGGGCATTAAGTTCCTAAATTCTTAAGAAATCAAAATTAAATGGCATATTAGCTTCTAAAGACATATCTTAACTATTGGTACTTATTTAAAAAGCAAAACAAAACTCTACACTTAAGAGTCTACTTATATTCTATAATGCTAACAAACCAAAACCAGAGAGCTGTAGTGACAGCCAGTCAAACCCGATTACTCCAAGACATATATCTATTTGAAGACCTCCTCAGCAATTTAATCAGCCATTATAGTTTTGTTTGCTCTGTAGAACCTCACAAAACCCCCCAAATAGAAGTCTTGAAATGGGTAATTTTCAAATAATCAAACTAATGTTCTTCTATAAGGACTTTGCACAAATACATAGACTACATGTCATAACATCACAAGCTTTCAACCATGATTTTCGCCAACAATCATAAACCTCGTAATGGGTTTTTCACACACAATAAAAATCATTCAAAAACAGCGACAATGCAAAACCCAGAAGCCGTGAAAAATAGAACTTTTAAAAGAGGAATAGTAACCTTGAAATGCCGGGAAAACCCCCAAATTAAAGGAAAATCTTGAGGCGCTTCCAGAAAGGATACATAATCTGAAAGAAAGAGCCAAGTTGGGTTTCTCAGATTTTGTAAACAAAGATTATAAACAGAAATGACAAAGAAACTAAAAGAAAGGAAAGCTAATACGTATTAGCTAAGCATATATATATATATATATATATATATATCTATGTAATTATCAGAATGAGACCTTGGAGAAACAGACGGTTGCTGCAAATGGAAATGGAAAAGACGGGAACAGAGTCTGCGGGCCATCACTCAATTGCAGTTTGAAAGCTCAAGCCAGCCACCAGCCACCACCACCAAGGACAAGCACAACCCACCACCACCCACACAAAATATGATTAAAAAAAGTTAATTGGGTCCCGGCTTGGGTTAGAGAGTGAAGGAGGAGAAGAGGTCGAAAATGGAAGAGAAGAGGAGATGAGGAAGAAGAGAGAAAAGAGAGGAAGCAAGGGAGAACTCACCGGCTCGTGGATGGGGGCGGGGCGGCGTGATCTGGGTTTGGTCCGAAGCTTGAAGATGGGTCTCTTGATCTCCTAACGCTTTCTCTCCCTTCGGGTGTGTGAGTCCGGAATTGAGTTTTGACATATACGTACGGAGAAAGCTGTGTACAAAGGTAAACGTTAAGGCCTTAGGGTGGGTTGCAGACTTGCAGTACGAACTCTGTACTCTCAGGAGCGAAGGCTTTTTGTACTTGCAATTGAGTTTTGAAATGTGAAATTTTCTTCGTAAGTAATATCCGGCTGTATTTTGTACACCGTACTCGCAAATTTACAGAAAATTAGTTTTGAAGCACGTACAAGGCCCGTGTAAATTACTGTTAGAGAATGTTAATAACAAATAATATTACGATTCTTTCGTATCATTTTTTAATTAAAATTTAATTTTCCTATATCATTTAGAACGAACATTAATAATTTCCTCAAAAAAAAAAAATCATTAATACTTTAAATATAACAGTAGCTTGGTGTGCAGGAGTGGTTAATATTACAAACATAACCAGAAATCTACCATTCCTACAACATATAATAGTGAGTAAATAGAAGACCTCTACGCTGAATTTAATCTAAAGATGCTATCATTGCCCTACTCAGACAGTAAAGTTCTAGAAAAGCCTCTTTGAAGGTATAATCCTCACACCACACATGCATCCAAAACTTCACTTTAGTACCATTACCCACTTCATATTGTAGTAGTTGAGAAAAGTTCAACCAACCACTTATAATAAACCTCCAATGGCAAACACCATGCACTCACCTTTTTGGTGCACCAACCAACACAAACATTCCCATATGTTGCCTCAATAACCCTCCTCCGTAATATATCTATCTCTAAACCATACCTCCACAACCACTTGCCCAACAAGGCAAAGTTAAAACTCATCAATCATCTAATACCTAGCCCCCTAACCTACACTGGCTTACAAACTTTAGCCCATTTCACTAAGTGTAACTTAGAATCACCACTAATACTACTTCAAAGAAAATCTCTCTGTAATTTCTCCATGTGATTGACAACCTTCCCAGGTATAGGAAGAATAGAAAGGAAATAAATAATTAAAGAGGAGAGAGTACTTTTAATAAGAGTAATCTTACCACTCTTAGATAAATAAAGCATCTTCCAACCTGCTAGTCTTCATTCCATCTTCTCTGATATAGGATTCCAAATTGACACCTCATTGAATTAAGCGCTCAAAGTAAGTCCTAAATATTTCATAGGAAGGGAAGATTGCCTACAACCCAATAGCCCCACCAACACATCCAGATTATGTACCTCTCCAACTAGTACCAGCTCTAACTTCCCTAAATTAATCCTTAAACCTGAAACCTTGTCAAATCTAGTCAGAATCTCCCTCAAAGTAATTAACTAATTAGGGTCAGCATTACAAAAAATAGGAGTGTCATCCGCAAATAAAAGATGAGACACAATCATCGAAGTACTAGATGTAGAACCTACAAAGAAGCTCAAAAATTGTCCAGTAGCTACAACCACATCCAACGTACAACTCAAAGCCCCTATAACCACATCAAAGAGCAACGAAGATAGAGGATCCCCTTGCCTAATCCCCCTAGAGCTTTCAAAAAAATTGAAGGACTCCCATTAATCAAAACGGAAAATTTAATAGTAAAAATGCAACACATAATCCATTTTCTCCATTTTTTTGAAAACCCATAACGAGACAACATATACATTAGAAAACCCCAATTCACATGATCATACACCTTCTCCACATTCAACTTACACAACACCCCTATAATCTCTGTCTTCAATTTACTATCAATACATTCAAAAGCAATTAACACAGAATCCAAAATTTGTCTACCTTTCACAAATGCATTCTGTGAATTTGAAATAAGCCCATGTGTCACCCTTCAGAACCAATTAGCCTACACCCTTGAAATCATCTTGTAAATCACACCACCTAAACTAATTGGTCGAAAATCCTTGATCTCCACAACATCTACCTTTTTAGGAATAAAGACAAGAAATGCAGTATTAAGACTCTTCTCAAAAACAGCTTGAGTATGAAAGTTCTAAAAAACTTCCATAATCTCTTTCTTCAAAACACTCCAATAGGATTGGAAAAAAAGCCATGGAAAAACCATCCAAGTTAGGAGCCTAATCACCATTAAAACCATTAATCACCCCATACACCTCTTCCTAGTCAAACAGCCTATCAAACTAAAGAGCATCTTACTTAGAAATTCTAGAGAATTCCACGTCATCAAGGACAGGTCTATCAACTACGATTTTAGAATAGAGCTGCCTATAGAATCGAAAAATACACTTTGCTATGTCCTCTAGATCCGAAGAAAGTTCTCCATCCACCATTAGCCTATCTATAGAGTTAAATCTCCTGGAGATTGGCTGTACGATTGAAAATTTTAGTATTCCTATCTCCTTCTCTAATACAAAGAACTCTAAATTTTTGCTTCCATCAAATTTCTTTCAGAAGAGAAGTTTTTCTAGCTCATCTCGGATTCTTTCCAAATCTAGCTTCTCCTCCTCTGTTGACCATAACCTTCCTCAATAGTCTCTAATTCGCTAAGGTCCTTCCACAACTGTTTTCCTCATTCTTCTACATTTCCAAAAACCTCCACAGTCATTTTTTCAAATCATTTCTCAACAATTTCAATTTATTTGCTAGCACAAAACTCGGAGCACCTTGAAAATGATAAAATTCTCACCAAGATCTCACCCTTTCCACAAAGCCCTCATTCTTAAGCCATATGTTTTCAAATCTAAACGGCCTCATGCCCTTATGATGAAAGGATCCACCCTTTAATACAATTGGAAAGTGATATGATAAAAGCCTAGACATTCTTCTCTAACAAATAATAGAAAACCTAGTCTCCCAATGTGTAGAGAACAATAATCTGTCTAACCTTGCCTTTGACTCAACTTCTCAAAAATTAGACTAGGTAAAACTTCCTCCTTTCAATGGGAAATCAATCGGACCTTGCTCAGAAATAAAATCAGAGAACTCACACATACCAATTGTAAAAATAGTAGAACCAGCATGTTCAAAAGGAAATCTTACCACATTAAAGTCACCTCCCACACACCATGGAACATTCTACCAACTGCCCAAACCAAATAATTCATTTCATAAAAACCGTCTTTCACTCACTGAGTTAGGACCATATACTCCAGTAAATGCCCAAATGAATTGGTCAACCACATTTTTAAATTTACAAGACACCAAAAAGCATCCCACTGCTTCCTCCACTTTATCCACAACCCACATGTCCCACATCAAAAACATCCTTCCAGAAGCACCACAAGAACCTAAATATGACCCATCAACATATTGGCCACCCCATAAACAATGAATCACAGCTCTGGTTATCAACTCCATTTTAGTTTCTTGAAGACAAACAATATCTGGCCTCTAATTCCTAATTAGATTTCAAACTCGAAGCCTTTTATCTTACTCATTTAACCCTCTAAAGTTCCAAGAAATAATCTTCAAATTCATTGATGCACCACAATAGCTCGCTCAATAATATGAATATTATATTTTAAATAAAAAGTACAGGTTATTACCATATGTACTACCACATGGCAGTTGTACCTAGCAAATTTACTGATTATTTGGGAAATCCTATATTTTAAGTGGTTGGAACCTAGCTTTAAGTTCTTATCATTTATAGTTGGTGGCTACTAGGTACGTACGAGCAGTGCTTGATCTTCTCATAAGTAACAACAATCAAATGTTCATGACATCGTGTAGTTCCTTTTGCAGAATTTATAGCAATAGCCAATAGATAGTTCCTTTTGCAAGTGCAATTGCAAGTGTCATACATTAATTAATTGTCTTTTTTATTATTGATAATTGCTTTTGTATTACTTTACGTTTGTAAATAGGTTGAGGTGGTAAATTCCAGCGCATAGGCACATACTGTGCTATGAGTAATAAATTTTAAACCTGGCTTCTTTTTCTTTTTTTAGAAGCCTTAAGCAACTAAGGTTCCCTTAATATTTCTAACAGTCTAATTCCAACAATAAATAAATAATAATAATTGTCTAAGTTGAAATAATCCCCCTCTTATTAATTATGATTCCACCTACCTATATACTTTGTTACTAAGAAAAATTTAATGAGGTTAATTTATTTGTTACGCAATCTAATATCTGCTACTCTCTTTATTCAAGTGCATTGCTATTAAAAACTTAAACTCTAAATGTACCGATTAGTGCTCTCATGCTTGTGCATGTAGAAGCAGGTAGGTCTTACAACCCTGCTTGCAAGAGGTTTAGTGACCTCTCGGTGGGGTCGTCATTTAGTGACTCTCCTTAGACTGACTGGTTCGGGGTGGAGTCTCATAAGGACTATTCATGGTAGATGACCTAGAGGAGCTCTAGAAGAAACTATCTTTTACTAAAGAAGAGGATGAGGGTATTGAGCCAGGAAGCAGTACCACGAAGGCAGCAAAAGAAGTGGGGAAGAACTATGTGGTAATGAAGGTGTTATCCCACAGGTGCATAAACTTGGAGGCGCTAAGGAAAAATTTGAGGATGCTATGGAAACCCAACAAAGGGCTCCTAATATCGGAAATAAAGGAAGACATGTGCCTAGTAGAGTTTGGGGATGGAAGGGATAAGAAGAAAGTCTTGGAAATGCAACCTTAGAGTTATGAGAAACAGCTTATTTTTCTCCAAGAGTTTGAGGGAGAACTAGTCCCTAGGGAGATTGAACTGAGGTGGTCACCTTTCTGGGTACAAATCTTCAACCTCCTACTGAAGAGTAGAACGATGGAGACGGGATGAAAGATTGGGGTGAAGCTAGGAGAGTTAATGGAGGTGGATGTACCTGAATTTGGGGTGCAGTGGGGAAAATGTCTGTGTGTAAGGGTCCAAGTTGATATCATGAAGAGTCTGATACGGAGAAAGAAGATAATGATGAAAGGAGGTGAGTGTAGGTGGATCAACTTCAAGTACGAGAGACTCACAAAACTTTTGTTACATGTGTGGGCTTCTGAGTCATAGTTTAAAGGAATGCCCAAAAGTCCAAGGGGATAAAAGTAAATTTGAGATGGATACTCTGCAACATAAGGCATGGCTAAGGGGGGACCCAATAAGAAGAAATGGAGGTGACGTAGAGAAACCAAATGGTGGGGGGGAGGGGTACAAATTCTAACAAATGGGGAGGAAGTTATTCGGCAGAGAAAGGAACGGCGAGCAAATACAAATGAAGAAATGTAGTGGTGGTTGGCCGAGTTGATGAAAGCGACCAGGGGAAGATCCCGAGCCAAGTGGTTAGATGCCCTAAAAGGGAAACGACAAGGGCAGAAAGCCCATTGTTTACTGCAAGAGATTTTTATGAATTGGGTAAGGTCAACGAGGGTTAGAGAAATACAGAGAAGGAAGTATCTAACCCAAGGAAAGATTCTTGGGACCTGTCTTCGACATATGGCAAGGAGGGGGAGGACATGCAGTGGGACATATCAAGTGTTATGGGTGGTGTGCCCGAATTTGAATTCATTATAGCGCCAAACAAACTAGATGATGGACTCAATGCAAGCCCAAAAAGAACTGATCCAAACCCAGGCCCAAGCCCAGGCCCAATGGCCATGTACTTCAACCAGGAGCTAGGGTGGACAGATGAAAAATTGGGCCCAAAGAGTACCCAGTGGAAGAGGTTGGTGAAGGAAGCAAGGCCTAGAACTAGGGGGAGATTATGGACTCTATTTGCCAGAAACGAGAAGGCCCAAGTCCTCTGCAAGAATTAGATCCCAATTCCATTATCCAAAAGAGGAGAAAAGGTAAGAACCAAAACAACAAAACCCTATAAGAATCAAATTAGAGGGATGGCAAAGAGGCGGCGACTGCAGAGCAGTGCCGTCGAGCGCCTTGAATCTCATGTCGTGGAACTAACGGGGTTTGGGGTCGCCCCAGGCAGCCAGAGCCCTCACTGACACGGTAAAGGACCCAGTTTTGGTCTTCCTCGTGGAGACCAAAGCGAGCAAGAATCAGATAAAGGAATTCAAAGGAAGTCGGATTACACATAAGGAATCTTGGTTCATTGTGATGGAAGAAGTGGAGATTTAGCTTTTCTTTGGAAGGAGGGCTCAGATGTGAGGTTCAAAATTTGTTCGAACTCACACATCAATGTAGTCGTGTATGAAGGGATAGACGCAGTGCCATGGAGAGTAACCAGCTTCTATGGTCAGCCGGATGCAGGTAAGAGGCCGATTTCATGGCAATTAATTGATACGTTGAAAAGCCCAATGTGAGATGCCATTGGTGGTCTTTGGTGATTTTAACGAGATAACCTATCTAGAGGAGAAACTGGGAGGCGTAGATCGGGAGGTGAGACCAATGGAGATGTTTAGAGATTGCCTTAATTCGTGCGAGTTGCACAATCTTGGGTTTGTGGGGCAAAGCTTTACTTGGTGTAATGGAAGATTTGGAGATCAAAGCACCATATAATCTCGTAATTAGTCTTGTTGCTGGTGACACAATTCATCTTTTTGTACCCTAATCTCCCAATAAACAATTGATACCTTATCAAGATCCAGAACTTTGCTGAAAAAACGATCTAACCACAGGCACACTTCACCCCTCAAAAGGCTATCTACTTCATAAATCATAAACTCCATAGCTGCCACAGGTATCCACCTATCCATAGCATGTTAGCTGCACCAAATGCACCACCCAGTCAAACACATTGTAAAGCTTCATTCTTGTAGCCAGAATCCCGGTCCTACAAAACCCACAAAACCATCACCCCCTCTTTAAATTTTCACATTTTTCCTAACCTTAAAATTGACTTTGTAGGATACTTAATTGATGGCACCATGATAAGATGTATGTGGAGTTAGATAATTCCAATTTACTATATTATTGGTTATGTTGGAGTTCGGGTATTTCATTCTCCAAGATCTAGGGTCGTAAACAAATTTGATCTTTAGAGATGAAGTATTGGTGAGATGACAAATGCCTTTCACTAAATGCATTAGGTCGTAGGTTTGAGTCCAAGGATTAGCCTTGTCAAAAAATTTGGAGATGGGGTTATGTATTGTAATATTTCTAAGACCCTACAAAAAGTGGGAGTTTTGTATACTACATACGACCAATTTTGAAGTTGAATTAAGAAGAGAAATACTTAAATCACATAACCAAAGTAATCATCTATGTAAAGTACTAGTCTTGTCATGATTCTAACATTAACAAAACTTGAGATACTAATTTTAAATGTAGATTTCAAAGTAATTTTTAAAATCCAAATTAATAAAACAACAACTTCATTACTTTAATTTCTTTAAAAAAGATTGCTGTCAACCATAATGTTTCAGCTATCAAATTTCTTATATAAGATTCATAATAATAATTAACATTTTTTGCTTGAATAATAAATACTAATTTAGAATTTATAATATTCAAATGATTACTAATAAGATTCTTCATTTTTTTTTCCTTTTTATCAATACCATTCAATGTTTTCTCGCATAAGCACAAATTATAATATAGTATATATTTAAAGCTAAAATCATGGATTTGATGGGTATAGACTTGAATAAATATATATATATATATATATTCCTTTTAAAAGAATTTATCAACCAAAAATAATATAAAAAAAAAAAATCGGAAGTAACAATGTATGTGTTTCAGCAAATGGTGGTAGCATCTGGCCAAAATGGCCAAATACCACAATTTTCAGAAATTAGTAGCAAAAAAACACTATTTCGAAAATAAATAGGGATATACCACTTTTCTAGTACTCGAGTTTCTTAAACTCGAGTTCTAAATGGAACTCGAGTTCTAAATGGTACTTGAGTTCAAGAAATTCGAGTACCTAGAAGTTCAGCCACCGTGGCACTGCTGACTTGGAATTTGTGCGATTTAAAAAAATAATATGGTACTCAAGCTTGGTAAACTCGAGTTCCATGCAACACAGTACTCGAGTATACCAGACTCGAGTACCTATTATAAGTAAAATTATGTTTATGTTTATTTCTAAGGTACTCGAGCTCACCAAGCTCGAGTACCTTATAAGGAACTCGAGTTTACTAACTCGAGTTCCTTAAAACTTTTTTTTTTTTTGTGATAATCGACAAATAAACATAAACATAAGCAGCTTTTTTATGTTTTTATTTATTTAAATAGAAGCATTGTAAAAAAGATTTTAATTTCAAAATATGAATTAATTTCTACATTAATTAAAATTGTTCATTGTTTTCTCATAAAATTGTTCATTATTTTCTGCAAAATTTATTTCTACAATTTTGCATAAAATTATTTTTTGTTCAGCATTATTTAAAAAATTGTTCACTCTCTTTTTGGCATAAATTATTTTCTGTTCACTATTTAAAATATTGTTCACTGTTTTCTCATAAAACACCTACTGAAATTGTGTTTTCTAAATTTGAATGCCAAATCAGAATGCTTTTTCATACTTAAATTTCACAATAATCAAATTTGTTTTTCTACATTGATAAAATCTATTTCTACATTAATAAAATTTTCTCTCTGCACATCATATTTACTGTATATTCGAATCTGCTTGTTGCATTCATAAAATCTGTTTTCTGCATTAATTAAAAATGTTCATTGTTTTCTCATAAAAATTGTTCACTGTTTTTTGCAAAAACTATTTCTAGGATTTTGCATAAAATTATTTTCTGTTCAGCATTATTTAAAAAATTGTTCACTCTCTTTTGTGTGTAAATTATTTTATGTTCACTATTTAAAAAATTGTTCACTGTTTTCTCATAAACACACCTACTGAAATCGTGTTTTCTAAATTTGAACACCAAATCAGAATGTTTTTTCATGCATAAATTTCACAATAATCGAATTTGTTCTTCTACATTGATAAAATCTATTTCTGCATTGATAAAATCTATTTCTACATTAATAAAATTTGCTCTCTGCACATCATGTTTACTGTATATTCGAATTTGCTTACTGCATTCATAAAATCTATTTTCTGTATTAATTAAAACTGTTTATTATTTTCTTATAAAAATTGTTCACTGTTTTCTGCAAAATCTATTTATATGATTTTGCATAAAATTATTTTCTGTTTAGCATTATTTAAAAAATTGTTCACTCTCTTTTTTGCATAAATTATTTTCTATTCACTATTTAAAAAATTGTTAACTGTTTTTTCATAAAACACCTACTAAAATCGTGTTTTATAAATTTAAACGTCAAATCTGAATGCTTTTTCATGCTTAAATTTCACAATAATCGAATTTGTTCTTCTGCATTGATAAAATCTATTTCTACATTAATAAAATTTGCTATCTGCACATCATGTTTACTATATATTCGAATCTGCTTACTGCATTCATAAAATTTGTTTTCTGTATTAATTAAAACTGTTCATTGTTTTCTCATAAAAATTGTTCACTGTTTTCTACAAAATCTACTTCTATTATTTTGCATAAAATTATTTTCTGTTCAGCATTATTTAAAAAATTGTTTACTCTCTTTTTTGCATAAATTATTTTCTATTCACTATTTAAAAAAGTGTTAACTGTTTTTTCATAAAACACCTACTAAAATCATGTTTTATAAATTTAAACGCCAAATCTGAATGATTTTTCATGCTTAAATTTCACAATAATCGAATTTGTTTTTCTGCATTGATAAAATTTATTTCTACATTAATAAAATTTGCTCTCTGCACATCATGTTTACTGTATATTTGAATCTGTTTATTGCATTCATAAAATCTGTTTTCTGCATTAATTAAAATTGTTCATTATTTTCTCATAAAAATTGTTCACTGTTTTCTGCAAAAAATATTTCTAAGATTTTACATAAAATTATTTTCTGTTCGGCATTATTTAAAAAATTGTCCACTCTCTTTTCTGCGTAAATTATTTTATGTTCACTATTTAAAAAATTGTTCACTATTTTCTCATAAAACATCTACTGAAATCGTGTTTTCTAAATTTAAACACCAAATCTGAATGATATTTCATGCTTAAATTTCACAATAATCGAATTTGTTTTGCTGCATTGATGAAATCTATTTCTACATTAATAAAATTTGCTCTCTGCACATCATGTTTATTATATATTCGAATCTGCTTACTACATTAATAAAAACTATTTTCTGCATTAATTAAAACTGTTTATTGTTTTCTCATAAAAATTGTTCACTATTTTCTTGGGAGTCGTGACCTTAAAATCACCTGGTGGGGGGTTTTTGTCGTGTTAGTTTTCCCCCATTCGAAAACAAATGCCTATGTCAATTCAATTTCCATTGCACTTAGTTTAATTGGTGATTTGTTTGTGCTACCACGCGCTTTGCATGTTAATTTGATTAATTAATAAACTTAGCTAATTAATTAATTAATTAATCACTTGTGATTAATACGTTTTTGGCCTATCAAGTGATTTTAAGGTCACCACTCCCGAAATTCCACTATTATCACAACAAGTGGTTACAAGTAAAGGAATTCCAAGTACCTTACCAACCTGCAGTTGAACCCTTACCCCAATACCTAATTGAACTTGTTCTATAGTGACAATTTCTCCTTTTGATGCACGGCTCCCAAGTATGTGACTAACCAATTGCGCGGATCCTAGTATGCGACTTCAATCACCAACTAGAGGAAGTTGTCGGCTGCAAAGTTCTTCAATTCATCCACACGATGAAAATCAAGAAGATGCTTGGTTACAAAACCCTACGATGCACATTACACAGCAACTTCTTCACAAAAGAGATGAACTAGGGCAAGAATTTTGTCTCAAGTCACAAATTGCTTGAACAAAGGTTTCTCAATGCTTGTGCAACTTGTGTACACTTTGACGACCCTTAAAATAATCATTTTATATGTCTAGGGTTAGAAGAAAAGAAATCCCAAAGACACATCTACGGATTAGAATCAAAAACAGAATTTAGAGTTTGTTTTTCTTAAATTTCTACAGCTAGAGGTGTCGAGATGCTGTCGAGCAGCTGTCG
This sequence comes from Castanopsis chinensis, assembly GCA_032878915.1. Taxonomy (NCBI): domain Eukaryota; kingdom Viridiplantae; phylum Streptophyta; class Magnoliopsida; order Fagales; family Fagaceae; genus Castanopsis; species Castanopsis chinensis. The sequence continues at coordinate 69,178 of JAVQMG010000017.1, forward strand.
AGCCTCGGGGCTGGAACAGCTTCTTTAAAGCTCGATAGATGCAGCTGTTGAGCCAGGTGTCAAGTTTTAAAAATTGGCACTTCTTAACTTGAATCTTGGACAACTTGCATGGCTTTAACACTTGATCTTGAAACCTTGTTTCTTGAAGTATTAAAAACATCCTAGAGCTACCCAAATACAAGCTGAGTGCATTTTGTCAAAGGATAAACCAATTACATAAAAGAATAACATATGTTCAAAACAAAGTGAAACACATATGTCCTAACAGTAAACATGATGTGTAGAGAGCAAATTTTATTAATATAAAATAGATTTTATCAATACAGAAGAACAAATTCGATTATTGTGAAATTTAAGCATGAAAAAGCATTCTGATTTGGCGTTCAAATTTAGAAAACACGATTTCAGTAGGTGTTTTATGAGAAAACAGTAAACAATTTTTTAAATAGTGAATAGAAAATAATTTACGCAGAAAAGAGAGTGAACAATTTTTTAAATAATGTTGAACAAAAAATAATTTTATGTAAAATTGTAGAAATAAATTTTGCAGAAAATAGTTAACAATTTTTATGAGAAAACAATGAACAATTTTAATTAATGTAGAAATTAATTCATATTTTGAAATTAAAATCTATTTTACAATGCTTCTATTTAAATAAATAAAAACATAAAAAAGCTGTTTATGTTTATATTTATTTGTCGATTATCAAAAAAAAAAAAAAAAGGTTTTAAGGAACTCGAGTTTACTAAACTCGAGTTCCTTACAAGGTACTCGAGCTTGGTGAGCTCGAGTACCTTAGAAATAAACATAAACATAATTTTATTTAATATAGGTACTCGAGTCTGGTATACTCGAGTACTGTGTTGCATGGAACTCGAGTTTACCAAGCTTGAGTACCATATTATTTTTTTTAAATCGCACAAATTCCAGGTCAGCAGTGCCACGGTGGCTGAACTTCTAGGTACTCGAGTTTCTTGAACTCGAGTACCATTTAGAACTCGAGTTTAAGAAACTCGAGTACTAAAAAAGTGGTATTTCCCTATTTATTTCTGAAACAGTGTTTTTTGCTACTAATTACTAAAAATTGTGGTATTTGGTCATTTTGGCTGGTAGCATCTTGCATGAATAACAAATGGAATACTCATGTCATTTCACACTTACACATCTATTCCCCCTTGTTTTCTCTCAGACTTGGAACTCCCAACTTATTTGATTTACCTTAACTTCCTACAGCATGGTGGTTCTTAGATTGGGAAGAAATATACTACTGTAGAGAAAGCAGAAAATAGGAGGCAAAAGCTTCCAGGCATTTCTATTTTGAAGAACCACTGTTGACCGGTCAAGGGTGCACGGTGGTGTAAGATTTTATTCTAAAAGCTAACCATTTGACCATTTTTTTTCAGATTCATCTAAGTGAAACTTCTTTTTTTTTTTTTTTTTTGGAAGGTTGAGTTTAAAAAATTGCATAGAAGGTAAAAGTACCTTCTACCCATTACGTGGTGGTGAAACAAAAACCCGCAAAAAGGATGTCGTAGACATGCCCGTAGATTATTCGGAGGATGAGGAAGTGAGTTACTCTATGACTGTCCAAACAAAGGATGTTTAGATCCTGGACTTCACCCGTCCTCATAAAGGGTGGAAGGCTGGACCATCTATGAATTTCTGTCGATGCGAGCCTCAAATGGTGTCGTCGACGGGCTACCTTTCTAAGCCGTGAGAGTGATCACTGCACCTTATACTCTCACAATCTAGAGAAGAATCTGTGACTTCAAGAATGTCTATGCACCAGCAAAATTTTGGAGGAGAACGAATTTCTTGATGCTTCATTTCGTCCAGGTTTTCTCCATTTGTGTGAAAAAAAATTCTGCCTTATCTTGCGTTCTGGCTACCCAACACCGGAGGACCCTTTTGTGAGTGTAGAATTTCTTTACTGTATCGTACTTGATCTTTCCCCGGATGAAGGTTCCTCGGAGTGGAATGTATCTACTTTGTCGGTTCAAAAGTACTTATTGGATAAGTATCTAAATTTGTTGGATTGCCTGATTTTGTGAGCTTACTGCTTTCTCTCTTTTTGTTTTTGTTTTTGTTTTTAATTTATTATTCTAATTAGTGGTACCAAAAGCTTTCTAAAAGTTTAGTTTCTAGGTAGTTATCTACAATATCTTAAAAGTTTACAAATTAGCAAGAGGCTTGCTTTTGGATGCTAATGAAGAATTCTATTTGTAATCCAGCTTCTTTACATTACACATAGTCATAATTTATGTGTAAATGTGCTGACAGTTGTTAAACTTGCAGGGATGCCGGACGTGGATCATCAGAAAAGAAACAAAAGAGATCCCGCTTGCTTAAAAAATGCAGCACTACTAGACAGGTATGGTCTCTGCCAATAGAAAGAAAGTTGCATAAACAAACGGTTTGCATATATTAATGATGTGGTTATATTCGTTTTATATATTTAACATACTGGACTTTGAATGCATTGTAGATAAGTTGTTAGCATTGGCGGTTTACCTCCCCATAGCAGATGATTAGGTTTATGGGTGTTATATGTATATAATTTTACATTGATTTGAGAGTCCCAAACTCAATCTGGACATCTGAGTCACATGACATGATAAATTGCTGAAGACAATAATAATAACGAAAACAAAAAAGAACACAGATCAATAAAAGATCAGTCTTGTCACAATAGTCTTGAAAGTTCGTGATGTGGCATTTTTGTTTCCATGTTCATTTTTTGATGCCAACTAGTTTGGGCTGCACTGCCTTGCCATTATAAAAAATAGTGATTAAGGTCAATTTTAGAAATCATTGATGTCATTTGTAAGTGCTTAAAAAAACAAGAGAGATTAATTTTGGTAAAATCCTCTCCTTTCTTTTTTAACTTAGCAGTATTAGGATTGTTTCTCACACGCTGTAATAATTCTTTCAGCTTTCCAATCACAGAAACTGCACAATATACACTCAGAAAGAGGGCATGGCCCATATATTAGATCTTACAATCTAGACAATGTTCAATCATTTTTTTCTGATCATATTACTTGCACAAGACAGATAAGAAACATTTTAATTACAATTCTAAGAATATAGAAAATTCCATCTAAAAAATTGTGTATCCAAGAACAACTATATACAAGGAGAAAGTAGGCTGCCTACCAACAAAAACAAACCAAGAGGGGAGAAGTGAAGGGATTGCACTTGTGCATTTCTGGGGTGGAACCTGAACACTGTTGGGCCATCCCTGTTTGGAAGAAAGAGGCTCCACCAGATTCCCCTCCATCAGGGGGTGGTACTTGGCCTTTAAGCCCTTCTTCACTATATTGATCATAGAAAGCTTTCTTTTGGGGTCACTCAACTTACCTTCAAACCAACACATAATAAAATGAGATTAGAAATTGGGATTCCTTAATAAAGAAAAGGACATAACAACAGGGCAATTTTGTAAAGCCTTAATTTTTTTATAATCTAGAATATCCAGATGATAAAATGTAATTTTAATTTTAGGGGTACCAAAAATGAGCAAGGAAAAACACTCATTTTTATTAGTTATCAAGAAATTACATATAGAAACAATGCCATGCATGATAAAAATTATTAATTTTTCACTACCTGTCAATCCTAAGCATTTGGCACAAGTGATATAATTCATCACAAACAACAAAGATATACGCAATAATCTAATGATGAATAAGATACAAAGCTATCCAAAAAAAAAAAAAAAAGGAGGAGAAAGTGAAAAATTAAAAAGATAAAGCATACTGCATACCTCATATCTGTATGAACTTGGTCTCAACTTCACCCTTGTCATTGGGGTTCTTAATTTTTATCAGGTTGCCATTTCATGGCAAACAGTCTGTAAGCTTTCTTTAAATCCTCATCCTTGGCGTTCTTGTCTACTTGCAGTATCCTGTAATAATCTAGAGTCATATCGTTTTTCAGCTAAGAAGCATGCTTATTACTCCTAATTTAGTTTGAAATTGATAGTCCTAGAAAGGAAAGGCTCAAAAGCATCAACCAAACTTTTTAGGACCAACTTTTAAAAGAATGGAAGGGGAAAAAGGAAAGCTTAAAATTAGCAAATAATCGTCTGGGGCAATGCTATAGGTAGAGGAAACTATAAAATCTGATTGTATAATCATAAGAAACTAAGAAATCTCAAAACTACAAAACCTATAAGCTGAAATTCAATATCTTAAGACAGTTAGACATCCAGTAAACATATCACAAAAGAAAAAGGTTTTTACCAAGAAATGTATGCAGAATATCTAAGACAAATCTCAACGAAGATGGTTTTATTTATTTATATATATATATATATATATTTTTAAGAAATGACTGCATTAGGATGTACAAAACATCTATTTACTCTAATTGCTTCTGTATATAAACACCCCAAAATATGATAAGAATATTGATAAATATATTCAAATACAAAATCTGTTCAACGAAAAACTCCTCTCCTCTTTGCTGTGAAAATGCGGCGGTCACAAGTCCCATTAGCTAAATCTGAAAAAATATTGCAAAAGTTGAATAACTAAGAAACACTAGAACAAGAATGCATGGCATAAATGAGGAAAATCTCTAATATGCTCTTAGGAAGAAAAAGAAGAAGAAAAGAAATCGCGAGATGAGCCACAAGTGAGAACCTAGATGCTATTATAACCCAAACTCAGACAACATATCACTGACCTTGCCTCAAAGATAGAATATGGGAAGGAAAGGGTTAGAGACATGTATTGTTATCCTTATTAGTTCAAAGCATAAATAAAACCATGCATGTTTTAGTGAGGTCAAGGGAACTCAACAAAGCATAAAGTTGGAGAAGGAGATTCGCGTGAGTATCTGGTGGAGGATGGGGAAATCAGGTCAGGTGGTGTGGCTGCGAGAAAGGGATGCAAGAGTTGAGTGGCCTTCTCAAATTACTGAAAGAGAAGAAATAGAAATTTGTAAAGGATTAATCAAAGTGGAAGTACAGATACAGAGAGAGAAAGAGAGCGTATGTGAGAATGTTAAACGTAGACATAACAAAATTAGAGCCTTGTAGAATCTCAACCAAAATCCTCAACCTGGTTCATATTTTTGGATATGAACTTTTCTTTTTCTGTGTACAACTGTACATGCAAAATGATCCTGGGCACAGCCGCACAGGTTCGATTGTTATTCCCTTGCCCTGTTGTCTTAGGAATCATAAGTATCTAAGTGTAGCTCCCCATCTGCTTTATTTGTTCATTTGCTATTTCTGTTCTGCGTACATTGGACTCTGAATCTGGTAACCCAAATTCAAATCTCGGTGGGACTGTACCATACATTTTCTTATTAAAATAAAGTATTTGTACAGTAGCTTCAATGCAATCACAGCTAGACACCTTGTAGTCATTGTAGTTTCAGATTCTTATAGAAAGTACGACTGCTTAACATCATTGACACATTGGATTAACTAAAATGTTATTTTTGATACCATTATCTCTTTGATTATCACGGTATTTTGTGTTTAAATGTTCATTTTTTTAATGTTTTTTGTTGACAGGGATGAGATTAGTATTCTTTTTTTTGCAATGTTCTGATACAAAAGAGCCCACAAATCTATTTTGGAGTGTGACTATCTAGCTAATGTATGAGCAGCCTTTTGCTTCACGAGAAACCCATCTAAAAGAAGGATTGGGCAGCAATTATGACTCAGTAATGATCTCTTATATTATATTTTTGATCCTCCCAAGACTTCCTGGCGGTGTTTCCAGATGGCTTGGAAACAAATCAAGCAATCTCCTTCAAATTGGATGGCCACATAATTCAAATTTGATGAACAACTTAAACTTCTTGGTTTATTTAGAATCATTATGGTATGGCTTTGTGTAATTATATAATCCCTGGTGAAGGACTTAAGACTTCTTGGTTTATTTAGAATCATTATGATTTTGTGTAATTCTATATTCCCTAGATGAAAGACTTAGCAGAGTATATAAACTAGGGAAATAAAAAACCTGCTAAACATAGCAGTAATGGTAGATAGGGAATGAAATAACAAAATTAGAGCTTCGTAGAGGCTCAACCAAACCCCTCAACTCTGTTAATATTCTTGGATATGAGCTTTGCTTTGTTCTCTGTACATTGCAAAATGATCCTGGGCACGGCTTTGATTGTTATTTCCATGCCCCGTAATACTGTTCTCTCCAAGAATTTCAAACCCTTTTTCTCGGAGATATTCCTTCACGAGGAAGGTGTTAAGCACTATTACAGGTATTAGTTGCTTCACCCCATATTCTTTGGCGGTCGTGAAAAGTATATCTTCATTCATGCACTCAAGGACCTTCATGATAGAAGAGAGAGTTTTTTCTTAAGAGAACTTGGCATGAATGATAAGGAATACGGCATTACCAACTGGTGGAGGCCTTTGAAAAAGAAAACAACTATGCTTGGAAGGGTTTTGCACTTCAGAAAAACATATTTTGAGCAAGTTTATAAAAAAAATCCAAATAGCATTACTCTTTTTATAAGGCATCTACACGAACATTTCATTGACAAAGACAACCTGAAGGCGAGTAAGAAGCCTCCAGTGGGTACGGGCGCGAAGAGAAAAAGGGTAACCTCTTCTTTTATATTCTTGTTTTGTTGCCATTGTTTAACTAATGATTAGAGGTTTTTTTACGTTTCATTGAAGCAGATTTCATTCCATTCAGAGGTTGAAGAGAAACTGAATGGTAGATTTCCAGGAATCTACATGTGTCTTGTTGATGGAGTTATACAGGGGTTTCATCAAAAGGGGCAGAAAAAATTTAAATGCACCCTGTCCGGCTTATTAGAAAGTGACACTAGAAAAAATGGGCCTATAGTGGCATTTTTTTTAGTGGCGTTTTCTATAAACGCTGCTATAGGGTACCTATAGTGGCGTTCAGGGAGTTTTATAGTGGCGTTTTAAAACAATGAGTCTATAGTGGCGTTTCCAAGGGCCTGTAGTGGCGTTTAAGAAACGCCACTATAGGCCCTCCTATAGTGGCGTTTGTCAAACTCCTCTATAGGAAATTTTTTATTTTTTATTTTTTTTCGGTTGTAGGTTCCTTTCGTAAGGGGACCTATAGTGGCGTTTGAGAAACGCCGCTACAGGCACTTTTTATATTTTTATTTTTCTTGTTTTCATTTTTTTATTTTTTTTTTATTTTTTTTTTGTTGCAAGTTGTTTTGGTAAGGGGACCTATAGTGGCATTTGACAAACGCCACTATAGGCCCTCCTATATTGGCATTTGACAAACGCCACTATAGGCACTTTATATATATATATATATATATATTTTTTTTTTTTGTTTTCATTATTTTTTTTTTTTTTTTTGTTGCAGGTTGTTTTGGTAAAGGGACCTATAGTGGCATTCGACAAACGCCACTATAGGCCCTCCTATAGTGGCGTTCGTAAAACGCCACTATAGGCACTTTTTTATATTTTGTTTTGATTTTTTTTTTATTTTTTTTTCGGTTGCAGGTTCCTTTGGTAAGGGGACTTATAGTGGCGTTTGAGAAATGCCACTCTAGGCCCTCCTATAGTGGCGTTTGTCAAACGCCACTATAGGCACTTTTATATATATATATATATATATATATATATTTTTTTTTTTGTTGCAGGTTGTTTTGGTAAGGGGACCTATAGTGGCGTTTGACAAACGCCACTATAGGCCCTCCTATAGTGGCGTTTGTCAAACGCCACTATAGGCACTTTTTTGTTTTTAATTTTTTTTTCGGTTGAAGGTTCCTTTGGTAAAGGGACCTATAGTGGCGTTTGACAAACGCCACTATAGGCACTTTTTATATATATATATATATATATATTTTTTTTTTTTTTTTTTTTTTTCGTTGCAGGTTGTTTTGGTAAGGGGACTATAGTGGCGTTTGAGAACGCCACTATAGGCCCTCTATAGTGGCGTTTGTCAAACGCCACTATAGGACACTTTTTATTTTTTTTATTTTATTTTTTTGTTTTATTTTTTTTATTTTTTCGGTTGGGCTCTTTTGGTCAGGGGACCTATAGTGGCTATAGGCCCTCCTATAGTGGCGTTTGACAAACGCCACTTTAGGCACTTTTTATTTTTTTGTTTAAATTTTTTTATTTTTTTCAGTTGGGTTCTTTTGGTCAGGGGGCCTATGGTGGCGTTTGAGAAACACCACTATAGGCCCTCCTATAGTGGCGTTTGTCAAACGCCTCTATAGGAACTTTTTTATTTTTTTATTTTTTTCGGTTGCAAGTTCCTTTGGTAAGGGCACCTATAGTGGCGTTTGAGAAACGCCACTATAGGCCCTCCTATAATGGCGTTACGCCACTATAGGCACTTTTTATTTTTATTTTTTTTCATTTTTTTTTGTTGCAGGTTGTTTTGGCTGGTCTCTCTCTCTCTCTCTCTCTCTCTCTCTCTCTCTCTCTCTCTATATATATATATATATATTACACTATAAAGAAAAACCACTAGCATACTCTGAAAACAACCCACCTTGTTCCTCAGCCATTATCAACAGAAGCAATGAAAGCGAATTTTTTTTAACCTTTATTGAAAAGTTTTACAGAAAAAAAATCTGGAAAAGAAGAAGGGAGAAAGAACAACTTCCAGAAATTCTTAAGATTAGACGTTACCCGAGGAAGCAAGGAAAGCTCGAGGCTTTAAGGATGAACCGCCAGCTCCGTATGCAGAGAACTTACCTCCTGCCCTCTCGGACGTGACCGGACAGGTATAATATACTAGTCACCGTTTCTATTGTTCATTATTGTCATGGCTTTAATTTTCCCTCTGTTTTTGTTGTTGTTCAGACATTCTTGGAATATCTGAAGGATTTAGACACAGGGGAATCCGATTTCTTTAAATATGATAAGAAAAATGTTAACACCATCGTCCAGTTTGGATGCCGTGGTAGGCGAGTCTTGTGGAGGATTGGTAAGATAGCGTTTGCCTTCCACGGTGAGAAAAAGTTTTCCGGTGATCTACTTTGCCGGATCAGGATAAAAGGTGATGGTCGGGTCACACACGAATACCAAGAGATGAATGACGACAGTAAATTTTGCGGGTGGATGTATGTTATCGTCCATTTTAGATGGATGGTATCTCAAGTGGTTCAGAAGAAGCCCCGTAATACTGTTCTCTCCAAGAATTTCAAACTTTTTTTCTCGGAGATATTCCTTCACGAGGAAGGTGTTGAGCACTATTACAGGTATCAGTTGCTTCACCCCATATTCTTTGGCGGTCGTGAAAAGTATATCTTCATTCATGCACTCAAGGACCTTCATGATAGAAGAGAGTTTTTTCTTAAGAGAACTTGGCATGAATGAAAAGGAATACGGCATTACCAACTGGTGGAGGCCTTTGAAAAAGAAAACAACTATGCTTGGAAGGGTTTTGCACTTCAGAAAAACATATTTTGAGCAAGTTTATAAAAAAAATCCAAATAGCATTACTCTTTTTATAAGGCATCTACACGAACATTTCATTGACAAAGACAACCTGAAGGCGAGTAAGAAGCCTCCAGTGGGTACGGGCGCGAAGAGAAAAAGGGTAACCTCTTCTTTTAAATTCTTGTTTTGTTGCCATTGTTTAACTAATGTACTGATTTAGAGGTTTTTTTACGTTTCATTGAAGCAGATTCCATTCCATTCAGAGGTTGAAGAGAAACTGAATGGTAATTTTCCAGGAATCTGCATGTGTCTTGTTGATGGAGTTATACGGGGGTTTCATCAAGAGGGGCAGAAAAAATTTAAATGCACCCTGTCCGGCTTATTAGAAAGTGACACTACAAAAAACTAGGCCTATAGTGGCTTTTTTTAGTGGCGTTTGTTAAAAACGCCACTATAGTTACCCTATAGTGGCGTTTTCTATAAACGCTGCTATAAGGTACCTATAGTGGCGTTCAGGGAGTTTTATAGTGGCGTTTTAAAACAATGAGTCTATAGTGGCGTTTCCAAGGGCCTGTAGTTTGTCAAACGCCACTATAGGCCCATGTAAGAGTAGGCCTATAGTGGCGTTTGTCAAACGCCACTATAGGCACTATTTTATTTATTTATTTATTTATTTTCGGTTGCAGGTTCCTTTGGTAAAGGGACCTATAGTGGCGTTTGACAAATGCCACTATAGGAGTGGCATTTGTCAAACGCCACTATAGGCACTTTTTATTTTTTTTTTGTTTTAATTTTTTTATTTTTTTCGGTTGGGTTCTTTTGGTCAGGGGACCTATAGTGGCGTTTGAGAAACACCACTATAGGCCCTCCTATAGTGGCGTTTGTCAAACGCCTCTATAGGAACTTTTTTATTTTTTATTTTTGTTTTTATTTTTTTCGGTTGCAGGTTCCTTTGGTAAGAGAAACGCCACTATAGGCCCTCCTATAGTGGCGTTTTACAAACGCCACTATAGGCACTTTTTATATATATATATTTTTTTTTTTCATTTTATTTTTTTTTTTTTGTTGCAGGATGTTTTGGTAAGGGGACCTATAGTGGCGTTTGAGAAACGCAACTATAGGAGGGCCTATAGTGGCGTTTCTCAAACGCCACTATAGGCACTTTTTATTTATTTATTTATTTATTTTTTCGGTTGGGTTCTTTTGGTCAGGGGACCTATAGTGGCGTTTCTCAAACGCCACTATAGGCCCTCCTATAGTATAGGAACTTTTTTATTTTTTTTTATTTTTTTCGATTGTAGGTTCCTTTGGTAAGGGGACCTATAGTGGCGTTTGACAAAGGCCACTATAGGCCCTCCTATAGTGGCGTTTGTTTCTTAAAGATATTAATAACATATATATATATATATATATATATATACACACACATAATCTGCAAAAGAAAACTGTGGCATGTTTTAGGAATAATTCTATGGCATATTTCAAACTATTCCTAAAAAAAAAAAAAATCCTAGTTGATTCGGCATTCATATGACATATTGTAGGATTATGCCTATAATATTCCAATAATATATATATATATATTTAAATGTATATATTATTATATATTTATATTTAAATGAAAGATGTTACGTCCACAACATTTTTATAACATTTTCACAACAAACCATAAGTGGTTAATTGTTATTGGTTCAAATTTAAATTTAACACTAAGATTACTTTTTTGCCCCAACAATAATAACTAGTAACAACCTGCCACTTAAAATTTGTTGTAAAAATGTTGTGAACATATCATTTCTCTATTTAAATATATATATATATATATATGAGAGGTGTTACGTTCACAACATTTTTACAATATTTTTATCCTAATAATAATAACAAGTAGCAACCTACCACTTAAGATTTGTTGTAAAAATATTGTGAAAATGTTGTGAACATATTATTTCTATATATATATATATATATATATATATCAAAACAAAACAAAAAAATTCAAAATTCAAAACCCACCTAACCCCACCTAGCACCAATCACCTTATCAATTCCTTGTCTCCACGTAGCTCATTCATCAGACTTCTTTTCTCTTTTCTTTTTTTTCTTTCTTTCCTTTTCTCCCTTATCTCCAATACGTACTCCTCCATCTTTCTTCTTTTCTGTTTCTTTCTTCTTCTTTTTTTCCTTCTTTCACTCTTCTTTCACTACACACATAGATTTATTCTTTTCTCTATCTCTCCTATTTGATTTTATTTCCTCTATTTTATTTGTGGTGGTGTTAATATTAGTGGGTTTTGGATTTGAAGATGATGTTGTAACTAGTTAATTTTGTTCAAATTTGTAAATGGTGCTACTATTATTGGATTTGTGATTGAAGAAATAATGCTATTATGTTTGATGCCATTGGTTGTATAGTTGCAAGTAAGTATTTTTTTTTTATAAATTTAATGATTGTTTTGGTCTATTCCTTTTTTGATAACAGTTTTGATCTATTCTTTGTTTGTTGTCAATTTTGCTTCGTGGGTCTCTGAGATTTTTGATTAATTTTTGTGAATTCTTTGGCTTTTTATTATTGATAGGTTTAGAAATCTCAAGTATGATAATATGTATGTTAATAAAACCAAGAAAGTAGTGAAAAATTCAAAATCTATTTGATGATTTCTTTTTGCAGGTTGGTCTATGGTGGCTGAATGTGTTGGGGTGGAGTTGCTATTTTTTTTTTTTTTTTAATTTTTTTTTTTTTTTTTTTTTTTTTTTTTTAATTTTTAGATGTGAGCATGTTGTACATGTTTAATTTTGAATTTTTTTTTTTTTGGTGGGTTTTTGTTTCATTTTGAATTTGCTGGGCTATAGTGTTGTTTGTACTATAGCAAACGCCATTTTTTTTTTTTTAATGTTTTTGTTGTTTTGTTTTGTTTTTTGTTTTTGTTTTTGTTTTTTTTATCTTTTGATTTAATTACAATTTTAATTCAATATTTTTTGTTCCAGAAAGAAAGTTGTATAAAAAAAAAAAAGTTGTATAAACTTTTTTGCAACTGGTTTTTGATTACCAAAAATTAAGTTTCGGTAATCAGATTTTTTTTTTTTTGCTGGTTTTTCGGCTATAGAACGCCACTATAGCATTTTTTAAAAATTAAAAAAATGGTCTATAGTGGCATTTGTAGAACGCCACTATAGGGCAAACCTATAGTGGCGCTTATGGAAATGCCACTATAGCAAACACCATCATAGCCCAAATGGGCCTTTAGTGGCGTTTTTTGGACCTATAGTGGCGTTTTACAAACGAGGAAAATCTCTATAGGACATATGAGGAAAATCTCTAATATGCTCTTTGGAAGAAGAAGAAGAAAAGAAATCATGAGATGGATCACAAGTGAGAACCTAGATGCTATTATAACCCAAACTCAGACAATATATCACTTGACCTCGCCTCAAAGATAGAATATGGGAAGGAAAGGGTTAGAGACATGTATTGTTATCCTTATTAGTTCAAAGCATAAATAAAACCATGCATTTTTTAGTGAGGTCAAGGAAACACAACAAAGCATAAAGTTGGAGAAGGAGATGGTGTGGCTGCGAGAAAGGGATGCAAGAGTTGAGTGGCCTTCTCATATTACTGAAAGAGAAGAAATAGAAATTTGTAAAGGATTAATCAAAGTAGAAGTACAGATACAGAGAGAAAAAGAGAGAGCGTATGTTAGAACGTTAAACGTAGACATAACAAAATTAGAGCCTTGTAGAATCTCAACCAAAATCTTCAACCTGGTTCATATTTTTGGATATGAACTTTTCTTTTTCTGTGTACAACTGTACATGCAAAATGATCCTGGGCACCGCCGCACAGGTTTGATTGTTATTCCCTTGCCCTGTTGTCTTAGGAAACATAAGTATCTAAGTGTAGCTTTCCATCTGCTTTGTTTGTTCATTTGCTATTTCTGTTCTGTGTACATTGGACTCTGAATCTGGTAACCCAAATTCAAATCTCGGTGGGACTGTACCATACATTTTCTTATTAAAATAAAGTGCTTGTACAGTAGCTTCAATGCAGTCACAGCTAGACACCTTGTAGTCATTGCAGTTTTAGATTCTTATAGTAAGTACGACTACTTAACATCATTGACACGTTGGATTGACTAAAATGTTATTTTTGATGCCATTATCTCTTTGATTATCATGGTATTTTGTGTTTAAATGTTCATTTTTTAATGTTTTTTGTTGACAGGGATGAGATTAGTGGTGTTCTTTTTGCAATGGTTGATATTCCAGCTTGATTCGACGGAGGCGGCCACTTTTTCTGCTTGTTTTGTGCAATTACGTAATCTCTAATGAACATTGAAATATGTTTTTAAGTAATTATATAGTCAGCACATAGACTTCTTGGTTTGTTTGGATTGTTTATTTAGAATCGTTATTGATACGATTGTGTAATTCTATATATAGTCCCTAGTGAAAGCACTTAAACTTCTGGGTTTATATTTAGAATGATTTTGGATATCTATATTCTAGACTTGGTTGAAAATTATGATTATGATTGACATGAATGTTTTGGTTTATGTTGACTGGTTTATTGTATTCTAATTTCTTCCTACATGAAAATATTTTTATGTTCATAGCTCTTGATTTTGATGTTCGTGATTATAATGTAGCCAATTCCTTAAGTCTGTAAGATCTTGTTTTATTGTGTTAATAAATCTTTGATGTTATTAAAAAATAAAACATTGATTCATTTTTTTTTCACTATCAAGACTTGTGTGTTTCATCATATAGTTCCCATCATAAGTGGTGGCAGTAAGATTACCAACTAGAAGAATTGGCCCTAAACCATATTAATGCAATTATTACTGACAGATGATACGGATTCAAATTGAGTTTATGGTCACCCTTAAACACATTGATGATGGCATACTTGGGCTCTTTTAGATAATCTAGGGCAACAAATGTGCCTTCCCTGTGTCTCGCTTGGCGACTTTTAAGTTTTAACTGCCATCTGTGGAGAAGTATCATATGAATAAGTAGTTTGAAAAAGTACAAGCATTTAGAACATAATTGGATCTTGGACTGGTACTACTTTTAATGCGTGTGGCAAAAGAATAGTACGCTACTACTTTAGAGAGACCGCATAATTAGCATATATTTTGAATCTTGGCGTAAGAGCATTTTCATTAAGAATGTTAAATGCTAAATTTTAACATCATGTTTGTAAAAAGCACCAAAAAGCAAGTTATAACAAACTGTAGCCCCAATTTTTTAAAAAAAAATTATTATTTTAATGCTTGTGGTGAAAAAGATGATTTGTGTAATTGTTTTTTATTATTTTATTGAGCAGTTTATATTATTTTAAACGAAATGGTAAAAAAATAGAACTTTTAATGTTGGATATATTGTTAAATAAGTTGTTAAAATTGATTAAGTGACTTTTTGAGATACTAAGTATCTGTTTGGATTCGGAGGATTGCGTCTGCCTTAGCTTCCAATAATTGATGCATTGTATTCTGCTGCTTTAGCCCGCAAAGTAGAAACTTCATTTCTTGCCATCCGTAAGTCCTCTTAAGAGATTTTCTACCCTGGTTGTTACATCTTCAGCTTCGACCTACAAAAAGAAACTTCAAAATATTTTACAAATTCTTGTTCTATTCACAAAGGGATGTTTTAAGCAAGGAAAACAATCAAAAGCTGGGGAAAAAAAGAGAAGACAACAGAAAACCAATCCACAAAGTCCCTGGTACAATAAATTACAATGAGAGAAGTGAAGAGAGAGGAACAATAAATTACAATGAGAGAAGTGAAGAGAGAGGATAGGGGTAAGTTTTATGTTTAATATCAAGAATATAGAAGGACACATACTCTGAGAGTAGAACATAGATTTTTCATATGGTAATCTCTAGCATTGACATATTCAATGAAACCTTCACCAGCCACGGCTTCTATACGTCTGATTCCAGATGCAATACCTTGCTCTGAGATTATTTTGAAGCCACGAATTTTAGAGATATTGCTGACATGGGTTCCTCCACAAAGTTCCATAAATACACCATGGACCTATACAACACATACCTATAACACATCAAAGGATTAGAAAAAAGTAAACTAATCAACCGTTTTGTATTACATGTCAAATATTTTTGGATGTGCAAAATGTCCTATTGAATGTTGAAATAAATATGTCCTAGAAGTTTTTGGGTATAAAATTTATAGTAAACAGATATTATAGATGAAGACATTAGAGAGACAATCGCTTAAAAAAAGTGTTGAACAAATTCACGAGGAAGGGGAAAAAAAAGTCCTTGCCAAAAAGCAATGCTTCTGTTTAGAATCTTGACTGTTGATACTATGTCATCAGGCTTATTTATTGATATTAAACTGGAAAGACTGATCAATTTGACATTGTCTAATTGAAATATGAAGGAAAACTAAATAAAGCTCAAGGACTAGTCTCAGATTATTTTTTTAAATGTCCTAAGATGTCAGGCTTTCTCAAGCACATTTTTAATATGACATTTATGGAAGAAGCCCAGTAGAACTAGAACACAGCAACAGTTTGTAATTAAAACTTTGAAGAACTTAATTCAAACCTGTTCCCCATATTTTTCCCCAAACATTGCAATAGCCCCAGCTTTTCTTGCATCAGCAAGAAGCACGACTTTAGTTTGAAGAATTGTTGCAGCTCCAATCCAAATGTTGATTAATCCTTCAATTTCCACAAGCTCACTGTCAAAAAGTGGTCGGGGGAAGTTGAAATCAAACCTGACACGATCAAAAGCAACCAAGGAACCCACTTGTGACGCTTCCTGGCCTACAACTTTCTTAAGTGCAGCTTGTAGCAAATGAGTAGCAGTATGATGACCCTGCAAAATACCAAAGAATTGTAGATATCAAGCTGGAAGAGTTTCAAAAACAGCTGTCCAATTCCAGTTCTATGTGTAGCCAGTTCCATTTAATAAACTTGTAATATTCAATACTCTAATTTCTAAATCATTTTGAGCTTGAAATAAGCATGAGATTATAATTATCAGGACTTGCTTTTGGCCCCTCCGAAATATGAAGATTGTGTAATAAACTTCACAATTTTGGGGAAAGAAAAGGTTAAACCCAAGCCTGTACCTTAGCCTGCTGTCTCAGTTTTGGACCTACTGCTGCTTCCACTTCTCTACCAACCTCTAGAACTCCCTTTCTAATAGTACCCTTATGAACATATATGCTAATCTCCACAACAGCTTTCTGTTGGTTTTCACCATCGTTAAAATATAGAAAACCATTATCTCCAATTTGACCACCTGATTCTGCATAAAATGGAGTCTTGTTCAGCAGAACTTCACCACACTTCCTTCAGAAACCTGCATCACCGGGCTCCCATTCACCAGCAGGCTTTCCACTACTGCTTTAGCATAAAGGGAGTTAAAGCCAAGAAATTCAGTGTCAGCTACATTTTCAGCAAGATCTGCACCATTTTCAACATCAAGTTTAACAGCACTATGTGCAGCCTGAGATTGACGCCTTTGGTTCTCCATTTCAATATCGAAACCATTCATATCTATTCTCACGCCACGTTCTTCAGCCACTTCTTCTGTTATCTCAACTGGAAACCCATATGTGTCTTACAAAAGAAAAGCATCTTTGCTAGATAAGCAAGGTGCAGTTCCACTTTCTCTTGCACGTGATAATGCATCAACGAGCATTTCATCCAGCAACTTTTCTCCTCTCTCCAACATCCGTACAAAACGAAGCTCTTCCCTCAACTCCTCAAGAATGGGGGGTGACCTGCCTTTTACATCCACATCAATATGGGTGCTTAATTCTATCACTTTTTCTGCAATGACTGGTAAAAATGCTCCTTCAAGGTTACCCCTACCATCCCCCTTTATTCCAAGCAACCTGCCAGTACGGACAGCCCTTCTGATAAGCCTCCGAACTACATAGCCTCTACCAATATTCGAAGGGAACACCCCATCTGATATGAGATATACAGTTGCAAGCAAATGCTCTCCTATAATCTGACAAATAAATAAAGGAGTCATGCACATTTGTCACAAAAGAGAAATAAGTTATATGCTGAAACAAGAACTAAAAATATTTTGCAGTTGCTGAAAAAATGGCATACTTTAAGGTTCATCTTTATATGATCATCAGCAAGAGAATACGACACATTTGCTAATTCAGAGGTCTTCTCTATAATGGGATAAATCAAGTCAGTCTCATAATTGCTTGAAACCTGCACAAAAAACATGAATGTTAGTTTTTAAGCATATGGCATGATACTTGTCTTGCTATGCATGTGCAATGCTGGTAACAAGCTATGTTGAAAATTGATTCTCCCACTAAGTCAGTAATTATATTGACATGATGAGAAAGAATGTAGTGCATTATCTCTGTGATAAGGCAAGCCAATGAATACCTTCTGAAGGATATGAGCCACAAGCTCTAGGCCAAGCCCAGTGTCTATATTCCTCTGTTTTAAGGGTTCAAGTGAACCATCCTCCTTTTTGTTGTATTGCACGTAAACCAGATTGTAGTATACTATGAACCTAGTATCATCTCCAAGATCCTGCAAATTTAAAACATCCAATAATTCAAATTATAAAAGAGAGAGAGAGGTAAAGACACAAACATTAATTAAATCATCACTTTTCACCACTCAAGGAAAACAATAGACAAAAAGAAGAAGAGTAGGAGCTATAAATTGAAACTAGAGTCACTTGGACTTATCGAAAATGCACAGTGTCTAAAATTCCTCTTTCAGGATGGAAATCATAATAAATCTCTGAGCATGGACCACAGGGACCAGTAACTACACTGGTCCAGAAGTTGTCATCTTCACCCATCCTCTTTATACGCTCTGTAGGAACGCCCATCTGATGCAAGATCCATGTTTATAGAGTTCAGATAATCATAATGGCAGTTGATTATATTCATTTATTTTTTCAAGCTTTACCATGAAATAATTTATGGAAAACTACATTATATAGAAGACAAGTTCATATAAAAAGAATGATTCAAGGTCTCATATGCAAGTTCAGGACTGAAGTTCATGTGAAAATGTTGCCATTTATAAGACCACTCACATTCAAGCACAACAAAAACAATGACAAGACTTTATTGTGTCTCCTTGTAGAAACATACAGATTTAGACACATAAAGTTGTACATGGGAAGAGTATATGTATACAAAAGAAAAATGAATATGTATACCTTTCCAAGGAATATAGGCTTTAATTGAAGCATTCCTGCAATTGTCAGTAGAACCGTTGGATCATCTGGCACTAGAGAAGCACTTTGAAGAACCTTGTGAATGGGAAGCATAAAAACTAAGAAATCAACGGCGAATAGAATCCCCACTTACAGGGAGATCCTTGGATGCATCCCCCATCAGTTTCTCACTCATGGGCTGTATTGATGCTGAAAAGTCATATGGTAAATTCCACAATCTTGAAGTCAGAAACTGAAGGGGAATTTATAAGCTCTTAATAAAAGGTTATACACATAAATACAGAAACCTGATGTACTGCTCATGCTGAATTGCATGCGACATGCTTCTTTTAGATCACAATGACCACTGGGAAAAATACTAGGAGAAAAAAGGGTAATGGTTCTTGTAAAAAGACCTGCATAATAACAAAGATCATTATTTCCTGAAGAGCATATCTATTTTTATAATGTGTTAAAACAAAGATCATTATTTTCTGAAGAAACAGAAAGTGTTAAAAGAACAGAAACAAAGCAAAGCCCTCAGCTTGAAAATCCCCATAATCCAATGGGAGCTATTGAAGATAGAAAACTTAATGATACAATAGGAAAATGACAGAAAAAATTTATACTTTAAATCCAATTTATATTCCTAGTAACTTAGTAAGTCCTATCAAACAAGTGTAATCCTTAAAAATTTCAGCCCTTCATTATTAGGCTGCAGACTGCTAAACCCAAGTAACTTCCCAGAAACAGTAAAACTGAGCCCCAACAAACCCCCCCTTCCCCCAAAAAAAAAAAAAAACTTACAAAATTTCTCTTCAGCTTCTTTTCAGATTTTCGTTCATCCTTCAAAGTCCAAACTAAGAATCTGGGTTTTTTTTTTTTCTCTCTATTATGAATATATTAATTAACTACTTCTCCATAAATTCATAGTAGGAACAATATAAAGTTTACATAAAAGAAATCCAATCTTAACAAACATTGGCATAGCACAAAACTCTTTGAGTGAACAAGCAATTCACAGTTTTTGGTCAAGTGGGTCTGCCACAAATGAATCAAATTGAAGCTGAAAGCTCAGTTATTACACTGAAAAGCTATAATTGGAGTTGTCTATAATCGAAGTAAGAGAATAATAAAAGCAGAGTTGGAGAAGAAAGTACCAGTCGAAAGCGCAAGTTTGCTGTTGGGAAATGGGATGAGAATCTTTGCCTCCATGGCTGCTGTGCAGGGAGCGTGGGACCTTCAGGCTTTTCATGGCTCTCTCTCTCTCTCTCTCTGGTTTTGGGCTTTGATTTTCGAATGGGCATTTATATACGTTGGTGTGGCACCAGCGGATAAGCCCATTTTGAGAGGTACTTTAAACTTACCCACGTAGACAGAGAGAAAGAGAGACAGAAAGACAAAAATGGACCAAAGTGGACTGAAAGGAACCTAAATAGACGAAATAGACCGAATTGGACCACAATGGATCTGAAAACATATCATACAATATTTGACCACTAGAGAGAGCATATAACCAACAAATGCATCCAAATATAATTTAACATTTAATTCCTAAGTGAAACCTAGTCCTCAGCATCCACAAGATTAAAGTGAATCTCAAAATTTGTTATTCAATTGATGATGCTTTGCCCTTTAAATTGAATAGTTTATATTTACTTATATATTTTAGGAA
The DNA here is from genome assembly GCA_032878915.1 of Castanopsis chinensis. Classification (NCBI taxonomy): domain Eukaryota; kingdom Viridiplantae; phylum Streptophyta; class Magnoliopsida; order Fagales; family Fagaceae; genus Castanopsis; species Castanopsis chinensis. The sequence continues at coordinate 89,397 of JAVQMG010000017.1, forward strand.
AGAAACAATAAATCCAAAAAAATAACTAAAAATACATTTTTTTATTTTTAAATAAATTCAACACTGTATTGTTTTTAAATACATAAAAGTGAAAAATTACATGACTTTTTTTCCTAGATATAATCTAACAAATTATACAGCTTTCATATGTATATATTATGTAGTGACAATGAGCTATATGAGAGAAAATATTGTGATATCCAAACATTTAAGACATGGTAGAGAATCATAATGCCTACAACATCTACCACTACAATTAGTAATCAAATACATTTAATTTTTTTTTTTTTTTTTTTGTCTTGTTTATGCATATCTCATATAATGCCTTTAAGGATAATTCTTTTCCAGTTTCTATTTTTCCAATCTTCTAAAGCACAGATCTTCAATCTCTAATAACATGTATGAGTTAAAATATTTCAACAATCCTATAAAACATCAGATGTAGAAGAATATTATATTCTTGAGAATTGAGATTGTTTGTAGCATACGGTAGAGAATCAAAATATTCTACCCAACCCACAACATCTACTACTACATTATGTTATTTTCAAATACATTTATATAATTTATACTTTTCTTATTCATTCATCTCATACAAAATCCCATTTAAGTATAATTATATTTTCAGTTCCTTCATCCAGTCTTTTATAGTGCGGATCCGTCAGTGAGAATCTCATGAATTGTAAATTAGTTAGTAAAGTTTCCCTAACATTTAAACACACACATTGACCAAAATAAGTCTTCTTAGTTCTCAAATTTGATCAGAATCTAAGCTCGATCGGTTTTTAAAATTATTCCATGAAAACTTTAAATTACGTGTATGGCAATGTATATTGGTATCTTGTTATTTAAAAGAATAGCAAGGTCCATGCATATATATATATATATATGTCCTTATTAATTATTATTATTATTATTATTATTATTATTATTATTATTATTATTATTATTATTATTATTATTATATGACCTTATAATAGCTTGGGTGACTAGAAAAGGTAGAGTTTTTCATCAAATATATACTATACCAACCACAGTTCAGTTTGTTTGTATCACTAAAACGGTTAAATCTCCTAATTTAACAAATCAGACAAATGAATTTATTAAATTGGCATTAGAATCAAACGATATATATATTTGATAATTAATATTAAAACAAACGGATAAATATATTAATTTTGTGAGGCAATCACTCTCTTTAACCCTAAAGACCAACCTGCTACCCCCCTTCAAATTTCACAAACACCCTCTTTCTATCCCTATTTCATAAAAACACACACTCTCTGAAGCCTCAAATGGCAAAACCTTTACTCTCTTTGAATGCCTTGTAGACAAGTTTTCTTTCTTTTTATTCTTTTGGGTGGCATTGTAAACTAGATTAATTGACATGAATAAATTGAGCATTGGCGGTCTACCTCCCCCATAGCGGATGATTAGGCTTAAGCCAACTTTATAGCCAATTTTGCTTAAGCCCACTTTAGAGCACAATATCTTATTTACTTTGGTTTCAAGGAAACACTTAAAATATAAATGAAAACAACATGGAAAAGTGTACCAACAGTAGTTTTACATAAATAACTTTTAAGAGTAAACTTACTAGAATTAAGATAGGTACTTCAATGCTTTCGACTGGCTTAGTATAGGGTGATGGGTTTTGTACATCTAAATATTGGAGTGCTTTTTATACTAAGCTCACGACTCAATTTAAATATAAAACTAAAGGACTTTATTGTGCATCTTTGATTCTTGAAGAGAATTTTTCATGTGTTCATGACATATATTGGTTTAGGGAAAAAAAAATTGCACTTTCTAATGTCGAAAGGCAATTTTAACATCTTAACTAAAAATTCTCTGTTTGCTTCTCTCATAATTGTTGAAGCTCTAAAATGCCAATCCAAATGAGTCACAAATGTCGAAAGGCAACTACAGCAAAAGCATAAAAAAACAAAGAACAAAATAATTAAAGAAAGACACAAGAAAAACGTAGTACTAATTATATATATGCTGCTATTTTATAACTGTTGTGATTCAATGCTTATGTATTTAGAATTTCACATTGGTTGTTTTTGACGGACTTAAACTACAATATGCTACTACAAGAATCTTATTGTATAATATAAACGACATACCTATAATTGTAATAATTCTACTACTAGACTTTATTGTATTGTATAGAGGACAATCATATAACTTACGAATCTTACATGTTTGAACATGAATAATGCATCGAATAATGCCCATGAATTGCACGGGTTAAAAGCCAGTTTACATAATTACCATGAGTGTTATACATAACAATATCCTAGTCAATATTTACTAAGATATGTCAGTTATTTAAAATGTTATGTCACTAAGATATATCATATGTAGAAACAGATAGCTCCTCTCTTTGTGTGACAAATAGTTTACTACCTTCATTTTGCGGATAAATGCTTTGCAAATACATTGGTTAAAATCTCAATCTTGAACAACTTCATTTTGTGTGTGAAATGCTATGTTGTTGTGTGTGAAATGTTGAGTTTGTAATACTAAAACATGGTATACTTTCCTGAGACGAGAAAGTATACCATTTTAATAATAAGATTGGATTAAGAAGAGATACAAAGCTATATTTTTAAAGCTAATCCAAACCTATCTTTTTCAATTCTTAAGTAAGTGTACCAAATTCTCTCTCAAAAAAAAAAAGAAAAAAAAAAAAGAAAGAAAGAGAGTAATTGCATCAAATAGACCAAAACAGACTGAATTATACTAAAGTGGATTTGAGAACATGAACATACAATATTTGAAGTTTTTTTTTAATATGCAATATTTGAAGTTTTGAACATTAGAGAGAGCACATAACCAACAAATGCATCCAAATATAATTTAACACGTAATTCCTAATTGAATCCTAGTCCTCAACATCCACAAGATCAAAATGAATCCCAAAATTGTTATTCTGTTGATGATGCTTTGACCTTTAAATTGAAGAGTTTATATTTACTAATATATTTTAGGAAAAAAACAATAAATCCAAAAAATAATGAAAATACATTTTTATTTAAAAGAAACTTCAACACTATTTTGTTTTTCATGAAAACACATAAAAAAGAAACTACAAATGTTGTTTTCGATTGTAGAGTAACAGTGAAGAGAGATGGACAAGGGCCACAAGGCAACAACCTTAAAAGTAGTGCGATGAAATGATTTTTTTTGTCCCTATGCAGGATATTATGGTACTGCAAATGTTGATTTCTTCTGTTGTATTTGACTATTTTTCTCCTCCTTGTCTGTCAAGTAGTCTTTCTTTCTTTCTTTCTTTTCTAATATTTTTTATAAAAAAAAAAAAAAACACTATTGAAATTAAAACCACTTTATAATTTCCAAATGTTAAACCTTGGTTTTGGCCTGTATTAATTAGGAGTTTGGACTAATAAAACATTTTTTAAAGCCTAGCTTGTATTATATTAACCGATCTTTTTCTAAACAAGTCTTAACAAAAATTTACACAAATTGTAACTAAAACCTAAATAATAATAAAAAGTCAAGTAATGTGAACTTATAAAAGAAAATTAATATATATATATACACACACAATTAAGTAGTAATTAAAAATTTGGTTATTTTTTTAATCTAAATATTCACAATAATATTATATATGTTAATGTCCAAATCATATTATATATACTATTTCACAATAATATATGTAAGGGCACAAATCAAACTAGCCCAAGGTTGGACCGACAGACCAGCTCGATGAGCCTTAAACAATGAATTTATAGAGAGTGGATGTCTAATCTAGGTTTCTAAGACAAAAAATAACACGACGAACGGATTGAGCCATATGATTCATACATAAACCTCATACAAGGAAGTAACATTAAACTCTGTATGTTTGTGCCGAGGACAATTCTCAAGGCCTCTCTTACAAGTTTTCTCTCTCGCCTCTCTCTCTCTTTTCTTTGTTTTTCTTCCCCTCCCAAGGATCCTCCTCTCTTTCTTCCTTCTTCTTCTTTTATAGGCCTGCCACTTCTTCTCCTGCTTCCACGTGTGATCCAAAATTTCCCTTTGGATACTTCTCCCATCCATCCTTTTCACTAAAGTCTTTAACGGTAAGGATTAGGTTGAACTTCAGTGTTCAGGCGTCACTTCCTCATTAATGCGGCCAGAGAGGTTGGTGCAGAGCCTTTAATGCGGTGGTAGCAGCCTTTTCCTTGATATTTGTCTGCCGTTCCCTTTCCTTACCCTCCTTTATCCTTGTTTGCTCTATTTCGGTATCCGAGTCCTTTCCCACGGGCGCCTTTGACTGGCCAAATCACTCACATTGTCCTCGGCAATATATTGCCGAGGACTAGGTTATCCTCGGACGTTGTTTTTTCATAGTGTTTTGGTCATGTATGACACCTTTCTTCATCACGTGATTTAGCAGGCTGAACTGAGTGCGTCCTCGGACCCCTTTGAGATGTAGGGCTGGGCCTATCTTATGGTGAGAGCTCTTGGGCCGGCCCACTGTGCATGTTTTGGGCCCATTGCACTACATTAGCCCCTCGAAGCCCTTAGTTCTGCTTTATTAGGAGGAGTGAGGGCTTCGACATTTACGCGTGGATCGACTCGTTTCTGACGTTCAGTCTGCCAAGAGCGCTTCAATTAAATACTGGCGGCTTCCTGTTTCCCGTGTCCAGCCGTACGATTCTTATCCAACGGGTGGGCGTATTTCAAGGGGAAACAAGCGGGAGGTTTTCCGCTTTGCGCCTTCCCATTAAATAAATACTGCCATTTCAAAAGGTTTCTGTTCATTTCAGATTCTCTGCACATCACACTTAACCTTCCCTGTAACCTGCACGCGTCTTCATATCCTTCGTTTCTAAGCCGAGGTGACATATTTGTTTAAAAGTAAGTTCTCCAACCTTCTGCTTTCATTTCTGTCGTTTACTCTTTCAGTCTTCCCTGTTCCTGTCCTCGGCCGTCTAGTTCTTTTGATTTTGTAGTAGTGTTTTGCCCCCTAGTTTTTAGGAAATGGGTAGGTTCGCATCTTTAGTGAATACCCCTGAAAAGATTGAAGCCTTTAAAACTAAATATGAGATTCCTGCCGGGGTGTCCATCCAATACTGCAAAACAGGAGAATGGCTCGCCAAAAGGAAAGCCGGTGAGGTTGTGATACCCATAATTGCATTTATAGAGGGAGGGATGAGAATCCCCATGATGCCCATCACTAGGAGTTACCTTAGAGCCGCTAGGTTGTCCCCCACACAGTGCGCCCCAAACATGCTTAGGATTTTGGGCGCTACAGACGCCCTGAATGAAAGGCTAGGGTTAGGTCTTACTCACCAGGAGGTGAATTGGGTGTACACCCTTCACCGTTTGAGAGGGCACACCTATTATCTGAAGTCTAGACACCCAGAAGTCAGACTGATCCAGTGCCTTCCCCATTCCAATAAGGGTTTGGACAAGGATTTTCTTATATTGTCTGGGCAATGGCACGACGGTCTCCACTGTCCGACGACGGAGGGAGAACCTGGTGAGTCTTCATGTAGTGTCTGTCTAAGTTAATAGTGAAATTTCTTTCTTTATTGTTAATTATGTTTTCTTTAATTTATTTGGGCTAATTAGCCTTTTGAAACGTGTGTGCAGATCGTCGTGCACTTGTGCCTCGTGCCAATCTTGTTAACTTCGAGCGTCTGAACAAGATCCTAAAGGCCGAGGTGTTTGTACACACAGACGGCCAACTTCGTGCCGCCCACCTCATCCTCGGATACACACCTACCTCCTCTGCCTTTCAAGAGACTAAGTGTGTCATCAAGGCCAAGGATTCACGTTTGCCGAGGATCAGTGTAGCGGTTGAGGGTTTTCTACTGCCCCGTGGCACTCCCACCCCCCAAGGCATTTTAATCACCGAGCCTGTGAGGGTCACCCCCGGAGCATCTCACCTCGCTTCTACCTCGGCTCGACCCTACCTGGGTGAAGGCTCATCTTCGCGACCTATCGTAAAGGAAGAAGAGGAACAAGAAGAAGAAGAAGAAGAAGAAGAAGAAGAAGTAGAAAAAGAAGGAGAAGAAGAAAAGGGAGAAGAAGAAGTTGTCGAGCTCTCAGATTCGGAAGAGGGGTTTGAGGCCTTTGATCAGCTCTTTCCACCTAGACAACCATCACCGGTTGCCAGGTCTCCTTCCTTCACCTCCTCAGACGACGACGTTCAACCTCTTGAGAGAATGGGCATTCAACGTCGTCCCAAGCCCAGCCTTAAAGACGTTTTGGAGGGGCAAGCTGGAGCACAGGAACTCCCCAAGGTGCCTTCAACAAGATCTAAGGACAAGGGTACCGAGAAGGTCCCTTCAGTAAAGGTCAACCTTCCTCCTCCTCCTCAAGTTCAACATCCTGATCCCGCCGACCATAAAAGGAAAAGGGACCAGCCTAAGGGGAAGGAAATAGTTGAAGGGGGCAAAGACCTCCCTACTAAAGAACCCGACATGGAGAGGGGAGGCAAGTATGCTCGGCATGCCCACCCGAGGTCTGAGAGGCGCACTGACCCTCTAGTGACCCCTCATGTGCCCATTTGGGCTCCCCAGATGCACATAGACGATCATGCCGTCAGGGCTGATGCGACCATTAGGGGGTCAGATGAAGGCACAGCCTCTTGTATCGCGGATGCATTGGAGCAGGCACTCCTTTTGCCCGAGGATATGGGCGAGCTGAGGAGGATGAGGGATCACACTGTCTTCAAGGTTTTGAAGAAAGAGTTGGCCCTGGTAAGGTCCCTGTTTGATTGTTTTTCTTCTTATGTACATCTATTCTTATCTTTTACTGCGATAGTCATCATCATTTCTTTATTTGATATTAACTGGCCATTCTTGCACATAGGCTGTCCAGTCTGCACACAGGGCGGAGGAGATTGCGGCCAACTCCTACAAGGCCCTAAGAGATGAAGAGGTGAGGCTGGAGAACAATAGAAAAATACTGGAATTGAGGGAGAAGAGGCTGAAGGAGGTGACCACCAGCCTGACCAAGGCGGAGAGTGAGAGGGCGGGTCTAGAGGCTCAACTGAAGACCACCACCAGGCAAACTGAAGATCAGAGGCTGCAGCTTAGGCGCGCCGAGGAGGATCTCGCCTCGGCCCGGAAAATTGCAGAAGGTCTCGCCGTAGATCTTACGGCCTCTGAGGAGGCGAAAGAGGCGGCTATTAAGGCCAAAGAGGAGGCACTAACCAAGGCCGAAGCTGCTGAGGCGCTGGTGAACGAGGCGGAACAGAGCGGTTATGACGTGGGCGTGGCGGAGACCACCGAAACGTTCAAAGCTCAAGTGCCGGGGGTGTGTAGAGATTACTGCCTCCAAGTGTGGAAGGAAGCTCTTTCCCAAGCCGGGGTTGATGCTTCCTCTCCATTATGGAAGGTGGAAAATGCTTACATCCCTCCGGCAATCCGCATGACTGCTTCTAGCTCAGCCGAGGATGATTCCCACCCTTCTTTAGTTGCTAAGCAAGTAGAGGAGGGTGCTGCCGATGATGCTGCACCTACTGCTCAAACTGAAGATGCACCGCCTCCTCCGGGCCCCAAAGAGCTGCCTCCCAACCCTGAGGTCAGCGGAACTATGGAGCTTGTTCTTGCAACTCTGCCCATAAAGCATAAGGAGAAGGTTGGGGAGTCTTCGTCCTCGGTGGTGCTTCCTGCTGACTCTGGTGACCAAACTCAGCTCAAGCCTTGATGGCTTCTGTCACCTTGCTGCGGCTCCTTTTTGCTTTCTTTAGCTTTCTTTGCTTCTTTTCCTTTCTTCTTTTTCTTTTTTTTTTTTTTTGTTACTCCCTCTTTGGGTGCAAATGTACTTCCATTATATTTTGTTCAATGAGAAATGCTTTCAGTTTAAGTTGTTATTCTCCGTTATACTAATTGTGAAGAGATCCTACTTCTATTGCTAACTTAGCCTAATTGAATGAAGATTTGAACTGGGTTTACATATTAACAATATCGTATTAACAACTTAAAAAATATAAAGTAAAATTATTCACACAACATACTTGCAAGCATTTTGAACAACACTGAGAAATAATATGCTGATGTAGGATCTGCTTAGGACTTGCTCAACAGCCATTTTTGTAACAACATATTAAAAGGCAACGTAATGATATGTCTTACCTTTACACCAGCAGTACCCCAAGCCTTGCACTTGGTGCTTAGAAATAATTTAAGGTCCGTGCACTTAGTAATTTCAACGTTGTCTTCTTCTCGGGGAAAAAGATCCGAGGTAAACTTAATTATCCTTGGAACAAGATAGAGGATCCGAGGACCCGACATAACCTTATTTCCCACCTTTAAGTTAAGGTAGAGGACCTAATGATCCGACGTAACCTTATTTTCCACCCTTAAGTTAAGGTAGAGGACCTAATGATCCAACGTGACCTTAATTAAACTTGGAGTAAGGCAGAGGATCCGAGGACCCGGCGTAACCTTATTTTCCACTTTTAACTTAAGGTAGAGGACCTAATGATCCGACGTAACCTTAATTAAAAATTGGAACAAGGTAGAGGCTTCGAGGAACCGGCGTAACCTTTGCTTTCATTTGGAACAAGGCAGAGGCTCCGAGGAACTGGCGTAGCCTTCATTATTATTTCGGAACAAGGCAGAGGCTCCGAGGAACCGGCGTAGCCTTTATTTTTTACTTTTAACTTAAGGTAGAGGACCTAATGATCCGACGTAACCTTAATTAAAAATTGGAACAAGGCAGAGGCTCCGAGGAACCGGCGTAGCCTATATTGTTATTTGGAATAAGGCAGAGGCTCCGAGGAACCGGCGTAGCCTTCATTATTATTTCGGAACAAGGCAGAGGCTCCGAGGAACCGGCGTAGCCTTTGCTTTCATTTGGAACAAGGCAGAGGCTCCGAGGAACCGGCGTAGCCTATATTGTTATTTGGAATAAGGCAGAGGCTCCGAGGAACCGGCGTAGCCTTCATTATTATTTCGGAACAAGGCAGAGGCTCCGAGGAACCGGCGTAGCCTTTATTTTTTCTTTTGAACAAGGCAGAGGCTCCGAGGAACCGGCGTAGCCTTTATTTTTTATTCGGGACAAGGCAGAGGCTCCGAGGAACCGGCGTAGCCTTTATTTTTTATTCGGGACAAGGCAGAGGCTCCGAGGAACCGGCGTAGCCTTTGTTTTTTATTCGGGACAAGGCAGAGGCTCCGAGGAACCGGCGTAGCCTTTATTTTTTATTCGGGACAAGGCAAAGGCTCCGAGGAACCGGCGTAGCCTTTGTTTTTTATTCGGGACAAGGCAGAGGCTCCGAGGAACCGGCGTAGCATTCCAGGGGTGGGGCACAAGTTTCTCATCTAAGTCTACAAGGTGATAAGCCCCTATCCCAGCTACTGCCGTGATGCGATACGGTCCCTCCCAATTAGGTCCAAGCTTTCCCCATGCTGGATTCTTGGTATTACCCACCACTTTCCTCAGCACTAAGTCTCCGGGAACAAGCGGTCTTGAGTTCACATTCAAATCATACCCTTGCTTCAGCTTTTGTTGGTACTGGGCAAGATGGATCATGGCAACTTCCCTTCCTTCCTCAATCAAATCTAGACCCCTTTCTAGCAGCCTGTCATTACTTTTCGGAGTGAAAGAACTTGTTCTCATCGTTGGAAAGTCAGTTTCCACGGGGATAATAGCCTCGGCGCCATATGTCATTGAAAATGGCGTCTCTCCCGTTGATCGGCGCGGCGTGGTCCGATAAGTCCACAGAACATGGGGCAATTCCTCCACCCATCTTCCTTTGGCGTCCTCCAACCTCTTCTTTAGCCCGTTCACTATGACTTTATTGACGGCCTCGGCCTGCCCATTCCCTTGAGGATAAGCTGGAGTGGAGTACCTATTGGTTATGCCGAGGCCACCACAATATCGCTTAAACGCCTTGCTATCAAACTGCAAACCATTATCGGAAACGAGAGTACGAGGGACGCCGAAACGGGTGACGATATTCTTCCACACAAACTTCTTCACGTCAACATCCCTGATGTTTGCCAGGGACTCAGCCTCTACCCACTTAGTGAAATAATCCGTGCCCACTACCAAATACCTCCGGTTCCCAGGTGCCTTTGGGAAAGGACCCACAATGTCTAGACCCCACTGTGCAAAGGGCCAAGGGCTTGTCAGAGGGTTGAGCACACCTCCAGGTTGATGAATGTTTGGGGCAAACCTCTGGCATTGATCGCACTTCTTTACATAGCTTTGAGCCTCTCGTTGCATATTGGGCCACCAGTACCCTTGCGTCAGGGCCCTGTGAGCTAAAGACCTTCCCCCCGTATGGCTCCCACATATCCCTTCGTGTAATTCTTCCAAAAGTAGTTCTGTTGCTTCGGGATGCACACACAGCAGGTATGGACCAGCAAAGGATCGCTTGTAGAGCTTGTGATCCTCGGCCAACCAAAACCGAGACGCCTTTCTCCGCACCTTATCCGCCTCGACTTTCTCCTCAGGCAAAACATCATCCTTAAGGAAGGATATAATGGGATCCATCCAACTGGGCCCCACCCTAATCTGGTGAACATGGGTGACCTTCCCAATCATTCTCGAAGGTTTGGGTAAGTCCTCTACTAGGATAATCCGAGGTAATCCATGCGCCGACGACGTGGCAAGAGTTGCTAGTGAATCGGCATGTGTGTTAGTGCTTCTAGGGACATGGGACAAGGTAAGAGATTCAAACTTGCGTTGCAGAGCTTTGACTTGGTTCAAATAGTCCTGCATCCTCGGATCTCTGGCCTCTACCTTTCCGTCTACTTGGCCCACAACAAGTTGCGAATCTGAGTATATCTGTACGGTCTTTCCCCCCAACTTGTGGACCATGTCCATCCCTTTCAGCAAGGCTTCATACTCGGCCTCATTGTTAGTAACCGAGAATCCTAGTCTTAAGGACTTCTCCAGCGTGAGGCCTTCTGGGGTCGTAATCACCACACCCACCCCGGATCCTCTTTGGTTGGCAGCCCCATCAACGTAAACAATCCATATCGCGTGACCTTTGCATGCAACCATACCAACTGATTTTTCATCAATGTTCCTGTTGATGTCATTACTCTCCATTGTGGGCTCAGCAAATTCTGCAACGAGGTCAGCCAAAACCTGGCCCTTTATTGCCGTGCGGGGCATGTACTTGATATCAAATGAACCCAGAATAGTCCCCCATTTTGCAATCCTGCTGGTGTAGTCCGCACTCCGGAGTATGGCTTTGAGGGGAAGCTGAGTTAGAACAACCACCGTGTGAGACTGGAAATAGTGGGGGAGCTTACGTGTACCATGCACCACGGCTAGGATCGCCTTCTCCAATGGTGGGTAACGTACTTCAGCCTCATGCAAGGACTTACTTACATAGTAAACTGGCCTTTGCACGTCCCCATCGACCCTTATCAGCACCAAACTGACGGCGTGGACTGCCACGGCAATATAGGCAAATAGGACTTCGTCGGCTTCGGGCCTAGACAAGATAGGAGGATGAGCTAGATATTCTTTAAGCTGCTGAAAAGCAACGGCATATTCTTCTGTCCACTCAAATCCCTTCCATTTGTTCAACAATTGGAAGAATGGCCTACACCGGTCAGCAGATCTTGAGATGAATCGGCTGAGGGCGGCTGTCATCCCAGTCAACTTCTGGACTTCCTTTGGATTCCGAGGTGGTTGCAAGTCATTAATGGCTTTAACCTGAGCGGGGTTGACCTCAATTCCTCTATGCGTCACCATGTAGCCCAAGAATCTGCCGGATCCTACGCCAAAGGAACACTTGGCTGCGTTGAGGCGTAATTTATGCTTCCTCAGCGTTTGGAAGGTGTCATCGAGGTCTGGTATATGAGCCGAGATAGTCTTGCTTTTAACCACCATGTCATCCACATACACCTCAATCGTCTTTCCCAGTTGCGGCTCAAACATCCTCGTCATCATTCTCTGATAGGTAGCCCCAGCATTCTTCAGGCCGAAGGGCATCACCTTATAGTGGTAGTTCCCTGTGGGTGTGACAAAAGCTGTCTTTTCCTGGTCTTCCGGAGCTAAAGGTATTTGATGGTAGCCTTGGAAAGCATCCAAAAAACTCATCCGAGGATGCCCTACGGTAGCGTCCACCAGCTGGTCTATGCGGGGTATTGGAAATGAATCCTTTGGGCAAGCCTTATTCAAATCCGTAAAATCTACACATACCCTCCACTTTCCGTTCTTCTTCTTCACTACTACCGTGTGAGCCAACCACTCCGGGTAAAACACTTCCTTAATAGCCCCTGCTTTTTTGAGCTTCAGCACCTCTTCCCTGACGGCGTCAGCGTGCTCTTTAGATGAGCGCCGAGGTGGTTGCCTTCGCGGCACCACCGATGGGTTGACATTGAGGTGGTGACAAATAAATCCCGGATCCACCCCCGGAGCTTCGTAGGCATCCCACGCAAACACGTCGATATTTCGTTTCAAAAAAGCAACCAGATCTTCTTTCTCCTGTTGGGGCAACAGACTTCCTACCTGGAAGAATTTCTCCTCATCATCTGCTATTACCACTCTTTCCAAGCCCTCACATCCAGTCTCTCCTTCCTCGGCCCCCTCTGGCTTGGCCGAGGATGTTAGTTGCTACAAACCCGTCTCGGCCACTGTTTGAGACTCCTGTCTCGTCTGATGTGTAATGGCTGCAGTTATACATTGCCTCGCCATGGACTGGCTGCCTAGTATCTCTTCAACTCCATCTTCGTAAGGGAACTTCACCTTAACATGCAGAGTTGACGATACGGCACCCAAGGCATGCAGCCATGGCCTTGCCACTATGGCTGTGTAAGGGGAGTAGGCGTCTACTACGATGAAGTCTACATCCACTACCACTGGTCCGGACTGCACAGGAAGTCGGATTAGCCCCTTCGGAATAACAGCTTTCCCTTCAAAACTTATCAATGGGGAGTCATACGCTGTGAGGTCCTCGGCCCTCAGATTGAGGCCCTTGAATAAGTCCGGGTACATAATGTCAGCCCCACTCCCTTGGTCAACCATTACCCTCTTCACATCGTAACCCCCTATCCTTAATGTGATGACCAAAGCATCGTCATGTGGCTGGATAGTGCCAACCTTGTCCTCCTCAGAAAATCCCAGCACAGGCAGAGGGTTCCTCTTAATCTTCTTCGGCTCTAGGTTGAGCTCCTCGGCAACGGGATGTAATACTGACATTACTCTGGTGGCGCTAGACCCAGTCCGACCTGGCGCTGCAAAGATAACATTGATCGTGCCCAACGGTGGCCTTACAGCGTTGCTTCCTTGGTTGACTGAACCGGATTGGGTTCCTTGTTCGTTAGGCCGATGCATGAATTGCCTTAGCTTTCCCTCCTTCACCAATTGATCTAAGTAGAACCGTAGATTCGTGCAATTCTCCGTAGCATGGCCTTTATCTTGGTGATAGTTGCAATATAGGTTCTGATTACGCTTTGTAGGGTCTCCTATCATTCTGTTGGGCCATCGAAAGTACGGTTCTCGGCAGATTTTGTCCAGCACTTGTTGTACCGGTTCATTGAACACAGCATTCACCGTCTGAGGTGGGGCCGATCTGGTTTGACTAGTGAAATCCCTTCGTGGCCACTTATTGTTGTATCTCTCTGTCTTAAAATCTCTAGTCTCCTGAGGGGTAGCTTTCATCTTCCCCTTGCTTTGCTGCTGGTCTTCCTCAACCCTTTTGTATTCGTCGATACGATCCATAAGCCGACGAACCGTCTTTACAGGCTTCTTGGTCAAGGATTTCCTCAGATCGTGTTCAACTGGAAGGCCGACCTTGAAGGTGTTGACTGCCACCTCATCAAAATCACCGTCAATTTCATTAAATGCTTCCCAGTATCTGTCCGAATAGGTCTTCAATGTCTCGCCCTCTCTCATGGCCATGGATAGTAGCGAGTCTAACGGCCGAGGTACTCTGGTGCATGTAACGAACCGAGATCCAAACGCCATCGTAAGGTCCATGTAGGAGCCTATGGAGTCTGCCTTTAAGCCATTAAACCATCTCATCGCGACAGGTCCTAAGCTCGAGGGAAAGACTTTGCACATCAAAGTTTCATTCTGCGAGTAGACCGCCATGCGTTGATTAAAGTGGCTCACATGCTCCACTGGGTCTGTTTTGCCATTATAAATGGTGAAGTTTGGCTGCGTGAACCTACGAGGAAGTTTTCCTTTCTCTATGCGACGGGTGAAAGGCGATTTGGAGAGCTGGTGCAGTGCTTTCCCCATGGCGTCATTGCCCAAGCCCCTAGGAAGGGATTTCTTGCCCTCCCTGTCACGGAGGCTTCCTTCCTGGCATGAGAAGGTCTCGCTAGGAGGAGTTCTCGACCTCGGTTTATAGCCACTGCTCTGGGAGTCGTCTGATGAAGGATCAGATATGGAAGGCGTCCGTTTCCGCTTGGCACGACGAAGCTTCCTCTTTAGTTGGTCGATTTCTTTCTGCATGGCCCTAGTATCACCTTTTCTAGAGCCCCTGCTTCCGCCCCGTGAATGATCACCGGTGGTTCGTCCCGAGTGCACACTACCTTCACGGTATCCCCTTTGCTCTGGCTGTTGAAGAGGGTTTTCGTGCTGAGATCCTAGCGACTCTGCATGGTCTGGATTTAAATCCGCCATCACGTTATCTGCGCCCTAGACTCAAGATTCCCACAGACGGCGCCAATTGTAAGGGCACAAATCAAACTAGCCCAAGGTTGGACCGACAGACCAGCTCGATGAGCCTTAAACAATGAATTTATAGAGAGTGGATGTCTAATCTAGGTTTCTAAGACAAAAAATAACACGACGAACGGATTGAGCCATATGATTCATACATAAACCTCATACAAGGAAGTAACATTAAACTCTGTATGTTTGTGCCGAGGACAATTCTCAAGGTCTCTCTTACAAGTTTTCTCTCTCGCCTCTCTCTCTCTTTTCTTTGTTTTTCTTCCCCTCCCAAGGATCCTCCTCTCTTTCTTCCTTCTTCTTCTTTTATAGGCCTGCCACTTCTTCTCCTGCTTCCACGTGTGATCCAAAATTTCCCTTTGGATACTTGTCCCATCCATCCTTTTCACTAAAGTCTTTAGCGGTAAGGATTAGGTTGAACTTCAGTGTTCAGGCGTCACTTCCTCATTAATGCGGCCAGAGAGGTTGGTGCAGAGCCTTTAATGCGGTGGTAGCAGCCTTTTCCTTGATATTTGTCTGCCGTTCCCTTTCCTTACCCTCCTTTATCCTTGTTTGCTCTATTTCGGTATCCGAGTCCTTTCCCACGGGCGCCTTTGACTGGCCAAATCACTCACATTGTCCTCGGCAATATATTGCCGAGGACTAGGTTATCCTGACTAGGTTATCCTCGGACGTTGTTTTTTCATAGTGTTTTGGTCATGTATGACACCCTTCTTCATCACGTGATTTAGCAGGCTGAACTGAGTCCGTCCTCGGACCCCTTTGAGATGTAGGGCTGGGCCTATCTTATGGTGAGAGCTCTTGGGCCGGCCCACTGTGCATGTTTTGGGCCCATTGCACTACAATATATATATATATATATATATATATTATCTCAAATTAATTATTAGTTAATTAAATTATTGTTTATTAGATTTATTAACACACCCCTCATCATGTGCATTTACTTTCTCCAATTTATATATATAAAAAATAAAAGATTCAACTCTTAGAAAAATGGGGCATGCCTGCACATGGTTATTTTTATAAATAAAATAAAATCATTAATGGCATTTTTGCAAATAAACCTAACATTTTGAGTAATTAAAATCTTAGAAACTTCTTGAAATTCACTTTCCCATTTCCCAATCCCACCCACGTGAACAACTCTCTCTCACCTATCCAATTTATTTCAATTGTCTCTCACACTTGTCAATATTCTTTTCAAAGTATCAAACGGCTGGACACCATCACACCAGTGCAGTCTCTCTTTCTCAGTCTCTCAGCCTGTTCTTCTTATTTTTCTTTTCTCAGTTTTTTTTGCTGCCACTATATTGTTTTGTTTTTTTTTTTTCTTCGATGTTTTAAACTGAGACGAAGACAGTCACAGTGGATTGAAAAAAAATTTCTTTCTGGAAAAGCTGTGGTTCAGTTCAGACATCAGATTTAGGGAAAAAAAAGGTTCAAAACGCATACCGAAACACGATCCGATCGGACCGATCTCCGATGCACGATGTGTTCTGGTTCTGGAGCTCGAGCGATGTGATGATCGATGTGCTCTGTTGCAGCGTTGCTCGAGGCGGAGGAGCCGTCCGTTGGTTGATGTGCTCTGTTCTGGTTTTGCTTTACTTGACGAATCTGTTGCTCTGTCACAGTGGGTTTTTTTTTTTTAAAATTCTGTCTCCTCTCTCGTATGGGCTGGCTCACTTCATCTTTAATGCAGGTCTGACATTTATCGTTAAGGAAGAGAGTCACATGAGGAAAGAAGAGAGGAACCGATGCTTTAAAATGAAAGCTCATTTTACCAAGTACATTGTCTCCATCAGAAATTGCTCAGAAAGCAGGCCATATGGTACCGATTTTGCAAGAGAGAAGAAAAAAAATTAAGGGACATAAAGGAGTAAGTAATAATCTTACAACTTTTTATTTTTTGGCAAAGTTATATATCTATCTGATGCTATTTATTACTTTAACAACAATAAAGCAATGTCATGGTAATGTTATTTTGATTCGCAATTGATTCCCTCTTTTACAATCGGATTTAATTGTGTTGCCTGAATCTTCTCCTCACACAAATGTATATGTGGAAGGCTAGAAGCCCTATTAAGACCCGAATTTGAATGACAATTGAAATTCACCGCTCAGATCACTTTCCTCTTTACACAAAGTACGTACTGTGTTACAGTGTTTTCAAAACAACTTTTGTACGGAGAAAAAGAACCGATCTTCACTTTCATTCTATAACCAAAAAGCTTTTGAAATCCACCAATCAAAATGGTTTAACAAATGGGAATAAGAATTCCGCAACTTGACTCTAGACTTTCTTTCTTTTTAGCTGAGACTCAGGCAGTCAGACTTTCTTACTCTAACCCAAGTGACCCCACCATGCATGATGCATACCCACAACCCCATCAGATCGGACATGTTATATAGTATATGTTTCACTTTCACCACGCATGCAGAAGGTTAGATTGGACATGATAGCTTTCTTTTCTATTTTTAATCTCCGTGCATACATTAAACATGATAGCTTATATATTAAATTGAAAGAAGAAAGGGTCTACGGTCTTATATAGAGCAGAATGTTAAAAAGCTCTTCTCCAGTAGCTGAGAATTGAGATAGCTCCATTAGCTATAAGAATAAATTAATATATTGTTGGAGTAAAATAAATCATATATCAACAGAAAATGAAGGAACAATAATTAACTTCAAAAGAAAAGAAATAAAAATCTTTATTGGGCAATTCAAGCAAAAAATACATATTCAATATCAAAACTTTATCAGAAGAGTACATTAGATAAAACTTTATTACGGGGTTGAGGCATTTGCGTCAATAGCATTGCCAAAGATAGAGTCTGGAATGTCTTTATATATGTATATGGATTTTGCTATGCGCCCTAAAAGCACACAATAATTTTCATTTTTGAAAAAATTTTCTTGAAAATTAAAAAAGTATTGAAGGCTTTGTTAATTTTTGAGAAAATATTTTTAAAAATGAATAGCTTAATGTGTGCTCTTAGGGCTACCATTAATCGGACCCTAAGTGTGTGTGTGTGTATATATATATATATGTATATATAGGTGGACTTTCTAGTTTCAATGGCACTATTTGGGCAAAATTTTAGAAAAAATTTAGGAAACCAGCACACTAATGAAACTATTTTGTAAGTTAGACTCTTTTTGGAACTTGAGTTTGGGCTGAAACAAACTCTAGTTTCATTCAATATTGTTGCATAGTGCTTGGAACTCGAGTTTGTCAAACTTGAGTACCAGGCCAAACTCGAGTTTTAAAAACTGTCCAACTTACAAAATAGTTTCAGACGCATGCTAAGTCCAAAAATTTTCCTAAAAAGATACTATTCAGCAAATTTTGCCCACTCTTTGCAAACGGACTGTTAGGGGCACCTTTTAGTAAAAACATACCGTCCGACAAATGTTTTATTTTTGGTTTTTTACTTAATTATGTCACACCTTACTATTTGTTGTATAGATAGACTGTCAATCATAAAACCAAAGGTTGCATAAGTGTCAGAGTTTTTTACCAACCAAAAAAATAAAAGTGTCAAAGAACAAGTGATTGTTTGAGTCTCAGCCAAAAAAAGAAATAAAGTTTCCCATTTGTTTTTTTTTTTTTTTTTGGATAAATTTCACAAAACACCCTCAGGTTGACAGTTAGGTTCAAGATGTTTTAAAATGACCAATTTAGTCTTTAAAAGACAAAAATACCCTTACACTGTGAAGCCTCTTACCCTCCGTTACACTTTAATTTTTTTATTTTTTTCTCAAGCAACCCATTACCCTCTGTTTCCTCTCTTCTTCCTCATACGGTCATACCTCTCTTTCTCATCCCTCTCATCTCGCCCCTCTCTGCCTCCCTTATCGATCAAAGCCATGATTTGAACCGATCTCCGCCATGTTTTGAAGCCACGCCGCCGATTTGAAGCTACACCACCGTTCTCAAGCACCACCGTTGAAAGGCGCCTCCAACACCGATTGTTGCCTCTCTTACCAGCTTGTTTTGATTTTAATCTAGCTGTGGCTTCTTCTTCTTCTTTTTTTTTTTTTTTTTTTTGGTGGTTTTGGTCAATCTAGTATTGGTGGATTGTGGTGGTTATGTGTTGTAATGGGTTGCTTTTCGCAGTTGTAGTTGAGGTGGTTGGTTAATTTTGGTCGGTGGTTGACGATGATGGTTGGTATTTGGCTGGTGGTTGCGGGTTTTGGTGATGGTGGTGGTGGTGGTCTATGATCTGGTAGGGGTGAGCTGTGAGTGGTGGTGGGATGCTGTGGGGGTGGTATCATGGGTTATTGGGTTTTGTGTTTTTCTTCGGGTTTTATTGCCGGTGGTGGTTTTCAGTGGTGGTGGTGGTGGTATCCGGTATGGGGTGGATTTGCAGTGGAGGTGTGTGGGTTCTGATGGGGGTAGTGGTTTGCTATAGGTTTTTTGGATTTGGGTCTTGATGCTATGGTTTGGCTGGGTTTTATGGCTAGTGGTGGTAGTAGCAAATTTGAGGTTAGAGAGGGAGAGTGGGGGTTTTGGCGGTGAGAATTAAAGGAACCACCGAGATGGAGTGGGAAAGCAGGTCTGTGAGGGGGAAAGACAAGTAACAGAGGGTTAAGAGGGTAAACGGTGTAAGGTTTTTTTTTTGTCTTTGAAGGACCAAATTGGTCATTTTAAAAATATCTTGGATCTAACTGTCATTAATCCAAACAATGTTTTTTTGGAATTTATGCTTCTGTTTTTTTTTTTTCTTTTTTTTTTTTTTGATGAGAAGTTTCCCATTTGTTAAATCATATTGACTGGTGGATTTCAAATTCAAATTAAATTTGTTTTGAAATCTTTGTCACATAGTCCGTACAAGGAAACTTTGAGTCTGAGTGATGGATTTCAATTGTCATTCAAATTTGTCTTTTAGTAGGGCTTCCATGTATGCATTTGTGTGAGGGGAATTTGTGAGTTGTACAATAATAGTAGTCAGTCAACACAAATCCGATTTAACAGATGGAATCAATTGCGAATCAAAATAACGATAGATATGCTTTGCCAAAAATGAAAAGTTGTAAGACTATTGCTCACCTCTATGTCCCCTTGTTTTTTTTCTTCTCTTGTGTAAAATTGCATTGGTACTATCTGAGCTGATGGAAGCATTGGACTTGATACAAAAGCTTTCATTTTGGACCATCCGTTGCTCTCTTCTTTTCCCGGCTCTCTTCCCTAAGGATAGATGTCAGAGCTGCATTAAAGAGAGAGGAGAAAGGGCACATAAAAAGACTCGCAAACAAGAGGCGTGTTTGGTGGCTGTTCTCAAACAACCATTTTCAGTTTTTAATTAATATTTTACGTATTTTTACACACTTTTCACCCACATGTATTTTTACAAATGTTTTTAAATAATAATTTTCAGTTTTTAAACACATATACTAAACGGGCCCCTTTGTGTCATTCTTTTCAGAATTGAGCTGTTCAAATTGGCTGGTGCTTTCTCTCTCTCTATGTATAGGGTCTGGTTAATGTGTATCCAGGTACACATTAACTCATTTATTTTTGAAAAAAAAATTTCAAAAATTAAAAAAAGTTGTCAAAATGTTTTAATTTTCAAAAAAATGTTCTAAAAATAATAAATTATGGTCTGCCCTTAGTAAAATCCATGTATATATATTTACAACTAACTTATACTCTGAAAACAAGCCACCTACTTCCTCAGCCGCTCCTCTTTTTCCATTATCAACATCAGGTGGTCCTCTCTTTCCATTACTTCCTCACCTGCTCCTCTCTTTCCATCATCAACATCAGCCCCTCCTCTCCTTCCATTATCAACACAACCCTGCGTACCCCACACTTTCCATTCTCACATTTAGACAGCCTCTACCACAACAATTGCCTTGAGCTCACTACTTTTGTGTGAGATAAATAATGACTTCTTCATCCTCACAACCCTTGGTATCAAATGACTTTACTCAGCCTCAGCCTCCCTCTGCTTTTGCAGCGTCCTCCTCTTTTGCGTGTAACTATATTAACTTTTTTAGGTTTTATTTATTTATTTTAAGCATTTTCCTTTTTGGGTTTTGATAAATAGTCCTTGTCTTTGTACTTAAAATTCTGAGGTTTTTTTTTTTTTTTTTTTTTTTTTTTTTTTTTTTTTTTTTTGGGGGGGTTTCACATATTTTGCAACCAAAGGGTCTCTCTGTCAAAACAATGAATGAAGCTATACAATTTGGTGGACTCTATTGATGAAAAAAAGGCAAATAAGAAATCAGAACTTGGGATGTGACCTTGATTCATATTTTATGTTTTGTTAGAAAAAATCAGAGCTTGGGTTGTGGTCTTTATGTAAAATGGCTGTGCATATTCAAATTTTATAATTTAGTTGAAAAATCAGAATATGGTATGTGATCCGTATGTAAAATGGCTGTGCAGATTTGTTTTTTATTTTCCCATGTACAAGATGATGTTGTTGCTTAAAAAGCAGACTAGTTCACTTCTATTTTTATTGTAATTAAGCAATGTTTCTTATTATATTGCAAAATGTTTTCTCATTGTTGACTCATGTTTAACTCATTTGTTTTCCATTTTAACATGTATGTGGCTTCATGGTCATCCAGACCTTCCCTCAATGTACAAGAACCTTCTATTGGTCCACACACACAGCGCAACCATTTCGCAGCCAATATATCGAACTATGTGTGAGGGACCATTGCATACACCAAGATTTAGGTCAACAGTGGAAGTGGATGGGGTAACCTATACCTCTCCAAACATTTGTTTTACGAAAAAAAAGAAGCTGAACAAGACGCTGCTAGAGTTGCACTGGAACACATATGAATGAGATCAAATGCATCTCCTTCTCAGGTTCAGCTCTCAGTTCCGCTGCAGCCTCGGCCTCAACCTCAATCTCCCTCTACTTCTGCGGGTAACTATATTAACTTTTTTGGGTTTTATTTCTTTATTTCATGCATTTTCTTTTTTGGGTTTTGATAAATAGTCCTTGTCTTGGCACTTAAAATTCTGAGTTTTTTTTTTTTTTTTTTTTTTGGTTTCATATATTTTGTAACCAAAGGGTCTGTGTCAAAATAATGAATGAAACTTTACAATTTGGTGGACTCTGTGGATGAAGAAAGGCAAATAAGAAATCAGAACTTGGGATGTGAGCTTTATTCATATTTTATATTTTGTAAGAAAAAAGCAGAATTTGGGATGTGGTCTTCATGTAAAATGGCTGTGCATATTCAAATTTTATAATTTAGTTGAAAAATCACAAGATGGGATGTGATCTGTATGTAAAATGGCTGTGCAGATTTGTATTTTATTTTCCCATGTACAAGATGATGTTGTTGCTTAAATAGCAGACTAGTTCACTTCTATTTTTATTGTGATTAAGCAATGTTTCTTATAATATTGCAAAGTGCTTTCTCATCGTTGACTCATGTTTAACTCATTTGTTTGTCATTTTAATATGTATTTGGCTTCATGGTCATCTATAATATAAGCAATATTTAGCTTGAATTTGCTTTGCTAGCTGTTGTGGAGAAGTATTCTCTAAAACTTGTGTGGATGGAATTTGTTTTGGCTGTCTAGACCTCCCCTCGATGTACAAGAACATTCTACTGGTCTACACACAAAGGTCATCCCTTCCATAGCCAATATAACAAAATTAGAGCCTTGTAGGATCTCAACCAAAATCCTCAACCTGGTTCATATTTTTGGATATGAACTTTTCTTATTTTGTGTACAACTGTACATGCAAAATGATCTTGGGCGCAGGTTTGATTGTAATTCCCTTGCCCTGTTGTCTTAGGAATCATAAGTATCTAAGTGTTACTTTCCATCTGCTTTGTTTGTTCATTTGCTATTTCTATTATGTGTACATTGGAGTCTGATCTGGCAGCCCAAGTTCAAATCTCGGTGGGACTGTACCATACATTTTCTTATTAAAATAAAGTATTTGTACAACTTCAATGCAGTGACAACTTGACGCCTTGTAGTCATTGTAGTTTCAGATTCTTATAGTAAGTACGACTACTTAACATCATTGACACATTGGATTAACTAAAATGTTATTTTTGATACCATTATCTCTTTGATTATCATGGTATTTTGTGTTGAAATGTTCATTTTTTAATGTTTTTTTGTTGACATGGATGAGATTAGTGTTCCTTCTTTTTGCAATGGGTGCAACTTCTAGCTTGTTTTAACGGAGGCCTCCAGGTTTTCTGCTTGTGGTTTGTGCAATTATGTAGGGGGTGTTTGGTAGAGTAGTTTGAGATAGGATTTTTGTAATTTTTTGAAATACGTGTGTGAGAAAATTTGTGTAATATTGTTTAAAATATAAAAATGTGAGTTTGAGATGAGGTACCAAACAGGCCCGTAATCTCTAATGAACAACGAAATATGTTTTTAAGTAATTATATAGTCCCTACATAGACTTCTTGGTTTGTTTGGATTGTTTATTTAGAATCATTATGGATATGATTGTGTAATTCTATAGTCTCTATTGAAGGACTTAAACTTTTGGGTTTATATTTAGAATCATTGTGGATATCTATATTCTAGACTTAGTTGAAAATTATGATAATGATTGACATGAATGTTTTGGGCGATGTTGACTGGTTTATTGTATTCTAATTTCTTCCTACATGAAAATATATTTATGTTAATAGCTCTTGATTTTGATGTTCTTTATCATGATGTAGCCGATTCCTTAAGTTGGTAAGATCTTGTTTTCTTGTGTTAATAAATCTTTGATGTCATTTAAAAAAAAAAAAAATTGATTCCTCATCTTTTCACCATCAAGGCTTGTGTGTTTCATCATATAGTTCTCATCATAAGTGGTGGCAGTAAGATTACCGACTAGAAGAATTGACCCTAAACCATATTAATGCAATTATTACTAGGAGACGATACAGATTCAAATTGAGCTTTTCTGGTGTTTATGGTCACCTTTAGACACATTGATGACGGCATACTCGGGGCTCTTTTAGATAATTTAGGGCAGCAAATGGACCTTCCTTGTGTCTCACTTAGCGACTTCTAAGTTTTAATTGTCATGTATGCAGAAGTATGGGATGAATAAGGAGTTTGAAAAAGAACAAGCATTTAGGACAGTATTGGATCTTGGACTGGTACTACTTTTAATTCGTGTGGCAAAAAGAATAGTGCGCTACTACTTTAGAGAGACCGCATACAGCTAGCATATATTTTTGATCACGTAAGAGCATTCTCATTAAGAATGCTAAATGCTATAAATAATAAATTTTAACATAAAATTTGTAAATGTACCAAAAAGCAAGTTTGTAAAAAACACCAAAAAACAAGTTATAACAAACATGCTAAATTAAAAAAATATATATAATCTAAGTTACAGTGAACATTCATCTTTGAACACTCACTAGCCCCAATCTTTAAAAAAAATATAATTATTTTAATGCTTGTGGTGGAAAAAATGGTTTGTGTAGTTGTTTTTTTATTATTTTATTGAGTAATTTATATTCTTTCAAATGAAATGGTAAAAAAAATAAAACCTTTAATATTAGGTGTGTTGTAAAATGAGTTGTTAAAATTGATAAAGTGGCTTTTTAAGATATTAAATGCTAAAATTTTTAAAAGCTTTGATAGCAATGCTCAAGAATTGACAATTTCAAGGTTAAATGCCCAAAATACTTTGATAGTGACCACTGAAACATTGGGTCTTTTATGTCTTGCATTGATCATGGGGTGACTAGCTTGAAACAATTTGAATTTCCTGTCATTGAAAATTCGAGTGCCAAGACAAAGCTATTTGTTGAAGACAGGTTACACTGGTGGCCTTTCTTTCTTTCTTTCTTTCTTTCTTTTTTTTTTTTTTTTTTTTTTTTTTTTTTTTTTCTTACTCTGATGTAAAGAAAGACTTCATTGAAACAAAGGAATAAATTACAAAAAAGGGGTGTGGCTAGCATCCTCCTTGATAACATCAGAAAAACAAAGGGAAGGGGAGGGGGGGGGTTGGGACGGGGTCGGGGTAGACACTATTCTGATACAAAAGAGCTCCCAAATCTATTTTGGAGTGTGACTATTTAGCTAATGTATGAGCAGCCTTTTGCTTCACGAGAAACCCAATGAATACCTTCTGAAGGATACAAGCCACATGCTCTAGGCCAAGCGCAATGTCTATATTCCTCTGTTTTAAGGGTTCAAGTGAACCATCCTCCTTTTTGTTGTATTGCATGAAAACCAGATTGTAGAATTCTATGAACTAAGTATATCTCTAAGATCCTGCAAATTTAAAACATCCAATAATTTAAATTATAAAAGAGAGAGAGAGAGAGAGAGAGAGAGAGAGAGAGAGAGAGAGAGAGAGAGAGAGAGGTAAAGACACCAACATTAACTAAATCAACACTTTTCATCACTCAGGGAAAACAAAAGACAAAAAGAAGAAGTGTAGGAGCTATAAATTGAACTAGAATCACTAGGACTTATCCAAAATGCACAGCGTCTAGAATTCCTCTTTCAGGATGGAAATCATAATAAATCTCTGAGCATGGACCACAGGGACCAGTAACTCCACTGGTCCAGAAGTTGTCATCTTCACCCATCCTCTTTATACGCTTTGTAGGAACCCCCACCTGATGCAAGATCCATGTTTATAGAGTTCAGATAATCGTAATGGCACTTGATTATGCTCATTTATTTTTTCAAGTTTTACCGTGAAATAATTTATGGAAAACTGTCTTATATAGAAGACAAGTTCATATAAAAAGAATGGTTCAAGGTCTCATATGCAAGTTCAGGACTAAAGTTCACATGAATATGTTGTTATTTATAAGACCACCCACATTCAAGCACAACAAAAACAATGACAAGACTTTGTTGTGTCTCCTTGTAGAAACATACAGATTTAGACACATAAAGATGTACATGGGAAGAGTATATGTATACAAAAGAAAAATGTACATGTATACAAAAGAAAAATGTACATAAAAACTAAGAAATCGATGGCGAATAGAATCCCCACTTACAGGGAGATCCTTGGATGTATCCCCCATCAGTTTCTCACTCATGGGCTGTATTGATGCCAAAAAGTCATATGGTAAATTCCACAATCTTGAAGTCAGAAACTGAAGGAGAATTTATAAGCTCTTAATAAAAGGTTATACACTTAAATACAGAAACCTGATGTACTGCTCATGCTGAATTGCATGCGATGTGCTTCTTTTAGATCACAATGACCACTGGGAAAAATACTAGGAGAAAAAAGGGTAATGGTTCTTGTAAAAAGACCTGCATAATAACAAAGATCATTATTTCCTGAAGAGCATATCACATCACAATGGTTCAAAGTTGACATCAATATTTTTATAATGTAACATCGCAAATTATTTAAAGTGAAAGAATTATATAGCGTAAAAGTACATTCGTAACAATCAAGCAAGGAAAGTGAAGATACACTATTAATAGAGAAAAATTCTACAAAGACTATAAAGTAGGGCCACATGATTTGCATCCTAAGCGTCATGGCAATGCCAACACTTAATACAATGACAAAAGTGCTCAAGAAACATAACAAGGCAGTTCATAGGAAAATGTTTCAGAATTATCTGTAAGCCCAAAGCAAGGACCTAATATAGGCTGGTGAAAGTTAAACTGAAGAAACAAAAAGTGTTAAAAGAACAGAAACAAAGCAAAGCCCTCAGCTTGAAAATCCCCATAATCCAATGGGAGCTATTGAAGATAGAAAACTTAATGATACAACAGGAAAATGACAGAAAAAATTTATACTTTAAATCCTATTTATATTCCTAGTAACTTAGTAAGTCCTATCAAACAAGGGTAATCCTCAAAATTTTCACCCCTTCATTATTAGGCTGCAGACTGCTAAACCCAAGTAAATTCCCAAAAACAGTAAAACTGAGCCCTAACAACCCCCCCCCCCCCCCCCCCAAAAAAAAAAAAAACTCACAAAATTTCTCTTCAGCTTCTTTTCAGATTTTCATTCATCCTTCAAAGTCCAAACTAAGAATCTGGGTTTTTTTTTTTTTTTTTTTTTTTTTTTTCTATTATGAATATATTAATTAACTACTTCTCCATAAATTTATAGTGGGAACAATATAAAGTTTACATAAGTGAAATCCAATCTTCACAAACATTGGCATAGAATAAAATTTGTAGAGGAGCGATTTCAAAATATGGACAAAGACAAAAAAATTTGGGAAAAAAATGGTATTATTAAAGAACTAAAAAGAGCACAAAACTCTTTGAGTGAACAGGCAATTCACAGTTTTTGATCAAGTGGGTCTGCCACAAATGAATCAAATTGAAGCTGAAAGCTCAGTTATTACACTGAAAAGCTATAATTGGAATTGTCTATAATCGAAGTAAGAGAATAATAAAAGCAGAGTTGGAGAAGAAAGTACCAGTCGAAAGCGCAAGTTTGCTGTTGGGAAATGGGATGAGAGTCTTGCCTCCTTGGCTGCTGTGCAGGGAGCGTGGGAGCTTCAGGCTTATCATGGCTCTCTCTCTCTCTTTGGTTTTGGGCTTTGATTTTCAAATGGGCATTTATATACGGTGGTGTGGCACCAGCGGATAAGCCCATTTTGAGAGGTACTTTAAACCGACCCACCTAGACAGAGAGAAAGACAAAACTGGACCAAAGTGGACTGAAAGGGACCTAAATAGAGGAAATAGACCGAATTGGACCAAAATGGATCTGAAAACATATCATACAATATTTGACCACTAGAGAGAGCATGTCACCAACAAATGCATCCAAATATAATTTAACATTTAATTCCTAAGTGAAACCTAGTCCTCAACATCCACAAGATTAAAATGAATCTCAAAATTTGTTATTCAATTGATGATGCTTTGCCCTTTAAATTGAAGAGTTTATATTTACTTATATATTTTAGGAAAGAAACAATAAATCCAAAAAAATAACTAAAAATACATTTTTTATTTTAAAAGAAATTTAACACTGTGTTGTTTTTAAATACATAAAAGTGAAAAATTACATGACTTTTTTTCTTAGATACAATTTAACAAATTATACAGCTTTCATGTGTGTATATTATGTAGTGACAATGAGGTATATGAGAGAAAATATTGTGATATCCAAACATTTAAGACATGGTAGAGAATCATAATGCCTACAACATCTACTACTACACTTAGTTATCAAATACATTTAATTTTTTTTTTGTCTTGTTTATGCATATCTCATATAATGCCTTTAAGGATAATTCTTTTCCAGTTTCTATACCTCCAATCTTCTAAAGCACAGATCTTCAATCTCTAATAACATGTATGAGTTAAAATATTTCAACAATCCTATAAAACATCAGATGTAGAAGAATATTATATTCTTGAGAATTGAGATTGTTTGTAGCATACGGTAGAGAATCAAAATATTCTACCCAACCCACAACATCTACTACTACATTTTGTTATTTTCAAATACATTTATATAATTTATACTTTTCTTATTCATTCATCTCATACAAAATCCCATTTAAGTATAATTATATTTTCAGTTCCTTCATCAAGTCTTTTATAGTGCGGATCCGTCAGTGAGAATCTCGAATTGTAAATTAGTTAGTAAAGTTTCACTAACATTTAAACATACACATCGACCAAAATAAGTCTTTTTAGTTCTCAAATTTGATCAGAATCTAAGCTTGATCGTTTTTTAAAATTATTCCATGAAAACTTTAAATTACGTGTGTGGCAATGTATATTGGTATCTGGTTATTTAAAAGAATAGCAAGGCCATGCATATATATATATATATATATGTCCTTATTAATTATTATTATTATATGACCTTATAATAGCTTGGGTGACTAGGAAAAGTAGAGTTTTTCATCAGATATATACTATACCAACCACAGTTCAGTTTGTTTGTATCACTAAAACGGTTAAATCTCCTAATTTAACAAATCAGACAAATGAATTTATTAAATTGGCATTAGAATCAAACAATATATATATTTGATAATTAATAATAAAACAAACGGATAAATATATTAATTTTGTGAGGCAATCAATCTCTTTAACCCTAAAGACCAACTTGCTACCCCCCTTCAAATTTCACAAACACTCTTTTTCTAACCCGATTTCACAAAAACGCACGCTCTCTGAAGTCACAAACGGCAAAACCTTTACTCTCTTTGAATGCTTTGTAGATAAGTTTTCTTTCTTTTTATTCTTTTGGGTGGCATTGTAAATTGGATTAACTGACATGAATAAATTAAGCATCGGCGGTCTACCTTCCCCATTGCGGATGATTAGACTTAAGCCTACTTTATAGCCAATTTTGCTTAAGTCCACTTTAGAGCACAATATCTTATTTACTTTGATTTCAAGGAAACACTTAAAATATAAATGCAAACAACATGGAAAAGTGTACCAACAATAGTTTTACATAAATAACTTTTAAGAGTAAACTTACTAGAATTAAGATAGATACTTCAATGCTTTCGACTGGCTTAGTATAGGGTGATTTCTTGGGTTTTGTACATCTAAATATTGGAGTGCTTTTTACACTAAACTCATATGAATCAATTTAAATATATAACTAAAGGACTTTATCGTGCATCTTTGATTCTTGAAGAGAATTTTTCATGTCAATGTTCATGACATATATTGGTTTGGGGAAAAAAACAATTGCACTTTTACTAGTTTTCAGCTTACTATGAATATGAATTAGTATAAATGTCTACACATCTTTATTTGTTTAATCTTCAATTGCATAAGAAAGTTAAGCATAAAGTATATAATATGGATATATTTTGCACATTTTGATGTATCGTTTGCCTTAAATGTCAAACTTTGTAGGAAACAACAAATTTTATTGTAAGAAAACCAAAGGCTGACAAGTCCATCAACAATCAAAAAACAGAAGTAGCAAAAATCTTAACTAAAAATTCTCTGTTTGCTTCTCTCATAATTGTTGAAGCTCTAAAATGCCAATCCAAATGCGTCAAAAATGTCAAAAGGCAACTACACCAAAAGCATAAAAAAACAAAGAACAAAAACAATTAAAGAAAGACACAAGAAAAACATAGTACTAATTATATATATGCTGCTATTTTATAATTGTTGTAATTCAATGCTTATGTATTTAGAATTTCACATTGGTTGTTTTTGATAGACTTAAACTACAATATGCTACTACTAGAATCTTATTGTATAATATAAACGACGTATAACTTACGAATCTTACATGTTTGAACATGAATAACGCATTGAATAATGCCCATGAATTGTGCGGGTTAAAAGCCATTTTACATAATTACCATGAGTGTTATACATGACAACATCCTAACCAATATTTACTAAGATATATCAGTTATTTAAAATGTTATGTCACTAAGATATATCATATGTAGAAACAGATAGCTCCTCTCTTTGTGTGACAAATAGTTTGCTACCTTCATTTTACAGATAAATGCTTTGCAAATACGTTGGTTAAAATCTCGATCTTGAACAACTTCATTTTGTGTGTGAAATGCTATGTTGTTGTGTGTGAAATGCTGAGTTTGTAATACTAAAACATGGTATACTTTCTCGAGACGAGAAAGTATAGCATTTTAATAATAAGATTGGATTAAGAAGAGATACAAAGCTATATTTTTAGAGCTAATCCAAACCTATCTTTTTCAATTCTTAAGTAAGTGTACCGAATTCTCTCTCTCTCAAAAAAGAAAAAGAAAAAGAGAGAGTAAGTGCATCAAATAGACCGAATTATACTGAAGTGGATTTGAGAACATGAACATACAATATTTGAAGTTTTTTTTTTTTTTTTAATATGCAATATTTGAAGTTTCGAACATTAGAGAGAGCATATAACCAACAAATGCATCCAAATATAATTTAACATGTAATTCCTAATTGAAACCTAGTCCTTAACATCCACAAGATCAAAATGAATCCCAAAATTGTTATTCAGTTGATGATGCTTTGCCCTTTAAATTGAAGAGTTTATACTTACTGATATATTTTAGGAAAGAAACAATAAGTCCAAAAAATAATGAAAATTCATTTCTATTTAAAAGAAACTTCAACACTACATTGTTTTTCATGAAAATGCATAAAATGAAACTACAAGTATTGTTTCCGGTTGCAGAGTAAGAGTGAAGAGAGATGGACAAGGGCCACAAGGCAACGGCCTTAAAAGTAGTGTGGTGAAATGATTTTTTTTTTTTTTTTGTTCCTATGCAGAATATTATGGTATTGCAAATGTTGTATTCTTCTATTGTATTTGACTATTTTTCTCCTCTCTATCAAGTAGTCTTTCTTTCTTTCTTTCTTTTCTAATATTAAAAAAAAAAAAAAAAACATTGTTGAAATTAAAACCAATTTCTAATTTCCAAATGTTAAACCCCGGTTTTGGCCCATATTAATTAGGAGTTAGGGCTAATAAAACCATTTTTAAAGCCTAACTTGTGTTGTATTTACCCATCTTATTCTTCACAAGTTTTAGCAAAAATTTACACAAATTGTAATTAAAACCTAAATAAAATAAAAAAGTCTATTAATGTGAAATTATAAAAAAAAAAAAAAAAGTCTATTAATCTGGACCATCGCTACCAGACTCTTGTGTGAGCCCACCACGCCTTTCCGAAGAGAACACAACCCCACCAATTCAAGCTCGTGCCATCACATATACAAATAGACATTGCGGACTCAAAAGGAATGGGCCATTGTTGAAAGAAATAAGACTATTTAGTTCGGCTCTTTAAGTTAAACCGACTTTTAAAAGTTTGAAGCCCATTTAAAAGCCTAATTTAGGTCTCCGACTGTAAATATAAACAACTGCACCGCCCCCTTGGCCCTTGCTCTCAACGCTTAACCCTTTCTTCACACTCAGAGTCTCTCTCACTGTAACCTTGCCTTCTATTTCTCAACCAACCGAAACCCCTCTCTCTCTCATCCCAAAGCTCTCTCATAAGGAGGAGGAGAATGATTGGGCAGTTTCCAACCTAGGGGAAATTGATATTTGTGTCCTAGGAAAATACAACGCATCTAAACATGTTAGATTTTACAAGATTAAAGTTCCAGACTTTGAAGCTTGTCCGCCACCTTCTTATTTTTCTTCTTCTCTATTCAAACTAAAGAAGAAGAAAAAACAGTTCAGCCCCAAGGAGCTCAGTCCTTTGTCCTTGAAATTGAACCAGAAGGGCAAACTATGTCCATCCCAATACTTCGCAGTGTTGGGGAACCATATCTACGCCGTAGGTGGTGAAACAAAAACCCGCAAAAAGGAAGTCGTAGACATGCCCGTAGATTATTCAGAGGATGAGCAAGTGAGTTACTCTATGACTGTCCAGACAAAGGATGTTTGGATCCTGGACTTCACCCGTCCTCACAAAGGGTGGAAGGCTGGACCACCTATGAATTTCCGTCGACGGGAGCCTCAAATGGTTGTCGTCAACGGCAAACTCTTTGTATTTGGTGGACTGCGCTTCAAACCGAAAGGTAACTCCGGCTGGATGGAGGAATTTGATCCACTTTCCCAAACTTGGGAAAGCCTCCCAAATCCACCTTCCTATATTGATTATGGTGCGGATGATATCTTACATGCTGTTCTGGAGGCTAAGCATGAAATACTTGTAGCCAGACCTCGAGACTCTGGGTCTGGGAATGACAATTTTTATATCTACAATGTTGTGGGTAGAATTTGGAAAAACTTAGAGCCCAAGCCTTCAAAACGTGCATTATATTGTGAAGGAAGAGCGGTAGTCGTGGGTGATACACTGTACTGGGCTACCTTTCTAAGCCGTGAGAGTGATCACTGCACCTTATACTCTCACAATCTAGAGAAGAATCTGTGGCTTCAAGAATGTCTGTGCACCAGCAAAATTTTGGGGGAGAACAAATTTCTTGATGCTTCATTTCGTCCTGGCTTCCTCCACTTGTGTGAAAAGAAATTCTGCCTTATCTTGCGTTCTGGCTACCCAACACCGGAGGACCCTTTCGCGAGTATAGAATTTCTTTACTGCATCTTACTTGATCTTTCCCCGGACCCGGATGAAGGTTCCTCGGAGTGGAATGTATCTATTTTGTCGGTTCAAAAGTACTTATTGGATAAGTATATAAATTTGCTGGATTGCCTGATTCTGTGAGTTTACTGCTTTCTCTCTTTTTGTTTTTGTTTTTGTTTTTAGTTTATTATTCTAATTAGTGGTACCAAAAGCTTTCTAAAAACTTAGTTTCTAGGTAGTTATCTACAGTATCTTAAAAGTTTACAAATTAGTAAGAGGCTTGCTTTTGAATGCTGATGAAGAATTCTATTTGTAATCCAGCTTCTTTACATTACACATAGTCTGACAGTTGTTAAACTTGCAGGGATGGCGGACGTGGATCATCAGAAAAGAAACGAAAGAGACCCCGCTTGCTTAAAAAATGCAGCACTACTAGACAGGTATGGTCTCTCTGCCAATAGAAAGAAAGTTGCATAAACAAACGGTTTGCATATATTAATGATGTGGTTATATTTGTTTTATATATTTAACATACTGGACTTTGAATGCATTGTAGATAAGTTTGTTATTTCCTTTTTTTTTTTTTTTTTTTATAAATTCTTTTGGGTAGCATTGTAAACTGGATGAATAGGATTAGCAAATAAATTGAGCATTGGCGGTTTACCTCCCCATAGCGGATGATTAGGTTTATGGGTGTTATATGTATATAATTTCACATTGATTTGAGAGTCCCAAACTCAATCTGGACATCTGAGTCACATGACATGTTAAATTGCTGTAGACAATAATAATAATGAAAACAAAAATGAACATAGATCAATAAAAGATCAGTCTTGTCACAATAATCTTGAAAGTTCGTGATGTGGCATTTTTGTTTCCATGCTCATTTTTTGATGCCAACTAGTTTGGGCTGCACTGCCTTGCCATTATGAAAAATAGTGATTAAGGTCAATTTTAGAAATCATTGATGTCATTTATAAGTGCTTAAAAAAACAAGAGAGATTAATTTAGGTAAAATCCTCTCCTTTCTTTTTTAACTTAGCAGTATTAGGATTGTTTCTCACACACTGTAATAATTCTTTCAGCTTTCCAATCACAGAAACTGCACAATATACACTCAGAAAGAGGGCATGGCCCATATATTAGATCGTACAATCTAGACAATGTTCAATCATTTTTTTCTGATCATATTACTTGCACAAGACAGATAAGAAACATTTTAATTACAATTCTAAGAATATAGAAAATTCCACCTAAAAAACTGTGTATCCAAGAATAACTGTATACAAGGAGAAAGTAGGCTGCCTACCAACAAAAACAAACCAAGAGGGGAGAAGTGAAGGGATTGCACTTGTGCATTTCTGGGGTGGAACCTGAACACTGTTGGGCCATCCCCTGTTTGGAAGAAAGAGGCTCCACCAGATTCCCCTCCATCAGGGGCTCATACTTGGCCTTTAAGCTCTTCTTCACTGTATTGATCATAAAAATCTTTCTTTTGCGGTCACTCAACTTACCTTCAAACCAACACATAATAAAATGAGATTAGAAATTGGGATTCCATAATAAAGAAAAGGACATAACAATAGGGCAATTTTGTAAAGCCTTAATTTTTTTATAATCTAGAATACCCAGATGATAAAATGTAATTTTAATTTCAGGGGTACCAAAAAAGAGCAAGGAAAAACACTCATTTTTATTAGTTATCAAGAAATTACATATAGAAACAATGCCATGCGTGATAAAAATTATTAATTTTTCACTACCTGTCAATCCTAAGCATTTGGCACAAGTGATATAATTCATCACAAACAACAAAGATATATGCAATAATCTAATGATGAATAAGATAGAAAGCTATAAAAAAAAAAAAAAAAAAAGAGAACAGGAGGAGAAAGTGAAAAATTAAAAAGATAAAGCATACTGCATACCTTGTATCTGTGTGAACTTGGTCTCAACTTCACCCTTGTCATTAGGGTTCTTAATTTTTATCAGGTTGCCATTTCATGGCTAACTGTCTGTAAGCTTTCTTTAAATCCTCATCCTTGGTGTTCTTGTCTACTTGCAGTATCTTCTAATAATCTAGAGTCATATCTTTTTTCAGCTAAGAAGCATGTGCATTACTCCTAATTTAGTTTAAAATTGATAGTCCTAGAAAGGAAAGTTTCAAAAGCATCAACCAAACTTTTTAAGACCAAATTTTAAAATAATGGAAGGGGAAAAGGGAAAGCTTAAAATCAGCAAATAATCGTCTGGGCCTCCGGGGCAGTGCTATAGGTAGAGGAAACTATAAAATCTGATTGTATAATCATAAGAAACTAAGAAATCTCAAAACTACAAAACCTATAAGCTGAAATTCAAAATCTTAAGACAGTTAGACATCCAGTAAACATATAACAAAAGAAAAAGGTTTTTACCAAGAAATGAATTAGAATATTTAAGACAAATCTCAACAAAGATGGGTTTATTTATTTATATATATATATATATATACATGTATATATTTTTTTTTGAAGAAATGACTGCATTAGGAAGTACAAAACATCTATTTACTCTAATTGCTTCTATATATAAACGCCCCAAAATATGATAAGAATATTGATAAATATATTCAAATACAAAATCTGTTCAACGAAAAACTCCTCTCCTCTTTGCTGTTAAAATGCAGAGTTCACAAGTCCCATTAGCTAAATCTGAAAAAATATTGCAAAAGTTGAATAAGAAATAAGAAACACTAGAACAAGAATGCATGGCATAAATGAGGAAAATCTCTAATATGCTCTTAGGAAGAAAAAGAAGAAGAAAAGAAATCATGAGATGAGCCACAAGTGAGAACCTAGATGCTATTATAACCCAAACTCAGACAATATATCACTTGACCTTGCCTTAAAGATAGAATATGGGAAGGAAAGGGTTAGAGACATGTATTGTTATCCTTGTTAGTTCAAAGCATAAATAAAACCATGCATGTTTTAGTGAGGTCAAGGGAACTCAACAAAGCATAAAGTTGGAGAAGGAGATTTGCGTGTGTGTCAGGTGGAGGATGGGGAAATCAGGTCAGGTGGTGTGGCTGCGAGAAAGGGATGCAAGAGCTGAGTGGCCTTCTCAAATTACTGAAAGAGAAGAAATAGAAATTTTGTAAAGGATTAATCAAAGTGGAAATACAGATACAGAGAGAGAAAGAGAGAGCGTATGTGAGAATGTTAAACGTAGACATAACAAAATTAGAGCCTTTTAGAATCTCAACCAAAATCCTCAACCTGGTTCATATTTGTGGATATGAACTTTTCTTTTTCTGTGTACAATTGTACATGCAAAATGATCTTGGGCACAGATTTGATTGTTATTCCCTTGCCCTGTTGTCTTAGGAATCATAAGTGTCTAAGTGTAGCTTTCCATCTGCTTTGTTTGTTCATTTGCTATTTCTGTTCCGTGTACATTGGACTCTGAATCTGGTAACCCAAGTTCAAATCTTGGTGGGACTGTATATATGGCTTATGGTTCCTCATTGCTTATTGTGGTGCCTATGGAGGGAGAGAAATAGTCGGTGCTTTGAAGATAAGGAGAGATCCATATCAGACTTGAAGCTATTTTTCTTTAGAACTTTAATGGATTGGTTGGCTGCCTTGCGGAACCAATCCTTTTCATCCTTTCTTGATTTCTTAGATTTTTGTAATTTTTGTTCTTGATTGTTTGACCCCTTGTACACACACTATGTACTAGGGTGTCTCACCTTTTTTTGATATCAATAAACTTTTACTCATCAAAAAAAAAAAAATCTTGGTGGGACTGTACCATACATTTTCTTATTAGAACAAAGTATTTGTACAGTAGCTTCAATGCAGTCACAGCTAGACACCTTTTAGTCATTGTAGTTTCAGATTCTTATAGTAAGTACGACTGCTTAACATCATTGACACATTGGATTAACTAAAATGCTATTTTTGATACCATTATCCCTTTGATTATCGTGGTATTTTGTGTTTAAATGTTCATTTTTTAATGTTTTTTGTTGACAGGGATGAGTTAGTGTTCTTTTGCAATGGTGCAATTTCCAGTTTTATTAGATGGAGGCCACACTTTTTGCTGCTTGTCATTTGTGCGATTATGTTATCTCTAATGAACAACGAAATATGTTTTTAAGTAATTATATAGTCCCTACATAGACTTCTTGGTTTGTTTGGATTGGATTGTTTATTTGGAATCGTTATGGAAATGGTTGTGTAATTCTATAGTCCCTGGTAAAATACTTAAACTTCTGGGTTTATATTTAGAATCATTATGGATATCTATATTCTAGACTTAGTTGAAAATTATGATTATGATTGACATGAATGTTTCTGTTTATGTTGATTGGTTTATTGTATTCTAATTTCTTCCTACATGAAAATATTTTTATGTTAATAGCTCTTGATTTTGATGTTCTTGATCATGATGTAGCCAATTTCTTAAGTCTGTAAGTTTTACCGTGAAATAATTTATGGAAAACTGCCTTATATAGAAGACAAGTTCTTATAAAAAGAATGATTCAAGGTCTCATATGTAAGTTCAGGACTAAAGTTCATGTGAATATGTTGCCATTTATAAGACCACTCACATTCACGCACAACAAGAACAATGACAACAAGACTTTATTGTGTCTCCTTGTAGAAAGATACAGATTTAGATACATAAAGATGTACATGGAAGAATATATGCATACAAAAGAAAAATGTAAGTGCATTAGTAGTGAAAACTGAATGCGAGGTAATAAAACATGCAAATTAACACATAACTAGTTTTGAGCTTTTGTTTGGCAGACCTCATCATGCCAGAAATTTCAAAAGCTTCATCATCATTTTCATAAACACTAATCCATGGTCTGTTGGCTGGCAATCCAAATCTGTAAGCACAATTAGCATGTAATTAGTAAGTTTCTTGCCTAGCAAAACAAAATACATGGACAAAATGTACTAAATTTTCTTCTTCTTTTTTTTTGTTTTTTTTATCAAAAAAAATAATAAATAAATGGCCATAGACTCCCTCTCTCTCTGGCAAGCATGTACACACATGCAAGTAGCCTGGATAATGTTTTTGTTGCCTTCAGCCTAACAACTAGAACTTTTGCTTAAAGCAAGGAGCACAATGTATAAATATAAATTAATGGCCCAATTACAGCACAAAACTCCATGCTTACTCTATGGTGGAAAGCTCCCCCGCCCATTTAATTTTGCTTCCTTCTTGAAGTTGTCTCCAAAACTGAAGTTTCCAAGCATCTCAAAGAATGTAATGATGTCGAGCTGTTCGCCCTACATTCTCCACATCATTGGTACGTATGCGCCTTTGTGCAGTCGTAGCAAGAGGTACCTCTTTGGGAACCTGAACACGATATTCAAAAGTCGTCAAAAAAAAATTAATTAGTTAAAAAGCACTATTCAAGAGTCTTTCATGCCATCTAAAGCATATTCTTAAGAGTTAATTCACCTTCTGAGATTATGCCTTTATCTATGATTTCACTGGAAATATTTAACAAACTTGCCATAGTTTTAACAATAACTTTTTGCTATACCTTTCCAAGGAATATAGGCTTAAATTGTAGCATTCCTGCAATTGTCAATAGAACTGTTGGATCATCTGGCACTTGAGAAGCACTTGGAAGAACGTTGTGACCACGGGAAGCATAAAAACTAAGAAATCGACGGCAAATAGAATCCCCACTTACAGGGAGATCCTTGGATGTATCCCCCATTAGTTCCTCACTCATGGGTTGTATTGATGCTGAAAGTTCATATGGTAAATTCCATAATCTTGACGTCAGAAACTGAAGCAGAATTTATAAGCTCTTAATAAAAGGTTATACACTAAAATACGGAGAAAATGGGCATTTGCCCATTTCGTCAAAACTTTTCAATAAAATGCCCCATATCTAAAATTAATTAGGAAAATACCCCTGTTTTGAAACTTGATTTTCTATCAAGTTATAGCAAACTGAAAAATTAAAAAAAAAAAAATTTGGTACTCAAGTTAAAATTAAAAAAAAAAAAAAAAAAAAAAGTTGGTACTCAAGTTCCTAAAACTTGAGTACCACTAGGAGAAAAAAGGGTAATGTTTCTTGTAAAAGGACCTGCATAATCCCAAAGATCATTATTTCCTGAAGAGCATATCACAATGGTTCAAACTTCACATCAATATTTTTATAATGTAGCATAGCAAATTATTTAAAGTGAAAGAATTATATAGCGTAAAAGTACGTTCGTAACAATCAAGCAAAGAAAGTGTAGATAACCTATTAATAGAGAGAAATTCTACAAAGACTGTAAAGTAGGGCCACATGATTTGCATCCTAAGTGTCATGGCCGTGCCAACACTTAATACAATGATAGAATTCACTCAAGAAACATAACAAGGAAGTTCATAGGAAAATGTTTCAGAATTATCTGTAAGCCCAAAGCAAGGACCTAATACAAGTTTATATACGTTGGTGTGGCACCAGCAAATAAGCCCATTTTGAGAGGTTCACATTTTTAGAGCTAATTCAAACTCACCTACATAGACCCAGAATTAGAGCTAAATCAATCTTACCCAAACACATTTTGAGAGGTTCAGCTTTGGTAATTGTTTTTTTCCTTTAATTTTCTGTTCCAAAAACAATTTTTTATTTTTTAGGCTAAAAAACTTGTTTGGCAACTCAAAAGGATAGAAAATTAAAACTGTTCTCAAAACTTAATTTGTGAAGGAAATTGAAAACATGCAAAAAATTATTTTCAATTTCTAAT
Source organism: Castanopsis chinensis (assembly GCA_032878915.1). Lineage (NCBI taxonomy): Eukaryota > Viridiplantae > Streptophyta > Magnoliopsida > Fagales > Fagaceae > Castanopsis > Castanopsis chinensis. The sequence continues at coordinate 128,694 of JAVQMG010000017.1, forward strand.
TTTCAAAAGTCAATAAAAACATGTATTTAATTTAATGAATTTGTCTCATTTAAAGTTAGCATTAGAGTTCAAGTCCTAGTAACAACATATTTTAGTATATTTTATTTTTATTTTCAAAAAAAACTATCTTTTTAATTCCAACTAACCAAACATGTTTTTGATTTCAAAAATACAAGAAAATTGTTTTTTCTTTATATTTCCATAAACAAGTTTTTGAAAATTAAAAGTAAAAACTATTACCAAACATAACCTTAAATTGCTAAAATTTAATACAATTGCACCAAGGTGGACCGAAATAGACTGAATAGACAAAACTAGACCAAAATGGATTGAAAGGGACCTAAATAGGCGGAATAGACCGAATTGGACCTAAATGGATATGAGAACATATCATACAATATTTGACCAATAGAGAGAGCACATCACCAACAAATGCATCCAAATATAATTTAACATTTAATTCCTAAGTGAAACCTAGTCCTCAACATCCACAAGATTAAAATGAATCTCAAAATTGTTATTCAATTGACGATTCTTTGCCCTTTAAATTGAAGAGTTTATATTTACTTATATATTTTGGGAAAGATACAATAAATCCAAAAAAATAACTAAAAATACATTTTTTATTTTAAAAGAAACTCAACACTATATTGTTTTTCATGAAAATACATAAAAATGAAAAATTACATGACTTTTTTCCTAGTTACAATCTAACAAATTATACTGCTGTCATGTGTATATATTATACAATGACAATGAGGTATATGAGAGAAAATATTGTGATATCCAAACATTTAAGACATATGGTAGAGAATCATAATGCCTACATCTCCTACAACAATTAGTTATCAAATACATTTAATTTTTTTTTTGTCTTGTTTATTCATATCTCATATAATGCCTTTAAGGATAATTCTTTTCCAGTTTCTATACCTCCAATCTTTCTATAGCACAGATCTTCAATCTTTAATAACATGTATGAGTTTAAATATTTCAACAATCCTATAAAACATTGGATGTAGAAGAATATTATATTCTTGAGAATTGAGATTGTTTGTAGCATACGGTAGAGAATCAAAATATTCTTCCCAACCCACAACATCTACTACTACAATTTGTTATTTTCAAATACATTTAATTTCTACTTTTCTTATTCATTCATCTCAAACAAAATCCCTTTTTAAGTATAATTGTATATTTCACTAACATTTAAACACACATATTGACCAAAATGAGTCTTCTGAGTTCTAAGAATCTTAGCTCGGTTTTTAAAATTATTCCATGAAACAATAAATTACGTATGTGTATGGCAATGTATATTGGTATCTTCTAGTTATTTAAAAGAATAGCAAGGTCGACGCATATGTCCTTACTAGTTATTATATGGCCTTATTATAGCTTGGGTGACTATAAAAAGTAGATTTTTTCATTAGATATATACCATACCAACCACAGTTCAGTTTGTTTGTATCACTAAAACGGTTAAATCTCTTAATTTAACAAATTAGACAACAAATGAATTTATTAAATTGGCATTAGAATCAAACAATATATATTTAATAATTAATAATAACACAAATGGATATATTTATTACTTTTGTGAGGCGGTCACTATCTTTAACCCTAAAGACTAACTTGCTGCCCCCTTTCAAATTTCACAAACACTCTTTCTGACCCGATTTCACAAAAACACACTCTATGAAGTCTCAACCAACCAAATGACAAAACCTTTGAATGCTTTGTAGATTAGTTTGTTTTCTTTTTATTCTTTTGGGTGGCATTGTAAACTATGGATGAAGAGGATTAACTGACATGAATAAATTGAGCATTGGCGGTCTACCTCCCCTGTAGGAGATGATTAGGCTTAAGCCTACTTTATAGTCAATTTTGTTTAAGCCCACTTTAGAGCCATAAATAAGACCTAACTTGCTTCACCTTCAGATACAACCTCTCTTTTCCTAATCCTCTTTGGCATTTTTTACGGTTTTCTTCACACACAATGATACTCCCTCTAACCCTTACCTACTTTCTCAGCCAACCAAAACCTCTCTCCGTCTCTCTCATCCCAAAGCTCTCTCATATGGTGGGGGAAGAGAATGGTTGGAATATGCTCAACTTAAGGGAAAATGAGATATGTGTCCTTGGAAAATACAATACTCAAGTGTTATGTGGCTATTGACTCATAGGTATTAAAAGATTGTTTTGTGGCCATTGACTCATAGGTATTAAAAGATGATTGTACTATTGACTCATAATATGGATGCCTACAAAAGAGAAGGCAAAGGATAGCCCATAGCTGTATGATGCCAGTTACTATCTCTTCGATTCATGGATTTTTTTTTTTTTTTGGGTAATATGTTTAAAATATTCCTAGATGAATATCTCCAGACCACAGCCACCACCTTATACTTTGAAGGGCTAGAGTTGCCATTGTACACAAAGGTACACTACAGTGATCTACTTATTTACTTTAATTTCAAGGAAACATTTTAAAATATAAATGAAAACAACATGGAAAAGTGTACCAACAGTAGTTTTACATAGATGACTTTTTTTAAGTGTAAACTTACTAGAATTAAGATAGATACTTCAATGCTTTCGACTGGCTTAGTATAGGGTGATTTCTTAGGTTTTGTATGTCTAAATACTATAGTGCTCTTTACACTTAAACTCACACGACTCAATTTAAATATATAACTAAAGGACTTTATCGTGCATCTTTGATTCTTGAAGAGAATTTTCATGTTGATGATCATTACATATATTGGTTTGGGGAAAAAAACAATTGTACTTTTAATGGTTTTTAGCTTAATATGAATATGAATTAGTATAAATGTCTCCACATCTTTATTTGTTTAATCTTCAGTTGCATAAGAAAGTTAAGCTTAAAGTAATATGGATATATTTTGCACATTTTGATGAATTGTTTGTCTTAAATGTCAAACATTGTAGGAAAACCAAAGGCTGACAAGTCCATTAACAATTAAAAAACAGAAGTAGTAGAAACCTTAACTAATAATTCTACATCTGCTTCTCTCATAACTATTGAAGCTCTAAAATGCCAATCCAGATGCTTCACAAATGTCGAAAGGCAACTACACCGAAAGCATCAAAAAACAAAAACAAAGAACAAAAACAATTAGAGAGAGACACAAGAAAAACTTAGTACTAATTATATATATGCTGCTATTTTATAATTGTTGTGATATAATGCTTATCTATTTAGAGTTTCACATTGGTTGGTTTTGACAGACTTAAACTACAATATGCTAGTACTAGAATTTTATTGTATAATATAAACAATGTGCCTATAATTGTAATAATTCTACTACTAGACTTCATTGTATTGTATAGGGGAAAATCATATTACTTACGAATCTTACATGTTTGAACATGAATAACGCATCGAATAATGCATGTGCATTGCACGGGTTAAAAGCTAGTTTACATAATTAGCATGAGTGTTATACTTGGCAACATTTTAGCCAATATTTATTAAGATATATCAGTTATTTAAAATGTCAAGTTACTAACAAGTTAACAGTAAAATAAAGCTCTTAGAGAGAGCCAAGTGGCGTTATATTATTGGGAACTAAATTTGGACATTTAATTCGAGCCAAAAGAGCAAATCGTGTGGCTATGTTTAAATGAAAAAAACTATCACTAGTTAGACTATTTTGATGGTATCTTTCTGCTTGCGCAATAAATAATATGAAATTACCTCAATTGATGTTTGACATGCTTCAACATATTGAGTCAGAAATCCCTTTTAGGGTAATACTAGAGGGATTGAGATCCCGTGCAATACCTAGGGTATTGCACAGGGTGCAATTGCACAAATCTTAGCCGTATAATTGATACAAAGCTCATTATGTTGACACGTTATACATCCAGCCTGGCAATCCGTGTGCCTTCAATTTCTCCCACTTTCTCTTTTTCATTTCAGCAACTTTCTCTTCTCTTTTTTTCTCCCACTTCAACTGGGTTTGTTTTTCTCTCTCCCCTAACCCGCCACTCTCTCAACAGTGCGTCTACCTCTACCTCGTCGGTCACCGCTGCTAGCATACCCAACTCAGACCCATTAGCAAAAATAAAAATAAAAAAAATAGCAACTCACCATCTGAAACCAAACCCGCGAACACTCACGCCTACGATCCCTTTTTAGACCCAGATCAAGAGAGAGCAAGGGTTGGGGTTTGGAGAGAATCGGGTGTAGAGAGAAAAGTGAGATTGAGACACAGAGAAAGAGATTTTGGTCAGAAGAAGCCACCATCGGAGGTGGTGGTGAATGGTGTTTGTGATGAGGTGAGGCAGACTTGGGCTTGTTTCAGAGAACACCGATAGGTAGTTTCCCCTTTTATCTCTCATTTTTTTTTTAATTAATTTTTTAAATGAACTCTGTTTGGTTGCTGAGAAATGAAGGAAAGTAAATAACAGTGTCACAATTTTGTTGATTGATGTATTGCTGCTGAATTTAATTCTATATTCTTTTATTTTTTGTGTTTTTGGTTTCTAGCTTAGGAATTGAAATCACCTGTTGAACCAGTGATTGAGCAATATCAGTTATGGAAACTCCACAACCATTATTCTTCTCTGAAATTTAGTTGGGTATAAATATTATATATCTATGTTTGACAGCGATCTTATTTTTTATGAAATTTGTTTAAAAATGGATGGTACTAATTTTAATGCCACTTTGTCAACATTGGTTACATTGATTCTTTTTCTTGTGAGATCTTTTGTTGCTAAATTTGTTCTGTATTTTGTGGGATAAAAGAAAAATAGACTAAACAATGATATTATTTTTGTACCTGGCTATAAATTCTGTAGCCCTCCCATATTTCTTGTTATGGGTACATAACTATAAGTTCTGCTGTTTTATCGGTGTCCAACATAAGCTAATAGTTTGTTAACTTGGGTTCTCTTCTTATTATCCTTGTTATAGTTGATTGGCTTACTCAAAGAACTTGGGCATACTGAGCAAATGATTTACAAATTTTGACAAAAGCAATTTAGCATTTGAAGCTTTTGTACATTCGCATTAAATTTTGAGTTTTATAAGTTCTTCTTGGGGAAACATTGGCATCTTGAATTGGAGCAAAACATTGAATAAATTTGCTAGTGATATTCAATAGAAAATAATGCATTGTGAGAACTCACAATAACTTGCAACTTTATTTTAAGGAACCTTGCAGAATCTTTGTGATGGATTTTGCTAGTTGGATATAATGTCTATACTCAGTGTTAAGTAATATTATTTCTTTTTTTGTTTCCAGTCCTTGTTACTCTAGTTCTTTATCTGGTTGAATTTATTTTTGTTAAAGATATCTTGCTTCTGAAATTTTAAATTGTCGTCTATATAAGTCTGCCTTTCTGTTTAAAAAACTTTTTCCCCCTTGGTGTCTTTGTTGACAGGTATCATAGAAATTCTTTATTCCTTGCTTAATAACTTTGTTATGATTGAACTTGTTTTCTTTCACAATTTTTTTGCAGATGTGTCCAGCCAATACCAGATCAGTAGTACCGATTTTGTGGCACTCCACTTTACAATGAAATATTAGAGAGGCTAAAGAGTGCCTTCATGAGTTTTATGGAACAAGGTTTTTTTGGGATCCAATTGAGCAGTCAACTCTCTTTTTTTGAATTGGTAGTGACAGCAATGGAAGGGCTGCCACAGTTGCGTTACTTGAGATCATCATAGCATTTGATCTTGAAACATACACTTTTTTCCTACCTTTTTTTGCTAGAATCTTGAAACATACCCCTTTTCCCTACAATTTTTGCTAGAATTATGTATTTTGGTACTAGAATCTTGAAACATGCACTTGTATCGAAGTCTATATTTCAATATAACCCTTGTTGTTGTGGTTTTGTAATCAAAGGGTATATTTCAATAGAATTTGTACATTTTTAGATTAAATTATTTTGTTTTAATCATGGTAATCTATGATAAAAATAAATTAGCCCTATATGGAGTGGCACATTTTGATTCGTGCAGTTGAGGCAATACGTTAGGAACTTGGGATTTAAGGTTGAGTTCAAGTGAGCCATGTGAAGTTCTTCTGGCTGTGTTGTGTTTTTTGGGTTATTCCCCACTTGGCCCCACATCCACCCTGATCTAAGACTGTTGTGGCTAAGATGAGTGTGTTGAGATTCTGATTGGTACTGAAGATGAGTTAGAAATAATGCAATAATAAGAAACTAGAGGTACCACTAAGTGAGACTATGGTGCAATCATCTTAGATGCTCTGCTCATGTGCAACATAAGACTGAGGAATGCATCTGATAAAAGGAATTATTTTGATTTTACCCTGTTGTATCAGAAAATTATATCATGAAAGTGCAAGGAGCTACATGGACAAGAGGAAGGCTGATCTAAAAATAAAATTATCCCTATATGGTTATGTATCATGTTTTGATTCATGCAGTTGAGAGAATTCATTAGGAGCTTGGGATATAAGGTTGAATTTCAATGTCGGTTTCATTGTTCATTAGGTAATAAGGCGAATGGAATAAAATGTAATTATTCTTTTCTAAATATTTTAATATCTATAATGATGCTTGTGGTTTATCTTTTGAAATGTTAGCAAGCCAACTATGGTAGTTTTGATTACATAAAAAATGATGGTAAGAGACTTTATCATCTTTAATTTGTATTTTTTTTCCCTCATCAAAATTGGTAGACAACAAACCAATTTTAGTGACAAATGCAATCTTAAAACTAAACACATAAATAAAATAAAATAAAAAACAAAATAATTCAATCTAAAAATGTACAAATTCTATTGAAATATGTACTTTGATTACAAAACCACAACAACAAGGGCTCTATTGAAATATAGACTTCGATACAAGTATATGTTCTACAATACAACATAACATTGTGGCTCCAACAATGTATCATTCCCCCAAGAACAATTCCAGTTAAAACAATGGCCTCGAGTAAGAGCATGTAAAAGAAATCAGTTATCCTTCCCCTAAACAAGTTCTCTTCAAGGAGCTTCTAGAATCGAGCAAGTACATGTGAGGAAGCATAAAAGTCCAAGTCTGCATTGTCAAGGTAAAAACACATTAAAAATGGCAAACTTGATGATTACACTCAAGCTCAACTTGACTTCAAAAAATCAACATAATTAACCCTTCAAAAAGATAACATACACAACTAAATAAATGCATCAGGACAGTGCATAATCTGATTGCAATACATTCAACAAGAATAACCAACAAACAATTAAGCATAATTTAAGATTCAGGGACATTATTTTTGAAAGTGATGAAGGTTCTAGACAAGAAGAAACCATCAACTCCAAAGGTGCAGAAGAAAACTTGACTTCAATAGGCCAATTGAAGGAATTAAACCTCTGTTGCCAATTTGTTACTAAATAATTGTTAGATATTTAGAAGAATAACAACACATGAGAATTTCCACTTATAGTAACTATTATCTCAACACTGTTAGTGGTGGAATTATCATAATGTCACTTTCCATTTAATCACAGTACATTATGCCATATCCAAAAGAAAACCCAACCTAAGAAAAATCACTAGACTTTACACGTATCAAAAAACCCAACATCAAACTAATCAAAACTATATAAAAAAAACAAAAAAAAAAAACATGGGTTTCAGTCATGTCTTAAAAGCAAACAAGAAAAAAAAAATAGAAGAGAAAATAAATTAAGGAAAAAGTGAGGACCCGACAGTCACCCAAGATGGTGATGCCGTTGAGAAGCACTGCCAGGGAAGGGGCAAGCAAAAGCTTGGCCACAGCTAACTTGAGAGAGTGAGAAAACAAAGAGACGTTGAGAGAGGAGAAGGTCAGGCCAGCAAGCAACACTGGTGGTGGTCATGTGGGCCTCAAAGGCTTCCATTTGTAGCCATGATCATGGAGATTCAACGCTGGTGTCCTATGCATGGCAAGGTTTGGTGGAAGAGAAATTTTTTTTGAATTTTGGTGAATCTAAAAGAGAAAGGAAAGTGAAGTGGAGAAAGTGGAGAAAAAATTAGTGGTTTATTTAGACTTCTTATGTAATTATATAATCCCTTATATAGACTTCTTGATTTATTTAGATGGTTTATTTAGAATAATTGTGAAAGTAGTTTTGCATAATTCTAAAGTCTCTAACAAACTTCCTAGTTTATTTAGAATCTCTATGGATATCTATATTCCAGACTCAATTGAAACTTACAATTATGATTATGATTGACATGAATGTTTTAGTTTATGTTGAATTTTCTTTTATATTCCACTACCTATGTAAGACACGAATTGATGACATGGCAACCTTTTACAACCATTGGACTAAATCAGTGGCTGATATTAGAACTATTGCACAGGATTTCAGCCAAAAAGAAAGAAAGTCTAGTTGTGGAATTCAAATTCTCATTTGTTAAACCATTTTGATTGGTGGATTTCAAAAGCTTATAAGTTATAGAAAAAAAGTCTGAAGATCGGTTCTTATTTTTCGTAAAAATTAAGATGTTTGATACATTATTTTAAACACATATTTTTAATTTTTAAACAATATTACATATATTTTTACACACTTTTATATCCACATATATTTTTAAAAAAATTAAAAACTGTTGTTTAAACACGTTTATCAAACGGGTACTAAGGCTTCCTATTTTAAAAGGCTGAACGGCATCCAATCACTTCATCCTCATCTTCTTATCTTCCTTTTCTTTTACTTTCCTCCACACAAAGCCCCCCCCCCCCCCCCCACACACACACACACACACACAAACAAACAAGTCTGAGCTCTCTCTTGAGCTCCCTCTCTCTACTCCATGTCTCCAAAGGTTCCATTTATAAAAAAAAAACTCTACCAAATTCAAAAGGTTTTTTTTTTAGACTAGATATGTAAGACGTAAATTAAAAAAAAAATAGAGAAGAGAAGAGAAAGAAGCAGCACAAAAGAAGAAGAAGAAGAAGAAGATGAAGATGAGAATCTAAGATGCCGCAGCATAGCAGCATAGAGGAGTAGAAAAAAAAAAGGGCGATTTAGGAGAAAAAGAAACCCACCAACAGTAATATTTCTGTTTTGAGAAAATGTGTTTGTGCGTTTTGCAACTACAGTTCTAAGTTCCTTTTTGCAAATGCATGTTTTCCTCACAAACCCAAAACGCAACTTTTAACAAAAAGTTGCGTTTTGAACCTAACCAAACGAGCTTTTTGGGTTTACTTTTTCAAACAGACACTAAGGTACGTAAAAATAAGTAAATCTACGTTGAAAATAGGGCAAATTTCATTGCAAAATGATAAAAAAGCATTTCCATTTAAAACAATGTGTTTAATAATTCTTGAAGAAGTTGCATGCACACCAAAAAAGAAAAAGAAGAAAGGAATATGGTTCCAAAGATCCCATTAAGTCCGAAACTAAAAGAACTCAAACTCAATCAGAGCAATAAGTTAAGAGATTGTTGGTGCAACTAACCTGAATGAAACTACATACAAAAAGTACCTTAATTGAGTGAGTATATAGTGAGCAAAATGACTAAACTCATCCCAATAAAAGGAAAACAAACAATAGAATTACTCATACAAGTAGTTGAACATTAAGATAATAATACAATATAAGGAGATAGAGAGTCACATAAGAACACCATGACCAGCTAGACATTAATTCTAAGAAAGACTATACAAGCTAGGAGTCACGTAGAGGGATAGAAGACATGTTAAACATCAGAAACCAGTACTACAGAAGAACGGAAAATCAAAATAAGTCCAATATAGCTCCCTTGACTAACCAGTGTAAATCTCGGTCAATAATCTTCCCACTTTCCAGGCAACTTCTTGAAGGCTCTTCCTCTTTGCAATATTCACCTCGGTAAGATGTACGGCAATTGGTTTTCCGAAATTATAAGAAAAGGCTAGTTCTCCTTGGAACTTCTCAGGCGAAGTCTGAACATTCTTTCTCACACTGATTTTTTCTTCTGCTGCATTATCAGAACCTTCCAGCAGTTCTGAGATGAGCACACGGACTCCGCCGATATATTTGTCCGGGAGACCGTGAGTTAGTGGTTCAGCTGGGCAATGGCGAGGTCAATGTGGAACCTAACCTTGAAGTTCCATGTGGGGTTTGAACCATCTAGTTTGTAAACCGATGATGGTTCCTTGTTGGAACGAAGGTTGTTTTTGATGTCCCAAATGTAAACCACGGCGTAAGATTTCATTTTTTTGAAATGATTTACGTATGGCAACCCCTTGGCTGACTCAATCTCAACTTCTAAAGTCTTGTAATCGCAAGCCATAAGGTATAGCTTTTGGAGAGACTGGCTTGGGTGAGTGAATGTGTGTGCACTGTATATGCTAGTTTTATAGACGGGTCATTGGCAAAAGAGATAAATTTGAAACATTCCTCAGTCGCACAGGTGGGCCTCTCTACGAGAGCACATATCTTAAGACCAATTTGGGCTATACACGGTTCGAAAGGGTAAGTTTTGGAGAGATTTTTTTGCACCATTCCTCACTTCGCACCATTCCTCACTTCTAACTCCTCACTTTTAGAAGGTAAGAACCGGTCTATACAAAAAGTGCAGTTAATCGAAATGATTCGTTCGGTTTTGGGCCCCAATTTAAGAAATCAGACTATAAGACAAAAACTTGAAAGATTCCCCAGTCTCACAGCTGGGCCTCTCTCTGTCATGTGAAAGTAATGGGCGGCCGGGTACAAGAGCACGTCTAAGACCAATGAGGGCTATACACGATTTGGTGGGGTCAGTTTTGGAGAGATTTTTTGCACCATTCCTCACTTCTAACTCCTCGAACCGGTCTATACGGTTAATCTTAACGGTTCATTCGGTCATGGGCCCTAGTTTAATAAATCAGACTATAAGACAAAAATGACCCAATTTACTTCACTTATTTATCAGATATGCGCCCCTTTTTTATTTGTTTTTGAGAGAGCTTGAGATAGAGGAGAAGAAGAAAGAGCACAGTGAGAAAAAGTTATAAGAAAAAGACAAACGGAAAGAATGGAGGAGAAGAAGACAGCAAATAAAGAAATTTTTAGAAGAAAGAGAAGTAAATATTATTTAAGAGGAGAAAAGAGAGAATGGAATAAATTTTTTTTTTTTAAGATTGTTGCTACAGTAAGCTATCACAGTTGACAGCTTACTGTAGCTGTAGCTGTAGCTGTATATGCATTTTAGTACCGGATCCATATCCCGCTAGGTATTGCACGGTGTGCAATAGCTCTCTTCTAAGCCATATATTGAATCTAACGGCTTAAAATATTGACACTTCACCAAATAACAAAAATACTACTTTACCCTTAAAAAATTTCAGCCCGCCCACTGTTTTGGTAAGTCTGAGTAAACCCAAACTAAAATCAAATTTCTCTCTCTCTCTCTCTCTCTCTCTCGTTTGAGGTTGCTCTCACATAGCATCACAGTTTTAGCATTTAAAAAAAGAAAAAGAAAACAAAGACATAAACTACAACTCTATAAAGCATTTCAACAAACATATTCAATGCCCACCCAAAAACCAGCTTTAAAAATGCCAATAATAACAGTTATTGCTAATACCAGAAATCCAAACAAGAAAACCCATGCATCAAGCTAATCAAAACTGAAACAAAATGTTATTCATCAAACTAATAAAAAAATGAAACAAAATGAGTGTCAAAGGGGCTTCGGTCTTGTCTATAAGGCACATAAAAATTGAAAAAAAAAAAAAAAGAGAAAGAAAATAAAGAATAAGAGAGTTGGACCCGCGGCCACCAGTGGTTGTAACGCCGATGAGAGGCACCGCCAACGGTGATAGGTGTGAGTGGAAGCAAAAAGAGACCCAATCACTAAACAAAACTCTAAGGGATTCAGTCACTTCTAAAAGGCAAATAAAAAGAAATATAAAAGAGAAAAGACAATATAGAGAGAGGAGGACCCGGCGGCCACTAGTGGTGATCGCACCGGCGATAGCACCTTCAGCTGCCGGAGGAGAGAGACAAGAACATACCGGAACCACCGCCAGCAGTGGAGGTTTGGGACACAGTGGCTGCTAGCTGTAGCCATGGAGATTCAGCAATGGCGTGAGAGAGTTTTTGAATTTTGGATGGTAAAAGATCTAAAGAAAGAGAATTTCTTTTTGTTTTTCTTTTGGTTGCTGAAAGGCAGAGAGAAAAGAGAAAAGAGCCAGGGCAGAAGGTGGGCCAAAATAGGAATTTAGCCATAACTTTCCAACTATATAGTTAATAGTTTCGGTTTGCAAACTATATTTTTTACTAGCATCTCGAGTCTAAGAGACTTGATTTTGGGCTTAAAAATCGAGTGTTTGAAGCTCGATTTTTATGGTTTGATCCATCTGACGTGGCATTTTTATCCACGTGGAGTCAACTCGGAAATCGAGTCTTAGAGACTCGATTTACAAGCCCAAAAAAAATTTTGTTTAACTCTTTTACCATCTATTCCCAGAAATACACAACATCCACCAAATCCACGGCGAGCAAAACCAAGGCAAGCGGCGGCGGCGGCGGCCTGGGTCGCGCGACCTGGGCTCGCTGCCTGGTCGTGCAACCTGGGTCGCGCGACCCAGGCGCAACCTGGCCGCGAGTAGCACTCAAAGATGGTGCCCACCGGTTTGAATGTGCGCCACATGTACAAGTCTGTTGTGCAATGACTAATGCCCACGAATGTGTATTTTATGACTTTATCATTCCAAATCCCTAGGTGTTATTATTCTAAACTTTATCTAACTGAAAGATAAACTTTCCTAATACATTTGCTTGAGCAATTAGGAGAAAATTAGTACCAGAGAGGACCATTAATCAGCCCTGGAAATCAAATAATTTTGAACCTAATTTTCATAACAAAATTTTCTAGCACTGACCAAAAAAAAAATGTTTCTATTCATATTTGTCAAAAATATAAGCTTTACGCCTTTACCTCGCAAACTATGGAAAAGGCAGGAGAATCCAATGAGAAACCAACCTTCACCAACGCCTGTAACTGAGAGGACCATTAATCAGCCTTGGAGATAACGCCGTTCGGTAGAGGATTTCGGGTATTGTTGTTTGTAATTTTTTAAAATACGTGTGAATGAAAAAGTGCGTAAAAATATATATAAGATTGTTTAAAAACTAAAAAAAATATGTTAAAACTAATCTGCCAAATACCTCAAAGAATTCTGAACGTAATTTTCATAACAAAAGTTTCTAACACTAACAAAAAAAAAAAGTTTCTATTCTTATTTGTCAAAAATATAAGCTTCATTCTTCACCAATGCTTGCTAGCCATCACTCAGAAGTTGAGGGGAAAAAAAAAAGATACATAGGGTAATCACATGGTTTCTCATCAACAGTATTGTCAAATAAAAGGAAACCTCATTTATTCATCCTAACATTCTTGACTTTAATATATCTACATAAAACTACCACATATAAATATAATTAGGGATTGAGTCAGAACTTAAAATTAGGAGAACAAAAATATTAAAAAAAATTATGAAATTTCAAACATTTAAGAGCTGTTCAGTATGTAATTTTGAGTAATAATTTTTAAACAAAAGTACGCACATTTTCATATATTTTTTCACCAGTACGTATTTTTTAAAAATACAAATAATATTACTAAAATAACATTACTAAACATCTCCCTTAGTATCAAAAAACAATCAACAAAAACAAATGTACAAGGAGTATGCACATAACACAAACACTCAACATTAACCAATAAATTTCAAAATTACTAGTAATCTCCTTTTTTTTTTTATAAGTACTAATAATCTCTTTAACTATTAAAATAAAATATGTAATTTTTTAAAAGAAACTAGTCACTAACGGACAAAAACAACATCACATGAGCCAGCGCAGAAGCTATTATCTATCATACGGTACAAGAGTGACAAGACTTGTCTCTATCAAACAGTACTTTTTTTGGAGAGAAACTCTATCAAACAGTACAAGAGTAACTTGTCGATACTCTCATTTATTATCTATTAAAAAATTATTACTTTTAGCTATAGAAAAGTGTGGTCTGAAGCTCTTTTTCTCAGTTTCTCTGTTTTATTTTGGGAGAGTGTGCATCTCTCAATCTCATCTTTACCTCATTGCCTCCCTTTCTATTTTCACAACTCATATCATCAAATCAACCAAGCACTAGTCTTTAGGGAGAGGGATAAAACAATATCATCCAAAAAAAAGAGAGATTAGATATAACTGCTAAATGCTAATTGCTAGTTGTGGTTGTGTGTGTTTAACTGGTTCGAATATGCACTTGTTAGTTTGTTCATCTCTTTTGTTGGTTTGTTCATCTCTCTTGCCATATCTACAATGGGTTTTTGTCATGGGTCTGGTTTGAATTGAAATGAAATGGATTTTCTCCCTTTTGTTTCTTTATTTTTAGAATCATTATAATTTTTTTCTTTGTTTGTGCTTATAGGCTCTCTCCCTCTCTTGAGGCTCTGTTTATGCTTATGGATTCTCAGATCCGGTGATATTTCCGGCATGACTTCTGACGGGTCTATTTATTGCTGAGGATTGTTGGTAAAATAGAAATAAATGATGTTGAGATGTGGCCTTTCGTCTTACCGTTACATCGTGTAGATGCCACGCGTCATTTACCTGTTTTAAAACAGGAGAAAACATGAGACACCAAGATAGGAGAGGAGCCGGCCCCCCTTCTTTTCACTATTTTTTCACCCTAGTTAACCGTGTTTTAAACCATAGTTAAATTTGGTGGGTTAAATTATTTGGTTCTCACCCTGTTTTTTCACCAAAATGGAATAAGGGTGAGTTTTCACCAAACTGGGCTTTTTGAAAAATGCATTTTTAAAAAAGTGGGGTATGAAATTGGATTTTTTGAAAAAGTTGAGTGTTTGGTAAAAACTATTAAAATGTTCTTTTTGGAAAAATTGAGTATTTGGTTGACATTTATAAATGAGGTGGTTTAAGTGGTAAATTACTAAAAATGACAAAATTTATATCTATACTATTATTTAAGGGGTTTCTTTTATTTGAATGTTTTATTTTTTTAGTTCAAAAATGCTCTTACATCCCTATATTTAAGTAGAGACAAAAATGCCCTTTCTCCTATCTTCATTCGTCAAAAAAAGTAGAGACAAAATTAAAGAGCAATTTGATAAAAATATAACTTTAACTCTCACTAAAACATCGTTTAAAAAATTGGATCACTCTCTTATTAATTTTTAAATTACTTTATCTATTTATATATTAGATTTTTAAAATAAAAATTATATGTATATATATATATATATAATAAAAACATAGAGTTTTTTCTTTTGGCTAAAAAAAGTTTCATTGCACATGCAAAACGTGTGATATATATATATATATAAAAGAATTATTATTATTTCATGTTAATAATAAATGACTCTCCTAATAAAAAATTTTGTAAAAAAGTATTTAGCGTTAACATTTCTCTTTTAAAAAAGAATTATGTCCATAATTTTTTTTAATACTTTTGTTTTTTGCTACTCGCGGCCAGGTCGCGCGACCAGGCAGCGAGCCCAGGTCGCGCGACCCAGGCCGCCGCCGCCGCCGCTTGCCTTGGTTTTGCTCGCCGTGGATTTGGTGGATGTTGTGTATTTCTGGGAATAGATGGTAAAAGAGTTAAACAAAATTTTTTTTGGGCTTGTAAATCGAGTCTCTAAGACTCGATTTCCGAGTTGACTCCACGTGGATAAAAATGCCACGTCAGATGGATCAAACCATAAAAATCGAGCTTCAAACACTCGATTTTTAAGCCCAAAATCAAGTCTCTTAGACTCGAGATGCTAGTAAAAAATATAGTTTGCAAACCGAAACTATTAACTATATAGTTGGAAAGTTATGGCTAAATTCCTGTTTTGGCCCACCTTCTGCCCTAGCTCTTTTCTCTTTTCTCTCTGCCTTTCAGCAACCAAAAGAAAAACAAAAAGAAATTCTCTTTCTTTAGATCTTTTACCATCCAAAATTCAAAAACTCTCTCACGCCATTGCTGAATCTCCATGGCTACAGCTAGCAGCCACCGTGTCCCAAACCTCCACTGCTGGCGGTGGTTCCGGTATGTTCTTGTCTCTCTCCTCCGGCAGCTGAAGGTGCTATCGCCGGTGCGATCACCACTAGTGGCCGCCGAGTCCTCCTCTCTCTATATTGTCTTTTCTCTTTTATATTTCTTTTTATTTGCCTTTTAGAAGTGACTGAATCCCTTAGAGTTTTGTTTAGTGATTGGGTCTCTTTTTGCTTCCACTCACACCTATCACCGTTGGCGGTGCCTCTCATCGGCGTTACAACCACTGGTGGCCGCGGGTCCAACTCTCTTATTCTTTATTTTCTTTCTCTTTTTTTTTTTTTTTTTTTTTCAATTTTTATGTGCCTTTTAGACAAGACCGAAGCCCCTTTGACACTCATTTTGTTTCATTTTTTTATTAGTTTGATGAATAACATTTTGTTTCAGTTTTGATTAGCTTGATGCATGGGTTTTCTTGTTTGGATTTCTGGTATTAGCAATAACTGTTATTATTGGCATTTTTAAAGCTGGTTTTTGGGTGGGCATTGAATATGTTTGTTGAAATGCTTTATAGAGTTGTAGTTTATGTCTTTGTTTTTTTTTTTTTTTTTTTAAATGCTAAAACTGTGATGCTATGTGAGAGCAACCTCAAACGAGAGAGAGAGAGAGAGAGAGAGAGAGAGAGAGAGAGAGAGAGAGAGAGAGAGAGAGAGAGAGAGAGAGAGAGAGAGAGAGAGAGAGAGAGAGAGAGAGAAATTTGATTTTAGTTTGGGTTTACTCAGACTTACCAAAACAGTGGGCGGGCTGAAATTTTTTAAGGGTAAAGTAGTATTTTTGTTATTTGGTGGTGTCAATATTTTAAGCCGTTAGATTCAATATATGGCTTAGAAGAGAGGTATTGCACACCGTGCAATACCTAGCGGGATATGGATCCGGTACTAAAATGTATATACAGCTACAGCTACAGCTACAGTAAGCTGTCAACTGTGATAGCTTACTGTAGCAACAATCTTAAAAAAAAAAAAATTATTTCATTCTCTCTTTTCTCCTCTTAAATAATATTTACTTCTCTTTCTTCTAAAAATTTCTTTATTTGCTGTCTTCTTCTCCTCCATTCTTTCCGTTTGTCTTTTTCTTATAACTTTTTCTCACTGTGCTCTTTCTTCTTCTCCTCTATCTCAAGCTCTCTCAAAAACAAATAAAAAAAGTGGTGGTGGTAAATGGTTTTGGGTCGTGGTTTGCTGTGCTATGGTGTAGGTGGTGAATTTTGGGTCCTGGATTCGGTGTGCTGTGGTGGGTCACGGTGGGTTTGCTCTCTCTCCAAGTCATGGTGGTAATGGTAGGCAATGGTAGGTTTTTTAAGGGTTTTTTCTCTTATTTTTCTGGTGGAGTTGGTCTTGGTGGATTTTTTTCTGGGGTGGCTTGTGATTGTGATTGTGGTTGTTGTGGGTGGTGGTGTTAGTCTAATTTCATGGGTTTTTTTGGTGGGTTGTTGATGAAGGTGGTTGTTGTGTTTGGGGTGGTGGTTTTGTTTTGAGTTTTTTTTATTTGTCCAGTAAGTTGTGGCTGCTACGGTGGTGGTAGTGGTGAAGTGGTTGGTTGCTATGAACTTTTTCTTGAAGTTTTATTTTATTTTAATAAGTTTATATTATTTTAATGAGATGGAGGTAAAAATATAACTTTTGAAGTTGGAAATAGGGTAAAATGAGCTGTTATAATTGATGAAGTGACTTTTTGAATTGTTAAATACTTAAATGCCAACATTTTTAAAAGCTAACATTTTTAAAAGCTTCGATGCGAATGCTCTAAAATCCGCCTGTTTAACTTTTTTTTTTTGTGTAAAACCTTTTCTAACTTTTTAACTTTAGTTAATGTGCTAATTGGAACTTGGAAGTTAGATATACGAATTGGATACTCAGGTCCTCTCTTTTCATGTTGAATTTGATAGAATGGCATATGGTTGGACAAGAGCCTTAGTGCTGCTTTAGATTCTTTTGATAACCTCTTTTTGTCATTGTTGTATGGTATGCGGTCTTTAGACCATTTCTCATCTTTATTATTTGCAAGAGAGAATTGGCATTGTTGTGTCTTATAGAAGCCTTAAATTGCTTCAGATATAGTTTTATTCAGAAATAGTTTTCTTTTTTGATAAGTCATATTCATATATAGTTTTCATATTCCTAAACTAAATAATACTTGTTTTAGTTATGATGCACACTGGCTGACATAATTGTAAATGCATGTGCTTGTTTTTGGGGTGTAGGGGTACTGAAGTTATGGGAAGGTTCATTGGATCACGTTAAAGCTTTTCAATGGATCTATTTTTCACTTTCTTTTGGAGTGTAGGGGCCTGAAGTTATTGTTATTGACATTGTAATTTTGCATGCAGTCCAGCATAGCAGTGGACACTTTGCAGGTCTTTGCTCCTATAGTGAAGCTTCTTGAGGTGTACAAAAATTAACTCACTTGTATAATATTTTGTCACAACTGGTCCAGTAATATATATATATATATATATATATTATATTTTTGTTTGTTGATGCTGTCTCATATGTGATTTGTCTTAATAATGGTTTTATGTACCATTGTAGGCAACAGAAGAGAGGTACAAAACTAAGGGGGCATACATCATCCTGGAATCTCCTAACTTTGATAATCAAAAGTTTCTCACCTTTGAAGCAGTTGCTCCAAGGTCATAGGTATGGAATATTTCTCATTTGTACGAAATTTGTTAGAATTTTGGAACTATTGTAGACTATATATGTGGTATTTTGTTTTTTTTTTTTTTTTTTGGATGTATTAAGTTTATCATATCAAGGATTTTGGAATTATTGTGTACTAGGTAAGAAGTTTGATTAGACTCTTTAAGTTAAACCGACTTTAGAAGTTTCAAGCCCACTGTAAAATCCTAATTTAGTTTTGTAGGCGGTAGGTCTCCTACGATAAATAAAGTCAACTGTACCTGTCCCCTTGCCCTCAATACAAGCTCTGTTTTTGTTTTCCTAACCCTTTCTTCACACTCAGACTCTCTCTGTAACCTTGCCTTCTCTTTCTCAACCAACCAAAACCCCTCTCTCTCTCATCCCAAGGCTCTCTCATATGGAGGAGGAGAATGATTGGGCAGTTTCCAACCTAGGGGAAACTGATATTTGTGTTCTTGGAAAATACAACACAGATAAACATGTAAAGTTTTATAGGATTAAGGTTCTAGACTCTGAAGCTTGTCGGCCACCTTCCTATTTTTCTTCTCCTTTATTCAAACTAAAGAAGAAGAAAAAACAGTTCAGCCCCAGGGAGCTCAATCCTTTGTCCTTGAACAAGAAGGGCAAACCATGGCCATCCCAATACTTCGCAGTGTTGGGGCCTTACATCTCTCCAAATACCATTTCAAAATGTAAACAGCATTACAAAACGATGCTGAACATGCAGAGAAAGTAATATCAGTCAAGGTGGTGCCAGAAATAGGAAAATCCTGTGATTTCAGATTCGACAACCTCAGAGCTATGTATGCGGCAGAGGCAAAGAAGAAGAGTGAGAATTTGAAAAGGAGCAAATAAATATTATATATTGTTCTGAAGAAGTAAGAAGAAGAGTGAGAGTTTGAAAAGGAGGAAATAAATATTATATATTGTTCTGAAGATCGAGGATTAAAATAGGAAGTTTCTTAAAAGTGATTGGTTAAATTTGTTTACGTTTACAATTTCATGACTTCTGTGTTTCAAAATGTTGAAAAGTTAAGAGCATCTTTGTTTCTTAACTTAAATCACTTTGCTATCAGAAAAACTAGTTCTGGTTGACTAGGACTAGAAGAATAGCTGATTGGATGCAGGTATTCTATCACTACTGTGTCTTAACCAAATTTGCCTCTAACCATATGAGAAGCCAAAGGCAAACCCCACTAGCCACATTGTCTCATCAACCACCCCAGACCATTGAATAGAATGAACAAGTAAAAAAGACACTAGGCTTGAACAAAAATTATGATTCCCTTTAAGCAGTAACTAAGGTCGAAAGAAGTTCAAAACTGTGAACTCCCACAGCTAAAGAGAACATATCTCATTGAAAGTAGAGTTTACCTCACTGTCAGGACAACGACATTGGATCCAAGTCAGCAAAGAAGCAATCCCAAGCCAACCTGTATCAATCAAGGTTGAATAACCCACTTAGCCAGTGGCGGCTCTAGGATTTTTTTTTAGGGTGTTCCTAAAAATTTTTCTCAAAATTTTTTTTTTTTTTTGGTATATGGTTTTCTTATCAAATATTTGTCCATAATTTTAGCAAAAGAATAAATAATAAACTATAAGTTTATTTGAAATATTAATAAAAGTATTAATTATTGTTGTTTAGTTGTTTTAATAATTTGTTTATTTTTTATAAACTATAATTTGTTATATTATTATTTCATTAATTATAAAATTATTATTTGTTATTTAGTCTAACATAATTTAATTTGTTTATCTTTTATAATGTATTAGTTAATTATAATGCTTTAATTATTGTTGTTTAGCGTAACAATAAACTATATTGCTTTTATTTGTTTGTAATTAATTATACTACTTTAATTTGTTATATTGTTTAGCCTCATGTGTTTATTATCCTAAAAAAGTCAACTATGTGCACATTACACACATGTAGCACAATAGTCCGCTGCCAATCAAAAAATTTCACAATTATAAATCACAATAAACATCACACCGAACGAAAATCAATATGTCCCCAACACCAATACACACCAATCAACGGATAAGAATCATAACTCATAAGATGCCAAATTAAAAAAGTCAAAAAAACAAAAAAAAGGTAAAACATTAAAATTTCTGCTTCAGCCAATCACAGTTTAGATAAAGTTATTTTATACTTCAGATAAAGTTATTTTATAAAGAATAAAGAGAGATTCATTTCATTTCAGATTTAGATATAGAGAGAGAAAGAGAGAGAGAGTGAGAGATTGAAAGAGAGCCAGAGAGAAAAAGAGAGAAATACCTTGAAGGAGCACTGGACCGAAGCAGGGAGGCCTGAAGAGTGAAGGCTGAGGCTGAGGCAGTGACCGTCGAGCGATCAGCGAGCATTGTGCGACGGTAGCGACGAGCGACGGAGCGACGTGATGTGCGACGGGCGACGAGCGACGCGATGTGCGACGGCAGCGACGCGATCTCCGACGATGTGCTCTGGACTAGGACTGGACCGATCTCCGATGCGGGGCGACGAAGACGATGTGCTCTGGAGTCTGGACTGCAACTGGACCGATGGCGTTGCTCTGTTGCTCTCTGTTTTTAGGTTTGCTTTAGATGTACTGATTTGAGGTTTCTGATTTGGGTTTTGTTTTTTTGTTTTTTGTTTTTTTTTTGAGAATCCGTGGGTTTGCCGTGGGCTTAATGTTGGGCTTGCCGTGGGCTTGACGGGGCTTAAGAGTTGAGAGAGAGTCCATTGTTTTGCTCTGTTACCAATTTTTTTTTTTTTTTCCAGATTTTAGTTGATTTTTTTTTTTTTTGGGTTTTTTTTTTTTTTTTTTTTGCTTGAAAGTTGAACAAATAATTTTTTTTTGAAAAATTTGAGGGTGTTCCTGATTTGAATTGAGAGTGTTCCTCTCTTTTTTTTAAGGGTAAACAAATAAAAAAATTTTAATTATTATATATAAATTTTTTTTTTTTTCAAGTCAGGGTGTTCCTAGGAACACCCTGACTATAACGTGGCGCCGCCACTGCACTTAGCCTATAGCAGTGACAATATAGCAAGAAGAAACAATGCTAGAAAGACCAAGCTTGTTAGAATAATAATGGTTCAATGATGAAAATAACATTTTTTTCTTTTCTAAGCAAATTTTTTTCTTTCTATTTATTAAAACTTTTGAGACAAATGAAAATTTATGATATATAATATATAAAAAGAGTAGATACAATAAGATTTGATACCTATGACACAATAGGATTTTTGAATTCACATTTTGTCTCCACTCCAACTCATTTTATCTATTTATTTTATAGATACAATAGGATTTGATACCTATGACACCTCTAAAAAATAAAGAATACTAGTTATCGTACAAAGACACCAATACTATTTTTTTTTTTTGAAATTTTATTTTAATGCAAGTGAGTGATTACTTTTCATCTTACTACACCTATAAATTTATTTATTTTTAATGTAAGCCAATTAGTTCAAGTAAACAAAGTCCGTACTCTATTTCCCAAAAGATACTGAAATTCCATGTGTTAGAGCATTCACATCAGTTTGTTCATTTTACACATTCATTTTTACACTAAAACCCTACCTTTTCTATTTTACACATTCAATTTTACAAAATACCCACATCAGTTCATCTATTCTATACATCTTTTAATTAAATAATCAATTTCCTCACAATTTTTTATTTTTCTCTAACCACCCCATATATATACGCGCCTCTCTCTCTCTTTCCCCATTTCTGTTTGTTCTCTCTCTCTCTACCCGTCTCTCCTCTGAAAAACTCTCCCTCTCGATCAACCCTCCCTGGCTCCGATCCGCTCCGAGCTCCGATCTGTTCCGATGCACGAGCTCCGATCTGCTCCGAGCCATGAGCTCCGATCCGCTCCGAGCCACGAGCTCCAATCCGCTTCGAGCTACGAGCTCCGATCCACTATCCATGAGCCACGACCTCCGATCTGAGCTCCGATCCACGACCTCTGATCTGCGTTTGTGTATCTCTGCTCCAATCCACACTCCGATCCACAGACCAATCCCAGCTCCAACCCACACTCCGATCCACAGACCGATCCCAGCTCCGACCCACACTCTAACCCACATGCTGATCCCAGCTCCGATCCACAGCTCCGATCAGGCAAGACCCATCTCTGATCAAGCACCGATCTGTCTCTTTTGTTGTTTGTCCGTGCGGGTGTGTTTGTGTATCTCTGTGGGTTTTTTTTTTTTTTTTTTTTTTGAGCAAGTGTCTCTGTTGATTTGTCCGTGGATGTTGATGAGGTTGTTAAGCATGGAGAAGAGAGAGAAAAAAACGAGTGAACGGAAATCAATAAAATATTGTATAGACGAGCTACAGAAGCCGTGTATATTTACACAGTTACTGTAGCTCGTGGATGGATATACAAGAGTTTACACAGTTTTACAATTACTGATGTAGGATTTTTTTTGACCAAAATGTGTAAAATGTACGTTTTTTCGTATTATACATGATTATAGCTGAACTGATGGAAATGCTCTTAGGCCAAGGACAATTTATCAAAGCTCATAATACCATCAAACCATGTGTCATCAGATTATACTTTTTTTTTTTTCTTTATATTAAACTATTGCCTCTAAGTCGAACTAGATGGTACTAATAAAGATGAAGTAAAAGAGAGAAAGATTGAGATAAACAAGTTACAAGTTACAAGTTACAAGTTGCAAGAGAGTGAAATATTTTTTTTGGGGGGGGGGGGTGTTTGGTTATGAAGGAAGTCTTTGGGCTTTGTGTTTCTGTCTCTGAGCAGAACAGAAATTCAAATTCTGAGTACTTGTTATTAGTGTATTGCTATGATGGGCTTCCTGTGATAGGCCTGTTATATAATTCAGAGAAGAAAAAGAGAAAAAAAAAAAAAAGAATTTCGGGATTTGAACTTGGATTCTTAGGGCCATTTGGTTTAGAGATAACTCAGTTTTCATAACTCATAACTCAGTTCTCAGTTTTTGAAAACACCCATTTTCTATTTACTATTTCCATCACTCAAACTCAAATTTTTGAGTTTTGAGTGATGGAAACAAGTGTAGAAAATTAAGCCAAATACAAAAATTTTTGTGGGACTCACGTGTTTTGAAAACTGAGCTATGAAAACTGAGTAATATAATCCAAAAACCTATTCATCCAAATGGGCTTAATTACTAAAGAATTGCCAATGTGCTACAAAACAAATGATATGTCATATATTTATATTCTTATATGTTTATTAAATAAAACTAATTTTTACTCATAAACTAGGGAATTAGCTTAGCTCAATGTCAATGAAAGGTTCTTTTAGAACATTATCATTGATTCAACTCACCACTAGGATAATAATAGGCTACTAGTTTATCACAGGAGGATAGTTTTTGTTTTTATTTTATTTAATATGTGTAATCGTACATTCCTATTTTCCTTTTCAAAATGATCATTCTATCTAGCTATTAACAGAAAAGGGAAAAAAATTATGCATTCTTTTGGATTTCTTTTGGAAAAAATTATCCCCTCTTGTTTGTATTTCTTCACCCTTTGTGGCAGTTTTGACGGTCCCTTGTGTGGATATTAAGCTAGTCTTGGGGGGTTTTGTCTCTCTCATTGGTGGCGATCTAGATCTTCCCAGGAACGGTTTGGATCTAAGCTCCTTACACCAAAATGTTTGGATCTAAAGATTGTAGTTTTAGCACCGGATGGATTCCTCCTAATGGCCACCGAGCTTTGTGCTCTTCCAACATATACTGTTATTGTATTTTCTTTCCTCGTATTTTGATTTTAGCAATAAAATTTCTGTAGTTTATCTAAAAAAAGAGAAGAGATAAATCTATGACATGATTCCTTGTTGGCCTTAAAAAAATGTCAAGTTTGCAAAGCAGCATAAAAATTGTATTCAATTTAAGATCTCCAATTATATCAAAATGCTATTAAGGCAATCAAATTCGACAATGGTGTACCAAAAATTGGCACACCACTAGATCAACCTTTTAAAAAGTACTTAAGCTTTATATATCCAATATTAACCACTTTTTTTTTTTTTTTTTTTTGGTTGGAGAAAGTACTATTAACAACTTGAAACTTGAAGATACCCAAGAGTAGGGACGGACTCAGGTGGGGCCCAGGCACCTTTGGGTTCAATTTTTTTTAAGTAATTATATATTTAATTTTTTATAGTTGAGCCCCCTTCACAAAAATGATAAAAACATTCACAATAATGACTGTATTTTAGCCCAAAAAAAAAAAAAAAAACTATTTTACCCCCAAAGAACCAAAAAATTATGTGTTATTGGAGAAGTTAAAGCTAAATTTTTTACATATACAATAAACTGGTATAAATACTAGTTGGCTGTAGTAAGCTGTTAAAAATAAAATTCAATATTTTAATAAGACTATATCCCTTCTTTCAATTAAAAAACTCAAATTATCTCTCTTCTTTTATTATTTTAATAAGTTGTTTATATTATTTTAAATGAAGTGATAAAAAAAAATAAAACATTTGATATCGGGTGTATTAAGTGAGATAGTAAAATAAATAAAATAGCCTTTTGATATGCTAAAAGCTAAAATTTTTAGCACCACTGTCGTGAATGCTCTAACTTTAACAAATAAACAAAAATCCTAGCTAGCCTAGTATTAAAAAAAATATATTTTGTTTTTATTTTTGTTGGTAAATGATTGCATCTTAATGTATTTAAAAACAACGATTTTGTGTATTTATAATTTTTTAATACTACATGGATGCCTATTTGAAGTTTTTTTCTTTTTTTTCTTTATACTTCGACCCTTGCTAGCTTAAGATCTTGAGTCCATCCTTGCTCAGAGGAATATTTTTATATCAAATACTTTGACGAATGCGTTGCATAGACATCTTTCAGTAACTTTCAGTCTTCACTAACACACATTTACCATATTTTACGTGAAAATAACTTAATTTAAATGGTACATTAACAAAGTATCATGCTCTTAATTTAAATGGTACATTAACAAAGTATCATGCTCGTACATTAACTTACCTGATATTTCTCAAAAAAAAAAAAAAAAAAAAAAAAACTT
Organism: Castanopsis chinensis; assembly: GCA_032878915.1. NCBI lineage: Eukaryota > Viridiplantae > Streptophyta > Magnoliopsida > Fagales > Fagaceae > Castanopsis > Castanopsis chinensis. Next base: position 154,378 of record JAVQMG010000017.1, read on the forward strand.
ATGTGATATTAACTGCAATTTCTATTATCTATGAGCTAGAGCATGAAAAAGAGTAGCAAAAAAAAAAAAAAAAAACAACTTACAAATACAAATTTCCCATTATGGATATCATTATTACAGGTTAAATCATTGTTTCCCAAACTAGAAGATGGTACAAAAACACTTAAATGGACTGCACATGGGACTCATCAATGGCATACGTGATATGACCCACCAAAAGAGATAGCCTTAATGAGAGAATCCTTGATTGAACAAACATTATGGGCTCCAGGGCAGTATCCTTCACTCACTCAATTCCCCTTTGTGAACTTTGGGTTAAACTAAACATCAGAGTATTCTTTACCCACCTAAGTTCCTTTTTTCAGAGTTAATCCAAAGCCTTTTCTCTCCAGGCTAAAGACCAGCGAACCACTTAATAACAAATGTACAAACAAGAAATATTGTGCTTCTTAGATCTATAAAATTAGTAATTTGGCACTACAAAAAATTATTTTATCTATTTTACTTTGACACTTTACAAAATATCCAATATCAGTGGTTTTATTTTAGCTTTCAACACAATAAAACAATATAAACAACACAATAAAATAATATATTCACTGCAATAAAATAATATATTATCTACAATAAATAACAATCACAGCCACTATCACAATCATTGCCACCACTGCCACCGCAACCGCCACCATCAAAAAAATTATTTTTTTACTCACCAATATTAGATAGCAATAACCTACTACTTAAAATTTATTGCAAAAATATTGTGGTAACATTTCTTAATTTTAATTTCTTATTATTCTTTATTGTATTTTTCCCTTTATCTTATTTGGTTTAATCCACATACACGTTTCTTGAGTCTTTTGGCTGAATATTGCAAGAAACTGAGTTTGTTGGTTGTATAAGTACTGCTCAAAGTTATTTGAAAAATTGAGGAAAAATAGTGAATTTCGGCAATACCGTTGCCAAAATTCTAACAAAAAGTATGAGAGAGGAAAGAGATGGGATGTGATTGGGAGGATTTGAATTTCCGTAATCTCATTACCGAAATTCTTGTTGCCCGAATTTACTGCCCAGCTGCCAGGTGAAGTGCCCGAAGGATGAGTGTCTGAAAGGAAACCAATTGTGGCAACCAAGTTGCCAAAATTGCAGGGAGTGAGGAGAGAGAGAAAATAAGTGTAAAGTTTTAGGTCCCTTAACACAAGTTGTTTAACCTAGTTATTTAGACAAATGATTACTTAGATTAATTCTTCAGATCTAGGTTAACATAATAAAATCATATTATGTAAATAATGCAGAAATATAAAGAACACAACGATATGATAACCCAGGAAAACCAAACTGGTAAAAAATCTGAGGAGAATTTAACTTAGTTATTCTCAAGGTAAAACATATCCACTATAAAGGAATTGAAGTTTGTACAATAGAACTTAGACCACTAACATCCTATTGCTTCCTTGAGTAAAAGACTTACTACCATGACCACGTGACAGCTCTGAGTCCGCAGACTACTTCTTTCTTTTGATCTACTGCAACCATAAGTTCTCCTACTTATGACTTTGAAACTCCACTCAAAGGTTTCAGATCTTCTTTAAGTTCTTTATGCAGCAACTGAAACGATCACCAAGTTCTTGACATGAATCTTGATCTTGATAACCCTAAGTGTATTTGAAGATAAACACCTCTAGATCTCATAAAAGATTCAACACACAACACATCAAAGACTTCTAAAACGTAGCTAGGATTTTTCCTTTTATACTTGGAGTAAAACATAAAACCCTACGTGTCATATGGGCTTGGGCTGAATTGTAAATTCTGCAAAAAAATAAATCTGGACGATTCTCGATCAATTGAATTTAATTTTCAATCGATTGAGCCTTGTAGATTTTGTCCAATAATTTCTGCAATCACTCGATTCCAATTTGACAATTAAACATACTTTGAGCAAGAAAAAAACCTAGACTTTATGTTTTGATCATGGTTTGTCAACACATTACATATTGAAGTTCTAATACATTAGTCCCTAAGGTCTTAGAACCTAACAATCTCCCCCTTTGGTAATCCGTGACAAAACACATCACAACAAATAAAATGCTCAAAGTTACAAACAACCCATTTAAATTTAAAACGCCCTAAACACAATTCAACCTAACTACTATTTATCAGTTGTCAGTGTAGACAGCAGTCACGACTGAATTAACCTATATATTCCTGAAACACTTAACAAACACATAAATGCATGTGTGGAAAATACAAGCAAACCAAAATAAATTCTTGATTTTACAAAACATAAAATAAAAAACATATACCATGAATAACGTCATTATAAAAATTAATAACCAATGTACCATATGTGAAACAAGAAATAATAAAAGAAACAATGCATAAAGCATAGTGTCTCCCCCTAACATATACAACTCATAAAAAAAAAAAAAAAATACATCATCACCAAAAAGAATACATCATGAGCCAAAATAAAATGAAATACATCAAGAAGCTCCTAGCTACAATCTATGTCCTCCAAAACAAAAACTCTCCCTATCTCCATGCACATATATATGTACTTCCCCTTTTTGTGATGAATTGCCAAAGGGCAATCATGACTCATCATCAAAAGGTAGAGTAGAACCTCTAGCACCCGCCAAAGCTGCTTGTAAAGCCTGAAGCTCAGTGAGAACATCCAATAGAAGTTGACCATGCGTTGCCTGAACGATCATCACGGTATCCAGCATACTCCATATAGAAGTTGAAAGAATTTAGACCCCTTAAAGCAACCAGTTTAACCTAGTTATTTATCCAAGTTATCAACTTAGATAAATTATGCAGATCTAAGTTAACACATATAAATCATATCATGCAAAGCAGTAGAAATATAAAGAACACAATGATATGATGACCTAGGAAAACCAAACCGGTAAAAAACTTGGGGAGGATTTAACCTAGCTATCCTCAAGGTAAACCTGAATCCATTGTGAAAGAATCGAAGTTTGTACAATAGCGACTTAGACCACTAACATCCCATTGCTACCCATCAGTAGAAAATTTATTGACACAACCACGTGCAAGCTCCGAGACCACAGACTTCTTCTTTCTTGGATTCTCAGCAAGCACAAGCACTCCCGCTTGTATATCTTTAAGCTGTTGAATCTGCAACTAAATTGATCACCAAGCTCTTGACATCAATCAATATCTTGATAATCCTAAGTGTACACGCACATGCAAAAAAAAACCCTCTTTATTTCCTAATTATTAAATTATATAAAGTTATATAATATTTATATTGTACACACAAACATCCACATACATCATAATTTATACAAATAGCATTATAACAGAATGTGATATACACAATCAATATTAGACACACTCACACACATAATATAAACCTATAAAAAAAAATTACACATCCAATTCACAAATACTTACTCTTTACTTTTAGAGTCGAAAATACTTATAATAAGGATGTGCAAAATTTAAGTCAGAGTGTGCAAAAATATATTTTTAAGAATAAATTAAAGTATTAAACTAACAAATAAAATATTATATATATAATTTATTTTTTGAAGTCAGGGGGTTCATTTGAACCCCCTGAATATGCTATAGCGTCGCCCGTGCTCAAAGCTCTAAAAACGTAGTTAGAGTTTTCCTTTATATACTAGAAGTGTTTCATTTGAAACCAAAAACATTTAAGCAGAGTTTGTGCTGAAATAGAATTCTGCAGAAATTTCTTGTCTGCGATTTTTGATCGGTCGGATTTCACAAAATTTGAACTCTCTTTTCTGCAGTTTGAATGTTCTTGTATTTTGACTTATAATATCTTGAACATTGTCTAATAAACTCAATAAACCCCAAGATCTATACCTAGACAAGTTTTTGCTCACTATTTGTCAATTATTCTAAACTTTTAGAACCTAACACTGATTATATGTCTTAAAATTTTAGGAACAAATTATGCAATTGTTGTATTTTCAAGTAGAATTTCAAATGGCTCCATTGCCAAGGAGGCAAGGATGGTGGTGTATGGGCTGTTGGTCTACAAGGGAGATTGCCGAAGGTGTGGGTAAAATTGAAATAAAACTTATTATAGACAAATTATTGGCTAGTCTTATTATAGACCATAGAACCATATATTAGTTTTATTGATGAAAAAATAAAAGGTCATGCTAACGGGTAACCTTAGGGCAATGGTTAACAATCTATTTTAGTAAAGTTTTAATAATATTTTTATGAAAAATAGAAAAGCTGTCAAAATATTAATTATTTTTTCTTTTCTTTTCCCATAAAAACTTTCTTTAAATGAATTATTAACCATTGTCCTAAGGACATTCTTTATCCTTTCCCAAAAAGAAAATAACGCTAATGAGCAAATTGTGTAGGTTCCAATCTTGATGTGATATAACATGAGGAAGTCAACATCTTTGGTTCTATATGATTTATAGATTGTTTTTTTTTTCATTAATAAAGCTTAATTATAGACCACAGTTATGATCTATATTTTTATTTATTTTTTGTTTTTTGTTTTCTTGACAACTTTGTTGTGCTAGTTTTTATACACTACATACTAGCTTGTTGAATTTAATTGATAGTTGTACCATTGATAATATTTTATGGTTTTTTTTTTATAAACTACATCAATTCTTCGTTAGTTTGGAAGTAAGAATTTGGATTTATATCAGAACACAATCTACATGATTATGTATTTGAATGTGCTTATTAATTATTTGAGTAATATCAATTGTAATTATGTGATAAATTTTGATTATCATGATATAACCTTAACCTCCTTAAAAGAATGAGAAATTTAAATAATAAATTTGATAAATAAAAATTTTAGTTATACTGAAAGAAATTAGGAAAAAATAATGCAAAATAACTAAAGTTAGAGGGATATAGACCACTTCAAAAAAGTAATTAAGTGAGGAAAAATTAAGTGTGACATTTGTGTTACTAGTGGGTTGTGTTGGTTTCAAATCAAAGCAAGGATATCCAACAACTTGAGGCAAATGAATCCATTAATGCAAATAGTTTAGAACAGATAATTGACAAGTCCAACTAATGTGACAATTGGTTGGGCCTTAAAATGCCCATTTTCTCGAAAATGTCTACCATCACAAATGGCCAAATTTTGGGCCCAAGGCAATTCTTATGAAGAAGAAGAAGAAGAAGAAGAAGAAGGAGGAGGAGGAGGTGATGGGCCCATAAGCTAAACCCGAAGGGCCAAGCATATTAGACATATCCAAGAATTCCTAATACTTTATCCTTAAGGAATCCGAACAGGAAACGGTGCCGTTTGACATTTAATTGTGATCTGATCTGTGTGAGTCATCAACAAACATTAATGTTGCGTGTCCATTTCTCCTTAATTCACAAAAAAACAAAGCATTTCACTCTCTCTGTCTTTGTCTTTCAGAATTTGACTCTCTCTCTCTCTCTCTCTCACTCTCATTTTTGGCTCAATCTCGAAGCAAACCCACTTGCACTGTAGTACACACAAAGCATTTAGGACTCTCTCCCTTTTTTGGTTTTGTTGTTTGATCATTTTGACTATATGTTTTGCTTTACTTTTCCTAAAAAAAAAAAAAGAATTTTGATGAAAGAACTGCTCTAGGCTTCTTTGAACTTTAACGGGTTTAACAGGAAGTATTGGATTAAGGATTGGTTCTTTAATTTTTGTTTGATTTTTTCATTTTAATCATTTGGGGTGGCTGAACTCTGTGATGGGTTAACTTAGTTTGTTTTGTTATTGTTTAATTTTTGTTAAGAAGAGTGGTTGATTGTAGTGTATGCGTTGTTGAATTGAAAGTTTTAAACTTTGCTAATAATTGTGATGTGAATGTACTTGAAGAAAATGGAGAACCATTTGTGTGATTGGATGATGGCTAATGGTTGAGCATGTAGTAATGCTTTCATGATCTAATGCACTCAGTTTTGAAATTTCTGCTTAATGTGTTATAGTGCATAATGTAGCTGCCTTATGTTGTATACTTAAAAATTGTTATTAAGTGGGTAATTTTTGTTCTCCTAGGTAATTTTGTTTACTTCTTTGCCGAGTGCTGAGAAGCTGGATACGGGTGTTCGTTCGACTTTGGAAGTAAAATCTGGGTAAGGCAACTTTAATCAGAAGCTATTATTTATAAGATATTTCTGTGTAACTGCCGAGGTTGACTTTAAGTTTGAAATAGCCTCCTCGTTCTCTTATACAAGAATAACATTGTTCTGGTCTGGTGGTCAGGGAAAGACATTCTGAAGAATACTGTGCAATGTATGATATATGTGGAGAACGCAGTGATGGGAAAGTTTTGAACTGTCCTTATGGCTCCCCATCTGTGAAGGTATATAATATAACTCCTAGCTAGTCCATGGGACATCCTCATCAGGAGTGAGGAATCTCTTTTCCTCCCTATTTTCCTTGAAAGTAATTTCTAACATATACATATGAATATGAATATATGATATGCTTCATTAATGGATGTAACAACTCATTTCTATGCTTGCAGCCTGATGAGTTTCTTTCTGCCAAAATTCAAAGCCTGTGTCCAACAATAAGTGGAAATTTGTGTTGTACAGAGACCCAGTTTGACACACTACGGGCACAAGTTCAACAAGTAAGACCTCACCACAGAAAAACATGTACACACACACATGGATGTATGTATATGTATATATTAAATTGATATGAAATTGAATTTGATTATTGATATTCATTATTGTATAAACCAGCACTTTTACGTAATTACCATATGGGGGGTGGAAGTGGAAGTTGTGTTCTTCTAACTTTTTTTTTTGATAAGTAACAAAGAAATTTTATAAAAACACACAGCCCAGTACATAGGAAATGTACAAAAAGGCAAAACATCAACAAACCAAATTACAATGATCTAACAACACAGGAAGGGAAATACATGAAAAAGATGGTAAAACAAGACATCATTCGAGAAGAGTAAAGTTGATCTAAGTTGTAATATTGCTATCATAGAAGGCTTTTTAAATGGAGATAAAAATATCTTTAGGGATTAGTTTAGTTGAGACTCTTAAAATTACTCCCTTTTAAATTTTTTTTTTTTTTTTTTTTTTTTTTTTTTTTTTTTTAATAATTTTGTTTTTAGGTATATTTTGAATCTCTTGCTTCTGCGTTAAGGTTAGTCAAACTCTTTGCTTCTCTAGGTGCTTCTTTTATGTATAGGTTTTCTTCTTTATGATATCCTCCTAGAGTGTTCCTCGTTCATCATAATCTATTTCAACGCTGAGTATCATATAGTCCAATATCTGTCTGAAATTTCTCTTTATTCAATATAATCTCTTAGTATTATTCTTTGAGGGCTTTTTTTCAATTGTATGTTTTATGGTGTGTGCGCCATGCTAAATGGTTATAGTGAGGACTTAGAATGAGACTTGATTAGCTAAGAGCATAGCACACATCTCTATTTGTATTTATATCTGCCTTACAAAATATTTTTTCCGTTGATGACATTTGTGTACTCTTTAATTGAAATGAATTCAATCTATTGCAGGCAATACCATTTCTTGTGGGCTGTCCGGCGTGCTTGAGGAACTTCTTGAATCTTTTCTGTGAGCTTTCATGCTCTCCAAATCAGAGTCTATTCATCAATGTTACTTCTATTGCTGAGGTTAGACATGCTTATAAATTTTATTCAGAGCTTTTTTGCACCATTTTAGAAATGCTACTTGTAGGAGACTTCCCCCCCTCCCCAATAAAATTCTTACAAACATATTGTACACTTACAGGCTCAAAATTTCCCTTTATTGGTGGATATAAGGCTTTGTTGGGATGATTCTAGCCTTACATAAGGTTTGGTTGGTCTCCAACCCCACCATCTCCCACCCCTAAATCTCCTTAGAGGACAACCACCACCTGAATTAAAATTGCAGTGGGACATCTTCTCTGAAATTGGGAGTGAGACCTGATATAATTTCTTCTATATGATTGTAAATCACTATTCTGTGAAAATCACATTCCTTTGTTGATGCCATGTAAGTTGACTATGCTGTCATAACTCAACAATACTGCATGTGGCAGGTTGGGCTCATTTTATCAACTACTAATGAGTTCTGTAATAGCCAGTAATGCATGTCAACACACCCAGTGTCATTGTGTTATGAAGTCATGCCCTTACTTCCTGATCCTATATACATGTTATACATGCCTTTAATTTATGAAACAAGAACATGATTTACTAGTTTTAAGTTTATCTTGTAATTATTATTACAAACTTTCATATGATATATCCAGCGTATGTGAACTACATGTACATATTCTGCTCATGGTTAGTATTACAATCAATTTTGCTTCAGCTTAATGGCAACATGACCGTGGATGGCATTGACTTCTATGTAACTGATACTTTTGGTGAAGAGCTTTATAACTCTTGCAAGGAGATTAAGTTTGGCACAATGAATACAGGGGCCATAGACTTTATTGGTGCTGGTGCCAGAAATTTTAAAGGTGACATACTATCTTGCAAAGAATGCAATGAATACAGTCACCATCTGAATTTAGTTTGCAGTTACTAGTGATCTTGTTTTTAATATCTATTTGTTTTCCTTTGTTATTATAAAATTTCTCCCAAGTTTTAATGTGTATAATCCCAATAATTTTTGCCAGAATGGTTTGCATTTATTGGCCAGAAAGCACCCCCTGGTTTTCCGGGTTCACCTTATGCCATTGGTTTTAAGTCGATAGTTCCGGAGTCATCTAAAATGGAGCTAATGAATGTGTCTACATATCATGTGGTGACACTTCACTGGGTTGCTCTTGTGGTGATTGCGCTTTATCTCCTGCGTGCTCCAGTTCAGAACCTCCTTCTCCACCCAAAAAAGATTCCTCTTCAGTTAGAATTGGATCACTAAAGGTAGATGCAGTATAGATTGATTCCTTTTATTTGATTTTTTTTTTTTCCTTTTATATTGGTTCATAGGATGGCCAAGATTTCACATTTTGATAATCAAATAATTGCATGGACTTGGATGCTGTTTGCTGATACTTGCAGGTTACATGTGTTGAAATTTCACTAGTGATCCTGTATATTGTTTTAGTTTGTGCATTCTTTGGATGGGGTTTGTTTCATCAGACAAGAGATAGAAGGAATCGTCCATCTAGCATGGAACCATTGTTGAATGTTGCAGACAATAGTGAAATTGATGTTGTCAACCTGCGAAAAGATGGAAAGCTTCTTTCGGAGGTAGATTTGAATTACTTTTATGATATGTCCAGTATTCCATCCCCTTTCTATTATGGTCGCTGTTATGTTCAGTATCATATGCTGTTTTGCTTTCAGCATTAAACTATATAGTACTAAACTTGATCCCTTGCGTTTTACATCATATTATGTTTAATTGTTGGCTGTTAAAATCAATTTGTTGATGTTATCCTGTGGAATTTTGAGTTTGCACATGGGTCTATTATTTATTTATTTATTTTCCATGTAGTCTTTTATTCTTTGTTGGAAATATTTTCCTGTATTCTATCTTTAGTGCGTGGTTGGCTAGCTTACCTTTAATCAAATAAGTTACTAAAACATAGGCCTTGCAAAACACATACTGTAACTCTTTTGTTTTTCTTCATTTAAAGTTGTTTACTTCTTTAGGAAATTATTTTACTTCTGCTTCTACATTTCTCATTAGTTGGTTGTTTTATTTTCGATACTGTGTAAACTCTTGATTCTGTTATTTACATTCTATGCAAATATTTCTCTAGGTTTCTTTATAGTTTCCTTATATAAATTGATAATTAGGTGCAAGACATGGTTCCTCAAGCATCAAATGGGGTTCATATTTCTGTGGTTCAAGGGTATATGTCAAGCTTTTACAGGTTAGCTGCTCTATTATTGCTTCTAGTATATATACTGTGTATTTCGGGGTCTGCAGCTCTACCATTGCTAATAGCACATACAAAAATATGTTCCCTGAATCACTGTTTATGTTGCTTCCAGGAGATATGGAATTTGGGTTGCCAGAAATCCCACTCTTGTGCTCTGTTCCTCATTGGCAATCGCTCTCCTGCTTTGTTTAGGTCTATTTCGTTTCCAGGTGGAGACCCGGCCAGAGAAGGTATCTTGTTGTCATCTCTATTATTTCATAGCTTGCAGAAGAGTTTGTCTTCATGACTCCAACTACCTTCAAGTAAATTGATACCATGGGTCTATATATTGTGTTTCACTGTAATTTAATTGTAAATTAATTAGGATAAAATTTTGGCCTTTAGGCTTAAAAAAAGTCTCAAGTCTACATGTTTTAGTAGACATAGAAAAAGAGAAATGTTCTTTACAACACAATTTGTTGATATTATTGGTGCAAAGACTTTTCCACCTTTCTTCATTTGAAGCTATGCTTCCAGTCCTGTTTATTCTGCATGTTATTTTCTGTCTGATGCCTGTTCAGTAGTCTATATGATCACAATCAGTGTAATGATTCATTTTTAACTTGGGCCTTTTTTTAGCCTCTTTAGGGGTTATTGCTTCTTTGATATCTCAACAATGGACCATTATTTGTTTATACATTCATAGCTTTGGACTTTACTACTGGAGTTGCATTATATGCCAATAACCACTAAAATGCAGGATTGTCATGATATATATACGTACATATATATATATATATATATACACACACACACATACGTACATACATATATATATATATATATTTTAGAATCAAAGGTTATAATTCAGGAGAGAATGGGGAATGATGTATTGACAAATGTGTTTGAAAATAGGGAAGCGATCCATTCAAGTAGGGTCAGGCTCTTTCTAGGCTTTGATACCTTGGGACTTTATAATCATGTAATGTCATGCTTGCTTTGGTGCTCTGAAGAAGCAAATATTGGTTTAATTCATATTCGTCTAATGATGGTTTTAGTCTTATAACATATGAAGATTTAGTTAGCTTGTTAGATAATTATATATTCCAGAATCTGGTGAGAATTGATCTTTTCTGTATCCCTGTTTTTTAATTTGTATGATAAAATTTTCTGTTCCCTGTAGTTATGGGTTGGTCGTGGTAGTAAGGCAGCAGAAGAGAAGCAATTTTTCGACAGCCACCTTGCTCCCTTCTACAGAATTGAACAGGTCTCAATTTTGGTCTAATGTTTTGCTTTCTTTATTTGTGATCTTTTGAGATTTTTAGTATGTAGTTGCTAATGTTTATGTTCTCTTATTTCTTTGAGAGAGAGAGAGAGAGAGAGAGAGAGAGATCTCCTTTCTGGACCCACCTGCTTATTTATGTATCTTAATAATTTGTTTTTCATGGGTTCCTAGTGAGAATATCATTACAAGGTTTTAGTAAAAAAATGAAGTGAGTTAGCCAGTGATGATGGGTGTCAAAACCAGGCCTATAGAAGGTTGCCAACAAGCTTTACTACGAGCTTGGTGGCTTCTTCAGTCTGAGTTTTATAAACAATTGCTTCAGGTTTACCAATGTGCTCTAGCTCAACTGGTGCCACCTCCAGTTATAAATTCTAGGTGGAGGGTGAGGTTGTGGGTTCAAAGATTCATTGGCTGCATGTGTAACTTACCATTTACCAATAAATAAAAAAAGCATTTTCATATGTTTGTTTTTCTTTGGGGATTCTAGAGGATAACTTGTTTGGTCAGTTTACCCTTCCTTGATCTCACAATGCTCTGAGATATACTTTTTTTGGGCTGAAAAGTGTTTAGTTCTGAAAAAGGATTTGTCTTGACTTATTTGGGGTTAATGCCTAGTTGAATTGAGTTTCTTGTGTTGACACTAAATTGCTTGTACGTAAAAAAAAAAAAATTCTTAAATCTTTTTCATGATATAAAATGGGGATATCCTTCTGTAATTTTATATGAAATACTTGATAAGAATTTTGTGTTTGTATATGTTTCAGCTTATAATAGCGACCATGCCTGATCCAAAGCATGGCAAGTCGCCTAGTATTGTTACGGAGGATAATATTCAGTTAATCTTTGAAGTACAGGAGAAGGTACTCTTGAGTGTTGGTGCTGCTTTTTGATTCCATCTAAACATGTGTAAACTGAATCATCTTACATAAATACAGAATTGCGTGCTTTTGCTATTCTTTAAATCCCAGTTTTTTTTATCTGATTTGTATAGTATAGTTGATAATCCTCCTATTCATTGCTTGATTTTAACAGGTTGATGGAATTTTTGCCAACTATTCAGCTCAATGGTATCTTTAACTGACATTTGCTTGAAGCCTCTTGACCAGGATTGTGCCACTCAAAGTATTCTCCAGGTTTTCTCATGTTCTCTTTTCATTTATAGTATTTTGTATCTGGTGCAGCTGGTGGGATTTTTTTTCCACTCGGGTGGTGGGGTGGTTGTTCTTTGCCTTTGAGCAAACTTTGAGTCAACACCTTTCAGTTTTTTTTTTTTTTTGTGGCTGTGTGGTGAGATCATGATTTTAGGAATAAATTTTTTAGCAGATATGTTAAAGTCGCTCTGTTAACTTTTCAAACACTACTTTCCCCTTGGGTACTGGGGTTTGAACCCCGCCAGCCCCCCTCCCCCTATTTACCTATAAAAAAAAGTACTATAAAATGGATCCTGAAAATTATGACAACTTTGGAGGAGTGCAGCATGCAGAATATTGTTTTCAGTACACCTTTAGTTTTTTTGGGTGAGATCATGATTTAAGAAATTAATTTTTAAGCAGAAATGTTAAAGTCACATTTTTTACATTCCATGCCTTACATTTCTGTTTTTCTTACCCCTTTTTCTTTCTAATAGTATTATAAAATGGATCCCGAAAATTATGACACCTTTGGAGGAGTACAGCATGCAGAATATTGTTTTCAGGTAAACTTTATAGCCACCTAAACTATATAACTTAGATGTATTTTTGTTTGTTGATGCTTGATATATATGCATATTACATGTTATGTCAGGGAACTGTAATTTTTTTCTTTTTGGATGGGAACTAATATATACTCAATATCTCTAAATGTATGTATTTAAATGGTCCATGTTGATAAATCATTACTTGTCTCAAAAGTTTAACCGTTAGGCAATGATGAATTTAAACATCTAACCATTATCTTAGCACTAATTCCTGCTTTGACACTACGATAAATTACTACTTATCCCAAAAGCTCAAGTTGTTAGGAAATAGGGAATCTAATCATTTAACCATTATCTAACACTTGTATGTGGAAATGATCGATGGTTCCTTGAGCAATTGCCAAATGTGTATGTGGCCTTGCTTCAGGCCAGAGTTGCAATTGCTTATTTTGTTTTGAGGCTTTTGGAAGAAAAAAACAAGGAAGATCTGAAGAGAAAAGATGGAGGACAAGAGAGCAGCACTGAAAACAAATTGATGCTCTAGCCTTTGTTAATTCAACTTTATTGCCTATATTGAATCACACAATAATGTTAAATAAAACTAACTAAAGCTATACATAGGATGAAAGAAATGATTCAGAAATAGCAAGGAGTTAGTAATGCAGAAGAATTTTTAAATTTTTTATGGTGGAATGAAAGACTGTCTTGGAATGCTCTGAGGTTGCTGTCTTAAGGGTGACACAGGCCTAGTTATTGATCTTTGCTTTTAAAGGAGTAAGCTCTTACAGCTTATTGGTTTTGAGGGCTCTATGTGAAAATAAATCTGAATCTCTGTACCATGCAAGTAGACTAGGCATACGTGAAAATAAGTGGAAATCCAACGTGGTGAGAGGAGAAGCTCACCAATTCCTTTGGAAGTATTTGACACCAAAATTTATAATTTTTTCCTGAACACCTTCATTTCTTGATCATTTGTTTCTCCATGCTGATTCCTGTGTCCACATTTTATCGTTCTAGGATTTTAGGGAATGTGGACTAACTGTGTTTCTTTAAGATCATTTTCTAGCAATTTCTAATGTCTGGATTCCTCTGTGTGTGTGTGTGTGTGTGTGTTGACTTTTGAGAAAGTGAAGGAGACTTTTTGTACTCAGTAGGAAAGGTGCTAGCTGTTGCTTGGTGTAGTTAGCAATTTGAGTCATATGATTTTTTTTTTAAATTTCAACATTTTTGGTTCATGGGTTAGAGAGTTAAATACTTCATTTGGAGCACTCCTGGAGTTTTGTCATTGTTATTGTTACACTACTGTTTTGATTTTTGCTGCTTGTATGTATTAACCTGAATTTCCTGTATCTTCCTCGTCAGCATTATTATACAGACACATGCATGAGTGCATTTAAGGCTCCACTTGATCCAAGTACTGCCTTAGGAGGATTTTCTGGGAGCAATTATTCAGAGGTAAAATATTCAATCTGTTCTTGGATATCTGAGTATGTACTAATGCTATGATGATGTACAAATTTCAGGCTTCTGCATTTGTTGTTACCTACCCTGTTAATAATGCAATCGATGAAGTAGGCAATGAGAATGGGAAAGCAGTGGCTTGGGAAAAAGCTTTCATACAGCTAGTGAAGGTTTGTGTACTGCATATTCCCTTGTTGAATGTTTATTAACTATTTTGTATTGCTTGTGTTTGTCATGTAGATTTTATGCATTACTTGATATGTTATTCCCATATGTTGCAATTCTATTTCTTTAACCTCCTTGACATTATGTGTTATTGGATTCCCATGCTACTATGGCACTGCTTCAATTTGTTTGTAGTGATACACTTAATTTAATAGAGGCTTTCTCTCCAACTTAGTGAATTGTAGATATCAAATATTCTATATAAAGAGGAATATTCAATTGAGAGACGTAGTGAAGAACTATATATCAAACGGGGAGGTAACAAATAAAATAGTTTTAGGTTGGACAGAATTGCAGAATAAAATTCCCCGGCAGGTTATTTTGGGAAGCTCTCGTGGGTTGAGACAAGGTGATCCATTGTCTCATCCTTTTTTCCTTATGATATGGAAGTGTTAAGTTGGATTTTGAGGAAAACTAAGGAGAGTGGTCTTCTTTGTGGTTTTCATGTGGGACCAGCTAACTCTCTTGGGGTACACATGTCACACTTGTTGTTTGTAGATGATACCATTTTGTTTTGTGATGCTTCTAGAGAACAGCTGTTGTCCATTAGGTTGACTTTGTCTTGTTTCAAGCTTTTACTGGTTTGAAAGTTAATGTGGGGAAGAGTGAGATTGTCCCGGTTGGGGAGGTTGGTAACATTGGTGCCTTGGCTAATATTCTTTGTTGTAGGGTGGGTAGTTTGCCTATGAAATACTTGGGAATGCCATTGGGTACTCCGCTCAAGACAACATCCATTTGGAATCCTATTTTGGAGAAGATGGAGAAAAATCTCAAGTTGGAAGCGTCTCTATTTATCTAAGGGTGGGAGACTTACGTTGTTGAAGAGTACCTTCTTAAGTCTTCCTACATACTATCTATCCTTATTTACCATATTTGTAGCTGTGGCTGATAGGTTGGAATGTATTCAAAGAAATTTTTATGGGGGTCTTCAGAGGAGTGTTTCAAATATCCTTTGGTGGCTTGGGAGAAGGTGTGGTCACCTTTAGAGACTGGTGGCTTGGGGATTTAGGAGTTTATGTATTTCAATCAAGCTCTATTAGGGAAATGGTTATGGAGGTTTGGACAAGAAGGCACCCATCTTTGGTGGAGGGTTGTAGCCACTAAGTATGGAGAGGGTCAAGGGGGGTGGAATACTAAAGTCTGCAGAAGGGCCCATGGTTGTGGTTTATGGTGTGGTATTAATGAAGGATGGGAGAGCTTTTCCAAACATTTGGCCCTAGTGGTGGGTGATGGCTCTCGTATTCTTTTTGGGCATGACAGGTGGGTTGGGGATAACTTGCTTAAAATGCTCTGTCCTCAGATATGTGCCTATTCAAGTGACAAGGATGCTTGCATTTCTAATGTTTTGTGCTAGAAGTTGGAATTTGAGATTTTATAGGGACTTTCAGGATAGGGAATTAGAAGCTGCCTTCTTTTTCCTCGATTTCATTCAATCTCTGATCCCTAGGGGTGTTGGGTGTGATAGTCCCCACTAGTGCCTTAATGGGAATGGCAAGTTTGATATTTGGTCCTATTACAACAAGATTCGGGGTGCTTCTATCTCTAGTTTTCCATGAAAGGGTATTTGGGGAAAGTTAAGGTTCCTAAAAAGGTGGCCTTTTTTTTTAGGACAATAGTTCATTGTTGGATCCTTATCTTGGATAATCTCATTCTTAAGGGTCTCTCTTTGGCGAATCGGTGTTGTATGTGCTGCTGTAATGAGGAATCTGTGGATCATCGCCCCATCCATTGTTTTGTAGCTCATTCACTGTGGGTGGATATGCTTTAGATCTTCGGTATCTAATGGGTCATGCCAGGTTCTGTGGAAAGCTTGATGTTTTGTTGGAACCACTAGCTAAGGTAATTTAATTTGGATATATGGAATATGGTTTCTGGTTGTTTGATGTGAATTGTTTGGACGGAAAGAAATCGGCACTCTTTTGAGGCTTTTGAGAAATTGTTGGTTTAGCTACAAGCTTTATGCCAGAGAACTCTTTTTGATTGTTCTAGGAATTGGGGTTCTTCAAACTGTTCTTCTATCACTGAGTTTCTTTCTTCTCTTAGAATTGTCTCTTGAGTCTTTTTTCTTTGATGTTGTTTGTTGCTTTTACTTGTGTTCACCATCATGAACACCATGTATTTTCTTTTCTCCTTTTTTCTTCATGATTAATATTACTCTTAGTACCTATATAAAAAAAAAGAATTGCAAAATAAATATAGGTGTCCAATTCAATTAGTGGATGAGTATTCATAAAGTTGACCTTAGTTTAATTGGGATTATGGCTGAGTTGAGTAGCATTTATCTAAGTAGGAATTTTAATCTGCAGTTCTAATATATTTTAGGGTCTCCCATCTGACCTAGAAAAAGTTCTTGTCACACTTCTATTTACTGATTTCACACATATTTGTCGTCTGTATCAGGATGTAGGCTTTAGAATGTTCAATTTTTAGCATTCAATCAATGTTGATGCTTAAGGCAGTGATGAACAAATAATTACTAAGAAAATAAAGTTAAACATGCGTTCTGTATCTCCAGTGTTTTTATTCTTATTTATTTTATTTATACGCAAAACATTTTTGTGCACTGAAATTGATTGGTACTGTCATTTGTTTATTTATTTAAATAATTTTTGAAATTTTAATTGTGCAAACTGCGTTCTCCTGTGCATGTAGTCATATCTACACTCCAAGTATCCTCTATAATAGTAGGCTCTATTAAAGGTGCATACATGTATATTTTGTATAGGTCAAGTTGTCTTTTGTATGATTGAGTAGCTGCTTCTTACATCTTCTTGAATTGGTTGCATGTATGTTAAAAATTTTAATACAATTTGACAGGAGGAGCTGCTTCCGATGATTCAGTCTAGCAATCTTACTCTTTCATTTTCATCCGAAAGCTCAATCGAGGAAGAACTGAAAAGAGAAAGTACTGCAGATGTTATAACAATAATAGTAAGTAATGACATGATTGGTAATATCATGTTGGTCAAGTGGTTGGGGAGAATAATTTATATAATGTGTTTTTGTATTTATGAACTTAATTAGTTGGTTGTCATCATAATATTGACAATTTGTAATCAAGTGATTTTCTGTTAATTTCTTTTTCCCGTTCTTGTCGGACTTTGTATCAGATAAGCTATCTTGTAATGTTTGCTTACATATCAGTGACCTTGGGAGATGCACCTCATTTATCTTCCTTCTACATCTCATCCAAGGTATACTTTTAAACTTGGCCTAATTTGTTCTTAATTTGATTTTTGTATGTTTATATACTAGTGGGTGTATTTGTGTTTGCAATTATTCCATGTATTTTTGTGTGCATTATATAAACAATAGTGTTTGGCTAATTACTTATTGTCTTTGAAGTTCATTATAATTATTGTGATAGTACTGCTGCTGCTGCTGATATCAGTTTGACCTCATTGTGGTCCTCCATGTTTTGAATTAAAGTTATGTTGAATTATTTTACTGTCACATAAGCTTTTGAAAGCCCATATTTTTTAATATTGTCATTATAAAATATATTTTTAATTTGGTTTTTGTTACATGTCAGTTCAAATAATTAGAACTCTGTGTTATTGGAATAAATTAACTCAATACCACACATTATAATTAAGTTAATATTTGGTCCTTTCTAAAAAACATAATAATCTAATTACGTTGCATCCTTTCTAAAAATTCTATGACTTGGCTTTGATATATTTTAAATATGTATCACTTATAAATATCTCTCAATAAACTTTTCATGCATTGCATGGATAGCAACTAGTAGGTACATATCTACAAATACATACATCCTGCATGTGTTTGTTTATGTCCGTGCCATGTAGATCTGTTATAATAAGTTATTTTTATAGATTATGAGTTATTTCTTGGAGTAGACTTATGTTGATTGAAGGCTAATCATTTTTATTTTTTTTAATGTAATGATTTCCAGGTGTTGCTTGGTCTTTCAGGCGTTTTGCTTGTTCTGCTTTCTGTCCTTGGATCTGTTGGGTTTTTCAGTGCGATTGGAGTTAAATCCACGTTAATCATCATGGAAGTCATCCCTTTTCTAGTTTTGGCTGTAAGTTGTTTCTCTAATTTTTTTTTGGATGCTAGTCTTCTTTTGATAGTCTTGTTAAGGGAGTTCTGTCCTGTAATCAACTTCGTTGCCATAAAAGTAGAATGGTATACAGTAGCCATAGTTTTTTTTTCCTCTTTTTGTTCTACTGTCTCATATAACCTCCATAGGAAGATCCGTGTTTGTGACTTGAACATGTGAAACATTTTCTGGCAGTCTCCCACAGCTAATATGTCCTGAAATAGTGCTTACTGCATTTTGAGGGGGGTATTATTTATTTAAAAGGATTTTTGTGTCTTGAGAGAATAGCTAACCCTCTAGATAAAAAAGAGAAAAGGGCCTTTATGGGACTACATGTGCTGAGAATAAGGGCCTCAGAGCTAAGGCCACAAGACGTTTGCCAAAAAACATAAAAGGAGTATATACATGCTAATGAAATCAGTTTAACCTTGATCTCTGTAAGTTATTAAGTCTAGGACTAGACAAACCCCTACAAGCATGTCTGAAACTAGTGGACCACTGGTTTACTACAAGTTGAATAAGCTATCCAACTTGTAGCCATTTGGTGAGAAACACTGCTGTTTCATGTGCCCTTATACGTATGGGTCTATGCTCTTTCTATGTTCTTTGTGTCTCGTAGAGAGTTTCCTTCCTTGTTTTATGTTTTACATCCCTTATAATTTTCCTCCCCCCTCCCCCTCTCTTTCACCACTTCCTCCTTCCCATTCTGGAAGCCCTATTTTAGTCCATCCAATTCTGAGGTGCCCCTATATCTTTGTTGCAAAAGGAAAGAATCAGCACTTTAACACCTGCTAAGGTTGACAGTGATAAGCAGCAGTCCAGAAAAAATGGTACAGCAGCAGCTGCAACAAAAGTGGTAGAGGTGACTGATGCTGATTGCATTTGTCATCTCTTTGTTATTTTTCTGCTGTGGCTATCTCTCGTTGATCTGACTTACATCATCAAGAGCTATAGCTTGTCTTCATTTTGTTTCGAATTGGAAGATCTGCTGCCGCTGTTGCTGAAAGTGTTGTTGTTGCGGATGCAAAATACTTGCAAACAATTTATTTTTCCCACCAGCTTCTATATTTCTCTGCATGCGTTTTTGTACATGAGAATGCTTATTTTTGCTTGTTTTATGATATCTTTGTTCCATGACAATTATAACACCTTTTCTTCCTGGAACTAGGTTGGAGTAGATAACATGTGTATATTGGTACATGCCGTGAAACGGCAATCCTTGGAGTTACCTTTAGAAGAACGAATAAGTAATGCACTGGTTGAAGTTGGTCCATCTATAACACTGGCCAGTTTTTCTGAGATTCTGGCTTTTGCAGTTGGTAGTTTCATTCCTATGCCAGCTTGCCGTGTCTTCTCCATGTTTGCAGGTTGAAAATTTTTCTCCTACATTCTAACGGATTTTTTTTGAAATTCTTTGACCCTTATTTATTTATTTGTTTATTTTTGTAGCTTTGGCTGTTCTACTAGACTTCCTTCTGCAAGTTACTGCATTTGTTGCATTGATAGTTTTCGACTTTTTGAGAGCTGAGGATAACAGGATTGACTGTTTTCCATGCATAAAACTTCCTTCATCTTCTGTTGAACCTAATGAAGGTATTTGTGCAGGCTTGCTTTCATGATATATATATATATATATATTCGTTCTACTTATATCAAATCTTCATATTCCCACTTTTGTTATTTTGTTTTAACTCTGAAAGAATCAAATCAATGAATTGTAGGCATTAATGAGAGCAAAGATGGACTGCTTGCTCGATATATGAAGGTAAGTTTTTGGGTTCTATAAATAAAAATCATGTTGTTGGTGCTGTAAGGGTATGTGTTGTTTATTAATTTAGTTTTGATTACGTATATTTTATGTTGAGATTATGAAAGATATTTATTGCAAAAACATCCCATCATATAGGTTATTAATTTTCTTGTAGGAGGTTCATGCTCCCATTCTTGGACTCTGGGGAGTTAAATTAGTTGTCATTGCTGTCTTTTTTGGTTTTACTTTAGCAAGCATTGTAAGTCACTTATGATCTACCTTTCCTCAAATTACTGTTACACTTACATTCTGGTAGTTTTCTTTTGCCTCCTGCTCTTGACTACCTATTATCGAATGACTAATGTTGTACACATCTTTCGACCATTATAGGCTTTATGTACAAGGATTCAACCCGGTTTGGAGCAGCAGATTGTTCTTCCTCGGGATTCTTACCTTCAGGTTTGAGTTTGTCGTCCTGACTCCCTACTATTTTGAGGAGTGTGCCTTTAGGAATATTCTTGTACTCCTGTGCCTCTTATTCTTAAACTTTTACATGTCAGGGGTATTTCAATAATGTCTCTGAGCATCTCAGAATTGGACCACCATTGTATTTTGTCGTAAAGGATTACAATTACAGGTACCTTTTTAAGCAGTGTCTTATTACCTTCTTCCTATTTTGCTCTCATTATTTTTCAAGCTAATTTGTTGGTCAAGATTTGGATCATTTCCAGGGCCTAGAAGATTGCTACATGCAATGCACAAGAGATTATGTATAAAAGAAATGGCATAATAAGTATTCCATGTAGGAAATCAGAGGTTATAAAACTTAGTCATGGATGAGATCTTTTTAAAATGTGACTTAAGAATGGATTCTGAATATATATATATATATATATTGTATAACAGAAAATGAGTGGGATGAATTTAAAATTACTTAATATAGTCTAGAAAATCCAATCTTTGATGCAGAGCAACCACGGATGTTCTTGTTTCATCTTCTTATGTACATCTTGATTGATCTAATGTGCAATGACTCTCTTACTCAGCTTGGAATCTAAACATACAAACAAGTTATGCTCCATCAGCCAGTGTGATTCAATCTCTCTTTTGAATGAGGTAGTTCAATAATGGTTTTCTTTTCAAAATTGTTGTTAATTATCACTCTCTGAATGCCAATACATATGTTAGATTCTTATTAAGAACTACTCGTTAAATATTCTTACTAAATTTTATGTATCAAGATAATTTTGAAAAATACACTAGTTCAAATAAATTTATTGTTTCCCTACTCTACATATTTCTGCATTATATTTTTCCTTTTTATGCAGGACTCCAAAAGTTCATTTTTTCCCCCTTTGTAGACAATCTAGTTTACGAATCTCTCTCCTCTCATCTGCAGATATCAAGAGCATCTTTAGTACCAGAGTCATCCTACATTGCTAAGCCAGCTGCATCATGGCTTGATGACTTTCTCGTATGGTTATCTCCAGAGGCTTTTGGTTGTGGTCGGAAGTTTATAAATGGTTCTTATTGTCCACCTGATGATCAGGTTGGTGCTTGTGGCTTATGTCAGATTGATTATATTCAGTGGAAATCTTCCTTCCATTTCTTTAGGCAAAGGGGCTCTGTTTACCATAAGTGTTGTAGAGACTATCCCTAGCTCATGAACTTTTATTCTATTCATCTTTCTCTCTCCAAATGTATTAGATTCTTCCCTAGCTCATGAGCTCTCTCTCCCTCCCCCCCTTCCCCCCACCCCCCACAGAATTTATCATTTGTGAGCTTGTAATTGTCATTCTTGCATTATATCATGATTTGTGTAATTTAACATGTTCTTCTCTCCATTGACTGGTATGAGTAATTCAATCTTGTTATATGCTGTTTACTGAATTATGATGCACTATTAGATTACTAAAGCAGATATGTTTTTTTCTCCAGCCACAGTGTTGTTCTCCTGATGAAGGTCCTTGTGGCTTAGGTGGAGCTTGCAAAGACTGTACAACGGTAATTTTCCTCCTCTCCATGCAGCAAAGAAATTCATCACTAGCTGCCTGTACTGGAGGGATGTAATTTTTGGGTTGTTTATATGATAAATTAAGGCAATGCCAAAAATAGTCATTCAAAAGTGAAAAAGTTATCATTTTATGCTGTTTGCAGTGCTTCCGTCACTCAGATTTGGTTAGTGATCGTCCTAATACAGAGCAATTCAGGGAGAAGCTTCCATGGTTCCTCAATGCTCTGCCATCTGCTGATTGTGCAAAGGGTGGTCATGGGGATTACACCAATAGTGTGGATCTGAATGGTCTGTGAGAGTGACACACACTGCCTTTCTTTACAAGTTAAAAGTTTTTTTTTTTTTTTTTTTTAATTTTTTATTATAAATTATTGCAAATGCATCTACCCTCTTGATTGGCACTTCAAGTTTGCTTCTAACCTATTTCAGGTTATGAGAGTGGCATTATACGAGCATCAGAATTTCGTACCTATCACACCCCACTTAACAAACAAGTAGGCAGCCTCTGTTCTTACATTTTAGTTCTCAGTATGAGCTGTTTCCCTCCTTTGTTTGATCTTTCTGTCATTCTCCTCAGGGCGACTTTGTCAATTCACTGTGAGCTGCACGGGAGTTAAGCTCTAGAATTTCTAGTTCTCTACAGGTTTGCAACCAACCATGCAGCTTTACCTTTTAACCTATTTTAGGAGCATTGATTTTTACTTCTGGAGATTGGAATAGAATGTATTCTTTTCCGTTTTGTGTGTTTGCTGTTAGAAACTAGGATTGAGAGGGTAGAGAGAAAAAGCACTTGAGGTTAGGGTATTTATTGTTTCTCTAATACCATGTGACATTGAAGGCTAGTGAGAGAGATGTGAAAAGATTGTGAGAACTCTACCCTAGGATTATATGTTTCCTACATATGTAAGGGTATGAAACATCAAATCTAACATATGCAGTTAGTCACCTTGGGAATGGTGTTTTAGATTTTTAGATGTCTGAACATTTCCATGTTATACTGTGAGTGTTGGACTGCAAGCAGTATATCTTTCTGCAATTGTAGAATGGTGAATATAAGCTAGTTTCAAGGTCTTATCTGTTCTGAAAAATGATGTAAAATGATACTGATAGGTAAATTGAATTTAATTTCGAAACCTGTAGTAAAATTTATCATGGCACGTATGCATGCAACATCATTTTTGGTTGCTTCTGTCCTGCCACCAGCGACCCTGAGTTCCCTTGCAGACATGTCTCTAGGCTGGATGATTATTTAGAGTCTTATTCTGTTAACTGCTGACTAAAGTTTCTTCAAATGTAGAATTTAATTGAAGGTAGATGTATTACTTTTTTGTCATTTCAATTCAGACTAGACATCCATTTCTGAACTTATGATGGGCCTACGAAATTATTTTCAGCTGGGTATCCTTGCCATGTTATACATGTTATTGAATTGCATTAGTCAAGTGGGTTTTAGAAGTACTATTATCTTCTTGTGTATGTAACATGGCTTGTTTTGACATCCTTTGTTGCTGCTGTGTCAAATTTTACCTAGTTTTCTTTTAGATCTTTCTAGAGTGTTACCTGTAAAATTAGTTCTCTAATGTGGATCCATGCATTGTTCTGATATTATTCCTCTTCGTTGAAATTTTTTCTCTAATGCAGATGAATATCTTCCCATACTCGGTGTTCTATATCTTCTTTGAGCAATATCTGGATATATGGAAGATAGCTTTGATCAACATTTCTATAGCACTCGGTTGGTATTCTAGAGAATTGTAGTAATCAATTTGTACACACACACACACACACACAGACTTAAGTCATACATGTGTCAAGGGCTATGTGCACATGTGAATAAAATGCGCATGCAGACATTTCTATGGGTGTTTGTGTGCTTGTTCTGGGTACATTTTTCATTGTTGGACTTCATTCTTTCCCTGATTGTTATAAACTTATACATCGTATTCTGTAAAAAAAAAAAATTATTTCTCTTTTATTATGCTCTAATTATGTTAGGCAGTATGATCCCTGATTAATGTAGTTGATGCTTTTAAGTCATAACCTCTCAACTGTAGCCTTTTTATGTCAAAGGCCAGAATTTTGTAGCTATGTTAGTGCCTTGAAACACAGCTTGCACCTTTCTCTGTGTTGTGTTTGTCTGTTTATGCAAGATTTTCACCTCAAAAATAAATAATTACTAATGTGTTTCTGTTTCCTGGCACCTCTCTCTGTTGATATTTCACTATGATAGCTATGCTAATACCAGTATCATTGTTGAATTTTTTTTGGTACCATATTTATTATCACAGTTCCTGCTTTTGACATGAAGTTATTAATTTATTTTGAATTTAATGGATTTTTAACTGTTCTTTGAATACCTCATTTGATCATGGAACAGGTGCAATATTTATTGTTTGTTTGGTTGTTACATCCAGGTATGAGTTTTCTTGGAGTGCAACCTTAGAGCTGCTTGCTTTTATTAACATTTCACACTCGTGAAGTCACAATTCTCTTCCTTTCTGAATAGAATTATAAACTATTATTTCTCTGTTGTATTTGTTTTTGAATGCAGCATTTGGAGTTCCGTGATTATTTTACTTGTTTTGGCAATGATTGTTGTTGATCTCATGGTAATTTTTGCTAATTCTTCATTTGTGTTTTTTCTCTTTTGGGTTACCATATACCCTTGTACCTTATAAAAAATATATACCATTGTACTTTGATAATCCTAATCATCTATGTAATGTTTGCTTTCGTGTCTACTTTCTGTTGACTTTCTCTGATTAATGTAAGTTCATGATTTCCCTCCCCCAAAAGTAACTTTTCATATCGAATTCTGCAGGGAGTAATGGCGATTTTAGATATCCAACTAAATGCAGTCTCTGTTGTAAATCTTGTAATGTCGATAGGGATTGCTGTCGAGTTTTGTGTGCATATAGCACATGCCTTCTTGGTCAGTATTTACTGTAATTGCTTTATCAGAATATTCTCTAAAGCTCTTTCTTATTTACAAAAAAGTCTTTTAAGGGGCATTTACCGCTTCTTGGGGTGGGGTGATGGTGCATCTCTTAGTTGTGTGGGAATCTTTGCATCCTTATAGAGATGGTGTTTGGCCTCCTACACTTTGGTGCCCCTGATCCCTTCTAAATAATGCTTGGGGAAACTTTTACTTTTAGCCAAACTGTGATTGTTGCGCCAATCGACTATTGGCAAGTTTGGATTTGGTTCTTTATAATTTGTTAATTCATTACAATTCTATGCTTCTCATATACAGTTAAGCCATGGGGATAGGAACCAACGAGCTAAGAAGGCGTTGGGTACCATGGGCGCTTCTGTCTTCAGGTTGACTATACTTCTCTTTTCCCTTTTGAGGCATGGGGACCCTTAACACATGGTAGATAGAACTTTCATCACTGGGTCGAGAATTTTCTAAATTGGAATTGCAATAGCGGCGTGAACCATAGACTGAGTATAATATGATTGTACATTGATTAAAACATGGAACAACAAACATGAAAATTTGATTTTTGTCTGTCATACGTAGGAATAAAAGCTTTACTAGTGTGATCACTTGCTTGATTGAAATATCCTTTTGCTAACCTTCTGTCTACAGGTTCTAAATTACCAAAGTGTAGAAACCCGGTGTTGACCCTTCCTAAATTGATTTTTAGTTTTGTGATTTCTTCAAATTATTCTTTTGTATTGATGATAACAATTCTTTGGGCTCCACATTTTGGTATCCTTAGAACCACTTACAGGCACAAGGGTGATGGGTTTTTAGTTTGCTATCACAAATATTGATAAATTTATATTGTTCTTTTGGCTTGTTTTGGCAGTGGAATTACACTTACAAAGCTCGTTGGAGTAATTGTCCTTTTCTTCTCAAGATCAGAAATATTTGTGGTCTTTGATCTCTTCCTCTTGGCTTTTATAGAGTTTTTCTAATCAGATCAGCTGAGGTATGATATATTTTGTGGGTTTTGCAGGTTTATTATTTCCAAATGTACCTGGCATTGGTCCTTATTGGTTTCTTGCATGGACTTGTATTTTTACCAGTAAGTTTACTGAATCTGTTATTTTCCACAATGTTACTCACTACCTGAATTTTGGTAACTTTAAGTTATGCCATGGCTTCTCTCCAGTTAGAGGGCTTTGTGACTAAATAAGGTGTTGTAGTGCTGGCAAAATGAGAGCAACTCACTCCATCTTTTGGTATGTGTGTATGCTGGGATTGTGATTGTCCTAGTTATTGTATCAGAGGAGCAACTGCGCTAATTGTATAATGGAAACATTTTGCATGGTGCACATGTTGCATTCTCTACTGCTTTCATGCCCTAAGCTAAACATGTGCATTTCCAATTATGTTGGTTATGTCAATAATTACATGGTTTGCTTTTGTGGCATGCAGGTGGCATTGAGTATGTTTGGTCCACCATCAAGTATAATCATTGAGAAAGGGCAAGAAGATGAACCTTCTGCTTTATCACAGACAAGTTGATTGGTACAGACTGCTTTTTATTAAACTATCTTTAGAAAAAATAATTTAAAAGAAAGTGGAAAAGAGAGAAGGACCAAGTTCACAGGAAGTATACCCCCACATAACAAAAAAAAGGGTAAGAAGAAAAGAGCAGCCTAGGTGTAGCCCCTAGCCTGACTGTTAACTACAAGGTATTTTATGCACCAGATATATAATCACAATGTGTGAGTTTTGCTGTGGGATTCACATGTTATGAGAAGGATGCATATATCCAATGCATGAGATCATTATTGTTTGACTACATAGAGGTTGTAATATGAGTGTTCATGATTATATACTTAACAAGAAAGAATTTATGGAAAGTGTTTTGTAGGGTCTCCTGGATCCCTCCCAAAAAGAAAAGTTTTGCAATTGAACCAATGTTTCGAACCTCTTGTTGAAGAATATAGTAAAATAATAAGGTTGTATTTGGTAACAGTTTTTTTTTTTTTTTTTTTTTTTTTTTTTTGTTTTCTATTTTCAAAAACTTGTTTTTGGAAATATAAAGAAAAAATCAATTTTCTTGTACTTTTGAAATTAAAAGCATTTCAAAAGCATGTTTGGTTAGTTGAAATTAAAAAATAGTTTTTGGAAGAAAAAAAAATAGAAATTACTAAAATATATTGTTACTAGAATTTGAACTCTAATACTAACTCATTAAATGAGATAGATTTATTAAATTAAATGTTTGTTTCCATTGACTTTTGAAAATAAGAAACTGAAAGTAGCTTTTTGCATATTTTCAGTTTTTTTCACAAATTGAGTTTTGAGAATGATTTTTGTTTTTTGTCTATTTTGGGATGCCAAACAAGTTTTTTAGTCTCAAAAATAAAAAAAATGTTTTTAGAAATAGATAATAAGGGGAAAAATAGTTACTAAATATACTCCAATATTTTTACAATATTATACAGGCCAATATTACATGATAAAATTTATGTTTTTAGTGAGAATACCGTGAATTAATTTGGTTGGTAAAGTTTCAATAAGATTTAAATAGGCGTTGGACAAATTGAGTCTTCTCTGTTATGTATTGGCTTTTATAGCTAATCAAAATCTTAGCTTCGTTTTTGAAATTATCACATGAAGCTCTTAAGGTGTGTATTGCTATGTGCATTGGTAGCTTGTGATTTGAAGAATAGCAAGGTCCATGCGTATCTCCTTATTATAGCCTTATCGTGGGTAACTAGAAAAGAGAGACTAATAGTAATACATAGTTTTGAGAGGCCTAGAGCTATGTGGTTTTGGGGCGTTGCTTGGTTTTCAAGTGAAAAAAACTTGGATACAAATTCCTCCTCTTATTTGTTATAAGCCAATTGTTGTTTGCTCAGGAAAGAGTGACACCGAAGTGTACCTGGAAAAATGAAAACACCAAAGGCCTCAGGAAACCTCACAGATATCACTTCCATTTTTCCCTTGTCGTTGATTTGTTGAATCAACCCGTATAAGCAGATGGGCTGGCCTTACTCCTAGCATCTAGCAATTCCAAGATTCCTATGCGTGCCAATGGCAGCCTTTCGGCTCAATTTTGGTCCATTTGGTTTAATTTGGTCCATTTCAGGCCAAAATATATTCAGCCAACATATTCTCAAAATCAATATGGATAATTTCTGAAAGAATTAGCCTGCGAGCTAAACATCAATGAATAACCATGTGTTAGACGATTTTAATCCTTCTTCCATGTTAGATGATGATCAATATGAATGTTTTATACAGGCTTACCACTTGAAGTGGTTCAAGGACAATTTGAGCACACGAAGAATTTTTTAGGAGCATGATTATCCCAATATTAAATCTCGTTTTCTCCATTTACAAGATCATAAATTTTGCCTTCTGTCTAATGCGGCCTTTTCTTCTGTTAACTATATTTATTGTCTCATTCTTGGGATTTTTCCATTCTTTCGATTAAAAAATACTCAATGGATCAACACAGAGTTATTGGATTTCATGTTGCTGTAAGTTTCTTGCTTTCTCTCTAAGTCCCTTTCCTCTAGCATGCTAATTTTTGTTTTTATTGTTATTATTACTAGTTGCAAATTCACGCAATAAATAATTATTTTGTATTGTAATATAATGTATAATTTATTCTCTAAAATTTTTTCTCCCTAAAAATTAAACAATTTTTATTCGGTCCAATTAGGACTAGTTCAGTTTAATTAGGTCTACTTCGGTCCAATTTGATCCACTAGGTTCAATTCGGTCCACTCGGTAAATTTTCCCCTTCAATCCATTTTAGACTAATTGGCCTTAAATAGATTCTTTTTGTTGGTTTATTTTTCAAGTTTAGCTCAAAAATTTATTTATTTATCTTAAATTTTGGGTTGAAAAGTATGAAATTTTTATTATATGAGTAAAATTTTTTATTTGAGTTAAAAATACAAAGAAAATACTAAAATAGACATTAGAAATTAGAATTATGAGCCTTAAAAATGCAATAAAAAAGATAAATATTCAAAAGCCTTATTCTGTCCATATTGGTTCCATTTGGTCCATTTTGTCATCTTCAGTCCAATTTGGCTCTATTCGGTCCTATTTAGTCCATTCTGCCCACTAAAGTTTTATTTGGTTCAATTCGGTCTTATTCAGTCGACTTAGGTCTAATTCTGCCTATTCAGTCCATATTGGTCCTATTCTGCCCACTTCGGTACTATACGGTCCATTCTGGTTGGTGCTATTCAGTCCTTCTGTTCACTTTGATTCAGTCCCATTCGGGCTATTCAGTCCACTTTGGCTCTATTTGGTCCATTTTTTCTACATTGGTTTTATTAGGTCCATTCTGCCCACTTCTATCCTATTTAAACCACATTGGTCCTATTCGGTCCGATTTGGTCTCATTCAGTCCATTTTGTCTTCTTCGGTCCATTCGTTCTTATTCAATCCATTCGGTCTTATTTGTCCACCTTGTTCCTATTCGATTCTATTCTGTCCATTTGGTCCGTTTTATTCCGAAAGAACAAGAAACGAAAGAGATCAAACGATTGAATGAAGGCTTGCCTCCTTGAAGAGTATGCTATAAATTAAAGCCTTCTTCTTCCATACTTTGTTCGATTGGAATGCTGTTTTTTTTTTTTTTTTTTTTTTTCTCTCTCCGTCTTGTTTTTCTCTCTTACATTTGTTTTTTTTTTTTGAAAATGCACTAGGTTTGTTTTGTTTATAATAAAAAATTTTGTTACTTATTAAAAAAAATATACAGAAAAAAATAAAACAGGAATTCAATTAAGATTATATTTTATATTTTGAAAACATAAAAAGTACAACAAATCTTAAAACATTAAGGGCATGTTTGGTAATCAACTTAAGCATATGTTTTCAGTTTTTAAACAACATTACATGTATTTCGACATATTTTTTTAATTACACGTATTTTTTTTAAAAAAACTGAAAACTGTTGTTTAAAAACAGGTATGGACCCTAAATACACTGAAATTTTTATCTTCTTTCCCGCCCTATTTAACCAACTAAATCAAACAAAAATACAAAAGTCCGTTACTACTATTTACACCAAACCATTCCCAACGTTAAAAGAATCAAAACAAAAGAGTGAGAGAGCGTTAACGTTATATGGAGCAAACAAGCTTTCAGCTCACCGCCAAAGCTCTTTCAGCTCGTCAGGCTAGTTTAATCTAATTCGGTCCATTTGATCAACTTCGATCCAGTTCAATCCACTTCAATCCAGTTCAGAACAATTAGGTTCAAATAAGTTCATTCGGTCCAATTTATTCCTTTCAATCTATTTTGATCCACTTTGATTAATTTTGGTCCAATTCAGTTTAATTCGGTCCACTTCGGTTTACTTAGATCCACTTCGGTTTATTCGGTCTACTTCAGTCCAATTGGTCTATTTCGATCTATTTGGTCCAATTTAGTCCATTTATTTGATTCAAGTAGAACTTAATTATTTCTTTGTGGTTTCATGTTGGACTACACTATGATGAGAGTGGAATTAACCAATGATTTTCCAATAGAAGGATAAATATTTTTTATTTATTTATTCTTTATTTAGTTACACAGTGAACTAGAAAAGTTCCTAAAAAATCAATGATTTTCCAATTCTTGGATAAGTTTTTTTATTTATTCTTTATTTGGTTAAATCATGGATTCTATAAAAGTTCCTAAAGATATTTATAAGGACTTAGCCTCATAGTTTTCTTTTTCGAGGAGAGAGAGAGAGAGAGAGAGAGAGACAGAGGCGACCTCATAGAAAATAATAGGAAACATATTACTGATCCGGTTAACCAAATTTAATATATTTAAACTAAAAAGTAAACTCCCACTACATATGCATGTTGCAATCAATTTTCTAAGGTTCAAAACTTTGAGAAGGATGCACTCCCATACACAAGTTCAGGACCTATGTTCATATATGCATACCAAACGAATACATATAAGTACACAGGCAGTAAAAACCAAATACTAGGTAATAAAGCATTAGAGAATCAACACACTTCAGGAATTGGCGTAGTTATCAGAAACGATGGCGGGCAAATCATGGGAGCAATGTCAAAGAAATTACACCTCCCCTTAGGGGCTCTGGAGGTGGAAGCCAAGGCAGCAGAGGAAGGGATTATACTAGCTTGGGAGTTGAGTCTTGGAAAAGTGGTTGTGGAGGGTGACTCCATGACAGTGATGTCTGCTCTCTCTGGTATTAACCGGCCCCCAAGCTCTGTCCAAAAAGTGGTAGAAAGCTCAGTTCGTAGGCTTCGAGGTTTTAAAGAGTGGGAAGCAAAGTATGTGAGTAAAAATGGCAATGTTGCTGCTCATTTGTTAGCTAGGAACGAATGATCTGTTGCTGATACAGTAATTTGGGTGGAAGATACACCCCTGCAATTGTAAACCAAGTGCTCTTAGATGTAACTTCACTGGGTTGTGGACCCTTTTAATGAAACGTCGTTTTGGGTTTTGGCTATCCAAAAAAAAAAAAAAAAGTTATGAGCCTTTGTGTGACAGTCTGACAGACATCATTGCATAAGAATTCCAAAGCTTAATTATAATTTTGATATAAACTAGCTAACATATCATACATGGGCAGGCAATATTAGTAATGTAGATGGAAGAAAATCTGAAGAGTAAATAGCAATATAAAAGTAAATAATATATAAATTAACCAGAGCCTTTGACAGTATTAAATACAAATATTTATAATGTACCATTAATTTTGGATTAGACCGTATTGCTACATGTCATGTATAATGTGTCATATAGATTATAAATCTCTCTCTCTCTCCCCCCACCCCCCAAAAAGTGTCATTTTTACAGAAATTAGTTTAGGTACTTACTAGATATCAATAATAAAAGTGCTCGAGTGAATAACTAATAAGTAATAACTACGTGCAAATTCAACAACCAACTTCATTAGTAATTTATCTGCAGAAAATTTACTATTCACACCGACTCACTGCTGCAATTTCTTTAAAATTTTATTACAATACTCTATCATCATCGTTAATAGTACTCTCATTTATCAATTATCATAACGTGGTCCAAATGTATTTCATTAATTTCGAATCAATTTATGTAGGATAAACTATTACATTTTGGGAAAAGAATCTAATCAAGTAATTTTCTTTTCCTTCAAAATAAAAAAGGTAATTTTCTTATCACACTTGAGTTACATATAGAAAATGACAAAAATATATAACTTATAAAAATAGCTTGAAAGGACCACGTGTTGTGTATTTGAAAAAAAAAAAAAAAAAATCTTAGAAGATATTGATGAGGTTTTAGCACAAGAGTGGTTTGTGGAGGTTTGCCGGATTCTGAAGAAGGGAAAAAATAAAAAAGACAAAAGAGTTGGTAAACAAAGGAGAGAGAGCATTTAATTAAGGAACATGCTAGCAACATTAATGGTTGCGGTGCTCAGAGAGTAAAAGAGAACGAAGTGCAAAGAGAATCTCATCAATTTATAAAAAGTAGTGCAAGAAATCAGAGGTTGTTTTGCCACCCAGCATGTATTGGTAAAGATGACATCTATGACTAGGGTTAGGGTACACTCAATTCACATCAGTGTGTTAGACCGTCTGCAACATGTGGTTAAAGTTGGAGTAATAGAGAATAGGCTTCAGGGAGTGGTAGTGCTGATATATTTTTCTTTCTTTATTATTTTTGTACTTTATTTTCCATTTACTAATACAAATTCTACCTTCTCAGTAAAAAAAAAAAAACTCTCTAATAAAGCAAAGCTTTAATTGTTATTGTATCACCATCACTCGTATGGCAATTAACTAGGCCTAGAACAAAGCTTCTTTATCTTCTCCTAAAAAAATATATTATAATAATAATAATAATAGTTTTGAGCATTTCATTTTATTCTCAGTTTTTCTTGATGGGATATTGTTATCTTTTTGGTTTCACGTGAGTTTGAACCGAGTCGCCCTTAATTAAGTTAAAAAATTTAAGAAGAGTATTAAGTCTTAACCATATATCTAGCAAGAATAAATGGTAATTATTAAGTATTTTTGAATTATTATAAATGCGTACTGTCTCTTCTCATAAAGTTATAAGTCCTACTAATTAAATTTATAGTAAGACTCACAATTCATGTGAGAGAAAAAAGCACGCATTTATGGTACTTCTAGAGTATTCAATAATTTTTCAAGAATAAAAATGTGGCACGGATGACGATAAAATGTGGCTGAACATGTGTCCTACTCCTACAAATGGTGGGTTGGATGATCTAGGATGAAACCAGTTGCAAGGGTTCTAGTGAGAGGCTATTGATTTTTGTTGTTGAGAAGGACCTTTTGATGGTTGTGGGTGGGAAATAGGAATTACTACGAGGAATTGAAGAAAAGTGGAAGGGGTGATTGTGTGGAGATAGTTGAGAATTTAGGTGAGGAGCATTGCTTCCGTTTGTTTAATCTCAAATATGAGAATGCTGGACTTTGGTCAACAAATTTGTTGCTTTTATTAAACATAAACAACTCACTTTTTTGCTCTTGGAGGCGGTATCTAATATATTTGGGACATCTCTCTCATGTTGTTTAAATCTTACATGTGGATGAAAATCACACAATATAAGGAAGGTATTACATGTGGTGGATGATATAAGATATTTTTCCTTCTACTTTGCAAGAAAATTAAAAATATCATGATTACATCTAAATAACAATTATAGCAGGTACAGTAATAACAAGGCTAGAAAAGATGTAAATATAAAAGCTAGAATTATCCCAAATTAATTATACCAATAGACTACTAACAACTCTCTTGGATAACTAACACTCATGCTTATTGATCTTACTAGTTAATTGTCCATTCTGTTGTTGCTGCAAGATATTTACACTATTCATACTACAATTGACGTTGTTTATCCTCATCATTCTTAGCTAGCCTAGAGTCCCTTGTTGAATGTCAATTAGGCTTGTTTGAATCATAACAGAAGCGAGCCACTTAGTCCAACAACTTCACTTAACAGATTGAGAGGGTATAGGTGCAGTAGTTGCAACCATGTTGAAGCCTCCAAATTAATCCGTTGTGTTCCTCATAGCATTAGAGAATAAAAATTAGTCTCTAAGAAGATCTATAGAATAAAACCCAATCAAAACTAAAATGACAAAGAAAAATGAAATATTTTAAATTTTTTTTTACATGATATAGGACAAAAAAAAATCAAAAACTTATTTCAGTTTGAGAAATAAATTATTCAATACACCAGATTTCACAAATTTTTTTAAAAAAAAATGTACCACGTAAACATTGATGCAAAGCCATAACAAGTGTAGACAAACCAAAACTCTATGAAGCATTTTAACAAACACTTTCTATGCCACAAAAAAAAAAAAAAAAAAAAAAAGAAAACTGTGGAAGATTGATGCTTTGCCTAAATCTGGCACTTTTGATCCCAACCACTTCCAAATGATTTCTGATCAGATTAAATACAACAAAGACTAAAACTTTTTTTTTTCCCCTATAGGAAGCAAAAATTAGAACTATCCCTCATATTTAATAATCGATAAAGTTAAATTATAAATCAAATCAGAAATCCATTTTCATGTATTATAGAACCAAGACTCCAACAAAGTGCCATTAAAGGAACACGATAAAAGCTTGACTCATTTAATATTCAACAATACCCATATCTCCAATAAACTCAATTTTTTGCAATATTTAGTCAAAAGACTCAATGGACAAGGACCACAAAGCAATGACCTTAAAAGTAGTGCAGCGTAATTATTTTTTTCCCTGTGCAGGATATTATGGTATTGCAAATGTTGATTTCTTCTATTGTACTTGACTATTTTTCTCCTCTCTGCCTGTCAAGTAGTCTTTTTTTCTTTCTTTCTTTTCTAATATTTTTTTATTAAAAAAAACACTGTTGAAATTAAAACCATTTTCTAATTTTCAAATGTTAAACCCCGGTTTTGGCCCGTATTAATTAGGAGTTAGGGCTAATAAAACCATTTTTAAAGCCTAGCTTGTGTTGTATTTACCCATCTTATTCTTCACAAGTTTTAACAAAAATTTACACAAATTGTAACTAAAACCTAAATAAAATAAAAAAGTCTATTAATGTGAAATTATAAAAAAAAAATTAATATATATATACTAAATTATAGTTGTGAAATTAAGTAGTAATTAAAAAAAATTAGTTATTTTTATCCAAATATTCACAATAATATTATATATATTAATGTCCAAATCATATTATATATACTATATCATAAAAGCTGGGTTTTACAAATCGTGATTGTGATAACTAGATACACGATACTTAGATGCCATATGTATTTACAATTTAAAAAAAAAAATTACATATTTGTTTGTTTTCTTAAAACTATGAATATTATATTATTTACCCAATTAAAAAAAGTTCAACACACAACCAACAATAGGACTCATGATACATGCACAATAGATATTTCACTATTGTCCCAATAAAAATAAACAAGAAAAAATTTGAAACAGGTATCATAAAATATTTTCCAATCATTCTCTTAATTGTCCCAAATCCAATTAACCAAAGCATTAAACAATTGAGGATATATTCATAAAGACTAACCGCCCTATTATATATTACCATCTTATTTTAGATGAGTAATAAAATAAGACCCGTAATTTTTGATGCAGTTTGTCTTTGATAGGACACTTTATTAATGAAATCCAATCTAAATTCTTAAAATTCTTAAAAAGAGAGTTTTGGAATACAATTTGTGTGTGTAGATTTGAAAACTATAATTTCGACTACATG
The DNA here is from genome assembly GCA_032878915.1 of Castanopsis chinensis. Lineage (NCBI taxonomy): Eukaryota > Viridiplantae > Streptophyta > Magnoliopsida > Fagales > Fagaceae > Castanopsis > Castanopsis chinensis. Next base: position 190,347 of record JAVQMG010000017.1, read on the forward strand.
ATGTCCAATTGCATCTCATGAAATAAATCTGAAAGTTACACAGGCCTCAATCAGACCACTGAATTCAAAAGATATCATGAAATCAAGTTTCAATGGTCAAGATGCATTCTCACAAATTATGTCCAATCATGTGTGATTATGAACAATTAATTTTGATTAGTGCAATTAACTATTGAAGAAGCAATATATCCATTGGTCATTCAAGTTTCAAAAGTGTGTCATCATGCCTTCCTTTATGTTAGATTTATGTTAAACATTCTTATGCCAAAAAAATTGTAGGAGAGGAAAATGGAGATATATTGGGCAATTGTTAGGATGGAACAAGATGGCAGTGATGATGGCGCTCTTCAAGTATGTCTTCACAAATTTGGTCTAGTGCATGCTTTTGAAAACTTGTTTAAGTTTATTTTCAACTGTAAATTTCAAGTTTGCCCCTATTGTATCCAATCAAACCTTGATGAGCTAGTGAAGGTTTAAATGAATAGTGCAAGAAATATGGACTACTTTCCCAGTTTCCCTGGTTTGCTTATTCTCATTGCCCAATTAGGAAGTCTCTTGTAATCCATCATTACTTTTAAATATGTTATGTTGCATCCACATGACAATTTACCCATGTCTTTTTCTTTCATTTTTTTAGGATGAAGAGTAATCGATAGCCTTATAACACATGAGGAATATATGTTGTTAGACTATCTTCAACATAATTTAAAAAGCAAATTCAAATGATAGAATGCTTGATTTGAAATGTGATTATAAAAGGAAAAATAAGGATGGGAAAAAAAAAATTAAGACTTGTGGAACCTCCTAGCCCCTTGCAAGTGTTAGATGGAGGATAAAATCATGGATTCAACACCCGTTAGATGGATGTGTAAGTAGAAAAAATGTATACATATTTACAAAAAATTCCTACATTACTTATATTGTTGAAGATTTTGTAATGTGTTATATTGCGTTGCAATTAATTGAAGTGTCATTAGTGTATGAAGGCAGTCTTATTTTTTAACTGAATAAGTCTGTGTCACAAAAAATGGAAGTGGCACTAGAAAGACTCTTTTTAACTTGAAGAGATCTTCTAGGTCAGGCACATGAAGTGAATACCTTTGACATGTGATGCATCAGGTTAATCAACCATGCATGGCCACATGATATATATGTGTGTGTGTGTGTGTGTGTGTGTGTGTGTGTGTGTGTGTGTGAGAGAGAGAGAGAGAGAGAGAGAGGATAGGTTAGTAAAAAGTGCCCCTAACAGTCCGTTTGCAAAAAGTGTCGTCCCCTAGTTGCTTGGGCCTTTTAACTTTAAGCCCGTCCCTTCATTTTTAAGGGAATGGTCTGTTTAATAATTCTCTTCTCGCATGAAAGTCAAGTCATTCACTGGTCAGTTTTTAAAATAAAATGATATTTGATGGAATAAAGTTATAAAACGAGGTGTATGTGGCTGAGGATGACGATGAAACGTGTCAAAAAAAGAGAGTAAAAATATTGATGTAACAATTATTATAGCTTGGCACGAGCTAAGCTAAGGGCCTAAAGTGTGTAATTATCGCATAGACTGCAAAGCTAGGACTGACTTTTTTCCAAGGATGCACGGCATCTAAACCCAAAGCATCTGACAATCTCATTATAAAAGTTTTAATCCCACTTATAAATGATATTATAAATTGCTGAAGACAATAATAATAAACAAAACAGAAAAGAGTAAAGGTCAATAATCTTGAAAGTTTGTGACATGGCATTTTTACTTCCATATCGTTTTTTTTGTACGGTAGTTTTAATGCAGCCACACCTGGACACTTGTCTGTCTAAAGATTTTTATTTCTTTTCTTTTGAAGTTAATTATTGTTCCTTCATTTTCTGTTGATATATGATTTATTTTACTCAAAAATATATTAATTTATTCTTATTGCTATTGGATCTATCTCAATTCTCAATTACTGACTCATCAAAAAAAAAAAATCTCAGCTACAAGAGAAGAGCTACATATATGCCTTTTAACATTCTGCTCTATATAAGACCCCTAGACCCTTTCTTTTTTCAATTTAATATGTAAGCTATCATGTTTAACATATGCACGAAGATTAAAAATAGAAAAGGAAGCTATCATGTCCAATCTGATAACCTTCTGCATAGTGAAACATACTGTCAGAGCAAAAAAAAAAGTGAAACATATTGTCCAATCGTATGATGTCGAATCTGAGAATTTTTCTTTTCTCAAAGGAGAGAGAGAGAGAGAGAGAGAGAGAGAGAGGCGACTTGTCCTCGTAGAAAATAATAAGAAAGAAGTTACTGATCCGATTAACCAAATTTAATATATTTGAACTAAAAAGTAAACTCCCACTACACATGTATGTTGTAATTAATTTTTTAAGGTTCAAAACTGTGGGAAGGATGAACTCCCATACACAAGTTCAGGACCAATGTCCATATATGCATACCAAATGAATGCATATAAGAGCACAGGCAGTAAAAACCAAATACAAGGTAATGAAGCATTAGAGAATCAACACAATTCAGTTATGAGCTTTTGTATGATAGTCTGACAGACATCATTGCACAGGAATTCTAAAGCTTAATTATAATTTTGATATAAACTATCTAGCATCTCATACGTGGGCAGGCAATACTAGTAATCTAGATGGAAGAAAATCTGAAAATGGTTTTTTTTTTTTTTTGGTTTTTTACTTAATTATGTCACACCTCATACTTTTAAGATGGTCTACTATTTGTTGTATAGACTATCAATCATAAAACCAAAGGTTGCATAAGTGTCAGAGTTTTTTACCCCAAAAAAAAAAAGTGTCAAAGAGCAAGTGATTGTCTGAGTCTCAGCCAAAAAAGAAAGAAAGTTTCCCATTTGTTAAACCATTTTGACTGGTGGATTTCAAATTCAAATTCAAGTTGTTTTGAAAACTTTGTAACACAATCCGTACGAGGAAACTCTGAGTCTGAGTGGTGGATTTCAATTGTCATTCAAATTTGTTTTTTAGTAGGGCTTCCACATATCTATTTGTGTGGGGAGAATTTGTGAGTTGTACAGTAACAGTAGTCAGTCAAAACAAATCCGATTTTAAAAGAGGGTAACGTTATGAAAACTCTCTTCCTAAGGATAGATGTCAGAGCTGCATTAAAGAGAGGAGAAGGAGCAGATAAAAGGAATGCTGAGATTGTAACCCAGCGCATCTCTGAAAACAACCCACCTAGTTCCTTAGTCGTTCCTTTCTTTCCATTACTTGATAATACTTTTTTGTTGTTAAAGTAATAGCATCAGATAAATATATAGCTTTGCCAAAAATGGAAAGTTGCAAGACTTTTAATACTTTCTGAGCAATTCTGCTGCGTGTGGAAGTTTTTCAGAGCTGCATTAAAGAGAGAGTTACATACATGCCTTTTATCATTCTGCTCTATATAAGACCCCTAGACCCTTTCTTTTTTAATGTAAAATGTAAGCTATCATGTTTAACATATGCACGGAGATTAAAAATAGAAAAGAGGCTATCATAGTCCAATCTGATAACCTTCTGCATAGTGAAACATACTGTCAGTGCAATTGAAGATTAAAAAAAAAAAAAAAGTGAAACATACTGTCCAATCGTATGATGTCCAATCTGAGACTTTTTCTTTTTTCAAAGCAGAGAGAGAGAGAGAGAGAGGCTACTTGACCTCGTAGAAAATAATAAAAAACAAGTTACTGATCCAATTAACCAAATTTAATATATTTAAACTGAAAATGTTTTTTTTTTTTTTTTTTACTTTATTATGTTACACTCCATATCTTTAAGACGGTTTACTATTTGCTTTATAGACTGTCAATCATAAAACCAAAGGTTTCATAAGTGTCAGAGTTTTTTACCCAAAAAAAAAGTGTCAAAGAGCAAGTGATTTTCTGAGTCTCAGCCAAAAAAGAAAGAAAATTTCCCATTTATTAAACTATTTTGATTGGTGGATTTCAAATTCAAATTCAAGTTGTTTTGAAAACTTTGTAACAAAGTCCGTGCGAGGAAACCCTGAGTCTGAGTAGTAGATTTCAATTGTCATTCAAATTTGTTTTATGGTAGGGCTTCCACGTAAATATATAGCTTTGCCAAAAATGGAAAGTTGCAAGACTATTTATACTTTCTGAACAATTCGGCGCTGACGGAGGCATTGGACTGATACAAAAGCTTTCTGTTGTTCTTGTCTTCCCTAGGTTTTTCAGAGCGAGAGGGTATTACATGCAGCAGATGCATGTTTCCCCTCTCTCTCTCTCTCACAGGGGGTAGATCTCACATGTGGGGTCCACCCCTTGTGTGAGTGAGAGAGGTAACATGCATCTGCTGCGTGTGGAAGTTTTTCAGAGCTGCATTAAAGAGAGAAGAGAAGGAGCACATAAAAGGAGAAGTGAGTTGTCCAACTTGGCTAGTGCTCTCTCTCTCTATATATTCCACTATAAAGAAAAACCACTAACATACTCTGAAAATACCCACCTTGTTCCTTAGCCATTATCAACAAAAGCAATGAAAACGAATTTTATTAACCTTTATCGAAAAGTTTTACACAAAAAAATCTTGAAAAGAAGAAAGCCGAAAGCACAACTTCCAGAAATTCTTAAGATTAGACGTTACCCGAGGAAGCTAGGAAAGCTCGAGGCTTTTAAGGATAAACCGCCAGCTCCGTATGCAGAGAACTTACCTCCTGCCCTCTCGGACGTGACCGGACAGGTATAATATACTAGTCACGGTTTCGATTGTTCATTATTTTGTCATGGCTTTAATTTTCCCTCTGTTTTTGTTGTTGTTCAGACATTCTTGGAATATCTGAAGGATTTAGACACAGGGGAACCCGATTTCTTTAAATATGATAAGAAAAATGTTAACACCATCGTCCAGTTTGGATACCGTGGTAGGCGAGTCTTGTGGAGGATTGGTAAGATAGCGTTTGCCTTCCACGGCGAGAAAAAGTTTTCCGGTGATCTACTTCGCCGGATCAGGATAAAAGGTGATGGTCGGGTCACGCACGAATACCCAGAGATGAATGACGACAGTAAATTTTGCGGGCGGATGACTGATATCAATCATTTCAGATGGATGGTATCTCAAGTGGTTCAGAAAAAGCCTCGTAATACTGTTCTCTCCAAGAATTTCAAATTTTTTTTCTCAGAGATATTCCTTCACGAGGAAGGTGTTAAGCTCTATTATCGGTATCAGTTGCTTCACCCCATATTCTTTGGCGGTCGTGAAAAGTATATCTTCATTCATGCGTTAAAAGACTTACACGACCGAAGTGACAGTTTTTTCTTACGTCGACTTGGCATGAATCAGAAGGAATACAGCATTACCAACTGGTGGAGGCCTTTGAAAAAGAAAACAACTATGCTTGGAAGGGTTTTGCACTTCAGGAAAAAATATTATGAGGAAGTTTATAAAAAAAATCCAAATAGCATTACTCTTTTTATTAGGCATTTACACGAACATTTCATTGACAAAGCCAACCTGAAGGCGAGTAAGAACCGTAAGGGCGTGAAGAGAAAAAAGGTATCCTCTTCTTTTAAATTCTTGTTTTGTTGCCATTGTTTAACCAATGTACTGATTTAGAGGTTTTTTTACGTTTCATTGAGGCAGATTCCATTCCATTATAAGGTTGAAGAGAAACTGAATGGTAGATTTCCAGGAATCTACACGTGTCTTGTTGATGGAGTTATGCGGGGGTTTTATCAGGAGGGGCATAAAAAGGATTATGCCTATAATATTCAATAATATATATATATATATATATTTAAATGTATAGATTATTATATATTTATATTTAAATGAAAGATGTTTCCATTAAATAACATTTTCACATTTAAATGCACCCTGTCCGGCTTATTAGAAAGTGAACCCTATGGCCGTAAAGCAGCTACAGGTAAAGTATTTTGTTTAGATGATTGAAAACTAGTTTTAAATTTTAACATAAATTCGTTAATCTTTTAGAAATTCAATATTGTTTTTTTAGAAACCTTTTTCTTTTTTCATTGAATATTCGCTTACTGTACCATCTAATACTAGGTTTGTAGCTTTGGAAACAAACGAAGGCTAGCTAATGACAAGTATTTTTTGTTCCAACAGAAAGAAAGTTGTATAAACTTTTTTGCATACTGGTTTTACATGCTTAACATTGAAGACCTACTGGACTTCTAATGCATTGTAGATACGTTTGTTCTTTCTATTGTTGGGTTGCATTGTAAAGTGGATGAGTAGTTGTAACTTAACTGACGTGCATAAATTAAGCATTGGTGGTCGAGCTCCCCATAGGAGATGATTAGGTTTATGGGTGTTATATGTATATAATTTCACATAGATATGAGATTGCCATACTCAACCCTAATTCCTGAGTCACATGACATTATAAAGTTTTGAATCCATAATAATAATAGGAACAGAACATAGATCAATAAAAAATCTGTCTTATAATGGTTAACATTCTTGAGCAAAATGGTGTAACTGACCTTTGGCCTTCTTTGCTTTGGGCTTTTAGATGCTCCTATATCATTGTCTATCCTTGTGAGAATTTCTGTTGTATGTGTAGATGAGAGGGAAAAAAGATGATTTGTTTGTTGATTTTAGGAAAACCGCAAACATGGGAATTTTTACAACTGTCTATAAGCTTTCTTTAAATCCTCGTACTTGGCGTTCTTGTCTACTTGCAGTATCTTATAATAATCTAGAGTCATATCTTCTTTCAGCTAATAAGCATGTTTATTACTCCTAATTTAGTTTGAAATTGATAGTCCTAGAAAAGAAAGGTTCAAAAGCATCAACCAAACTTTTTAAGACCAAATTTTAAAAGAATGGGAGGGGAAAAGGGAAAGCTTAAAATTAGCAAATATTTAAGACAAGTCTCAACAAAGATGGTTTTATTTATTTATTTAGTTATATATATATATATTTTTTTTTTTGAAGAAATGACAGCATTAGGAAGTACAAAACATCTATTTACTGAAATTGCTTCTGTATATAAACGCCCCAAAATATAGTAGGAATATTGATTAAATATATTCAAATACAAAATCTGTTCAACGAAAAACTCCTCTCCTCTTTGCTATTAAAATGCGGAGTTCACAAGTCTCATTAGCTAAATCTGAAAAAATATTGCAAAAGTTGAATAACAAATAAGAAACACTAGAACAAGAATGCATGGCACAAATGAGGAAAATCTCTAATATGCTCTTAGGAAGAAAAAGAAGAAGAAAAGAAATCATGAGATGAGTCACAAGTGAGAACCTAGATGCTATTATAACCCAAACTCAGACAATATATCACTTGACCTTGCCTCAAAGATAGAATATGGGAAGGAAAGGGTCAGAGACATGTATTGTTATCCTTATTAGTTCAAAGCATAAATAAAACCATGCATTTTTTAGTGAGGTCAAGGGAACTCAACAAAGCATAAAGTTGGAGAAGGAGATGGTGTGGCTGCGAGAAAGGGATGCAAGAGTTGACTGGCCTTCTCAAATTACTGAAAGAGAAGAAATAGAAATTTGTAAAGGATTAATCAAAGTAGAAGTACAGATACAGAGAGAAAAAGAGAGAGCGTATGTTAGAACGTTAAACGTAGACATAACAAAATTAGAGCCTTGTAGACCAAAATCCTCAACCTGGTTCATATTTTTGGATATGAATTTTTCTTTTTCTGTGTACAACTGTACATGCAAAATGATCCTCGGCACCGCCGCACAGGTTTGATTGTTATTCCCTTGCCCTGTTGTCTTAGGAAACATAAGTATCTAAGTGTAGCTTTCCATCTGCTTTGTTTGTTCATTTGCTATTTCTGTTCTGTGTACATTGGACTCTTAATCTGATAACCCAAATTCAAATCTCGTTGGGACTGTACCATACATTTTCTTCTTAAAATAAAGTGCTTGTACAGTAGCTTCAATGCAGTCACAGCTAGACACCTTGTAGTCATTGCAGTTTCAGATTCTTATAGTAAGTACGCCTACTTAACGTCATTGACACATTGGATTAACTAAAATGTTATTTTTGATGCCATTATCTCTTTGATTATCATGATATTTTGTGTTTAAATGTTCATTTTTAATGTTTTTTGTTGACAGGGATGAGATTAGTGGTGTTCTTTTTGCAATGGTTGATATTCCAGCTTGGTTTGACAGAGGCGGCCACTTTTTCTGCTTGTTTTGAGTAATTACGTAATCTCTAATGAACATTGAAATATATTTTTAAGTAATTATATAGTCAGCACATAGACTTCTTGGTTTGTTTGGATTGTTTATTTAGAATCGTTATTGATATGGTTGTGTAATTCTATATATAGTCCCTGGTGAAAGCACTTAAACTTCTGGGTTTATATTTAGAATGATTTTGGATATCTATATTCTAGACTTAGTTGAAAATTATGATTATGATTGACATGAATGTTTTGGTTTATGTTGACTGGTTTATTGTATTCTAATTTCTTCCTACATGAAAATATTTCTATGTTAATAGCTCTTGATTTTGATGTTCTTGATCATGATATGGCCAATTCCTTAAGTCTGTAAGATCTTGTTTTATTGTGTTAATAAATCTTTGATGTCATTAAAAAATAAAACATTGATTCATCATTTTTTCACTATCAAGACTTGTGTGTTTCATCATATAGTTCCCATCATAAGTGGTGGCAGTAAGATTACCGACTAGAAGAATTGACCCTAAACCATATTAATACAATTATTACTGACAGATGATACGTATTCAAATTGAGTTTATGGTCACCCTTAAACACATTGATGATGGCATACTTGGGCTCTTTTAGATAATCTAGGGCAACAAATGTGCCTTCCCTGTGTCTCGCTTGGCGACTTTTAAGTTTTAACTGTCATCATCTGTGGAGAAGTATCATATGAATAAGTAGTTTGAAAAAGTACAAGCATTTAAGACAGTATTGAATCTTGGATTGATACTACTTTTAATGCGTGTGGCAAAAGAATAGTACACTACTACTTTAGAGAGACCGCATATAATTAGCATATATTTTGAACCTTGGCGTAAGAGCATTTTCATTAAGAATGCTAAATACTAAATTTTAACATCATGTTTGTAAAAAGCACCAAAAAGCAAGTTATAACAAACTGTAGCCCCAATTTTTTTTTAAAAATTATTATTTTAATGCTTGTTGTAAAAAAGATGGTTTGTGTAGTTTTTTATTATTTTATTGAGTAGTTTATATTATTTTAAACGAAATGGTAAAAAAATAGAACCTTTAATGTTAGGTATATTGTTAAATAAGTTGTTAAAATTGATTAAGTGACTTTTTGAAATACTAATGTATCTGCTTGGATTCGGAAGATTGCGTCTGCCTTTGCTTGCAATAATTGATGCTTTGTATTCTGCCGCTTTAGCCCGCAAAGTAGAAACTTCATTTCTTGCCATCCGTAAGTCCTCTTAAGAGATTTTCTACCCTGGTTGTTACATCTTCAGCTTCGACCTACAAAAAGAAACTTCAAAATATTTTACAAATTATTGTTCTATTCACAAAGGGATGTTTTAAGCAAGGAAAACAATCAAAAGCTGGGGAAAAAAAGAGAAGGCAACAGAAAACCAATCCACAAAGTCCCTGGTACAATAAATTACAATGAGAGAAGTGAAGAGAGAGGATAGGGTTAAGTTTTATGTTTAATATCAAGAATATAGGACACATAATCTGAGAGTAGAACATATATTTTTCATATGGTAATCTCTAGCATTGACATATTCAATGAAACCTTCACCAGCCACGGCTTCTATACGTCTGATTCCAGATGCAATACCTTGCTCTGAGATTATTTTGAAGCCACGAATTTTAGAGATATTGCTGACATGGGTTCCTCCACAAAGTTCCATAAATACACCACGGACCTATACAACACATACCTATAACACATCAAAGGATTAGAAAAAAGTAAACTAATCAACCGTTTTGTATTACATGTCAAATATTTTTGGATGTGCAAAATGTCCTATTGAATGTTGAAATGTCCTCTAAGTTTCTGGGTTTAAAAGTTATAGTAAACAGATATTATAGATGAAGACATTAGAGAGACAATCACTTAAAAAAAGTGTTGAACAAATTCACGAGGAAGGGGAAAAAAAAAAGTCCTTGCCAAAAGGCAATGCTTCTGTTTAGAATCTTGACTGTTGATATTGTGTCATCAGGCTTATTTATTGATATTAAACTGGTAAGACTGATCACTTTGCCATTGTCTAATTGAAATATGTAGGAAATTAAACTAAATAAAGCTCTCAGATTATTTTTTTAAATGTCCTAAGATGTCAGGCATTCTCAAGCACATTTTTAATATGCATTAATGTTGGCAACAGTTTGTAATTAAAACTTTGAAGAAATTAATTCAAACCCGTTCCCCATATTTTTCCCCAAACATTGCAATAGCCCCAGCTTTTCTTGCATCAGCAAGAAGCATGACTTTAGTTTGAAGAATTGTTGCAGCTCCAATCCAAATGTTGATTAATCCTTCAATTTCCACAAGCTCACTGTCAAAAAGTGGTCGGGGGAAGTTGAAATCAAACCTGACACGATCAAAAGCAACCAAGGAACCCGCTTGTAACGCTTCCTGGCCTACAACATTCTTAAGTGCAGCTTGTAGCAAATGAGTAGCAGTATGATGACCCAGCAAAATACCAAAGAATTGTAGATATCAAGCTGGAAGAGTTTCAAAAACAGATGTCCAATTCCGGTTCTATGTGTAGCCAGTTCCATTTAATAAACTTGTAATATTCAATACTCTAATTTCTAAATCATTTTGAGCCTGAAATAAGCATGAGATTATAATTATCAGGACTTGCTTTTGGCCCCTCCGAAATATGAAGATTGTGTAATAAACTTCACAATTTTGGGGAAAGAAAAGGTTAAACCCAAGCCTGTACCTTAGCCTGCTGTCTCAGTTTTGGATCTACTGCTGCTTCCACTTCTCTACCAACCTCTAGAACTCCCTTTCTAATAGTACCCTTATGAACATATATGCTACCAAAAGATTTTTGAACATCTTTTATCTCCACAACAGCTGTCTGTTGGTTTTCACCATCTTTAAAATATAGAAAACCATTATCTCCAATTTCACCACCTGATTCAGCATAAAATGGAGTCTTGTTCAGCAGAACTTCACCACACTTCAGAAACCTGTATCACCTGGCTCTCATTCATCAGCAGGCTTTCCACTACTGCTTTAGCATAAAGGGAGTTATAGCCAAGAAATTCAGTGTCAGCTACATTTTCAGCAAGATCTGCAGCATTTTCAACATCAAGTTTAATAGCACTATGTGCAGCCTGAGATTGACACCTTTGGTTCTCCATTTCAATATTGAAACCATTCATATCTATACTCGCGGCACGTTCTTCAGCCACTTCTTTTGTTATCTCAACTGGAAACCCATATGTGTCTTACAAAAGAAAAGCATCTTTGCCAGATAAGCAAGGTGCAGTTCCATTTTCTCTTGCATGTGATAATGCATCAACGAGCATTTCATCCAGCAACTTTTCTCCTCTCTCCAACATCTGTACAAAACGAAGTTCTTCCCTCTTTAACTCAAGAATGCGGGGTGACCTGCCTTTTACATCCACATCAATATGGGTGCTTATTTCTATCACTTTTTCTGCAATGATTGGTTCCTTCAAGGTTACCCCTACCATCCCCCTTTATTCCAAGCAACCTGCCAGTATGGACAGCCCTTCTGATAAGCCTCCGAACTACATAGCCTCTACCAATATTCGAAGGGAACACCCCATCTGATATGAGATATAAAATTGCACGTAAATGCTCTACTATAATCTGACAAGTAAATAAAGGAGTCATGCACATTTGTTACAAAAGAGAAATAAGTTTTATGCTGAAACAAGAAATAAAAATATTTTGCAGTCGCTGAAAAAATGGCATACTTTAAGGTTCATCTTTATATGATCATCAGCAAGAGAATACGACACATTTGCTAATTCGGAGGTCTTCTCTATAGTAGGATAAATCAAGTCAGTCTCATAATTGCTTGAAACCTGCACAAAAAACATGAATGTTAGTTTTTAAGCGTATGGCATGATACTTGTCTTGCTATGCATGTGCAATGTTAGTAACAAGCTATGTTGAAAATTGATTCTCCCACTAAGTCAGTAATTATGTTGACATGATGAGAAAGAATGTAGTGCATTATTTCTGTGATAAGGCAAGCCAATGAATACCTTCTGAAGGATACGAGCCACACGCTCTAGGCCAAGCTCAGTGTCTATATTCCTCTGTTTTAGGGGTTCAAGTGAACCATCCTCCTTTTTGTTGTATTGCATGAAAACCAGATTGTAGTATTCTATGAACCTGGTATCATCTCTAAGATCCTGCAAATTTAAAACATCCAATAATTTAAATTATAAAAGAGAGAGAGAGAGGTAAAGACACAAACATTAATTAAATCATCACTTTTCACCACTCAGGGTAAACAATAGACAAAAAGAAGAAGAGTAGGAGCTATAAATTGAACTAGAGTCACTTGGACTTATCCAAAATGCACAGTGTCTAGAATTCCTCTTTCAGGATGGAAATCATAATAAATCTCTGAGCATGGACCACAGGGACCAATAACTACACTGGTCCAGAAGTTGTCATCTTCACCCATCCCCATCCTGTTTATATGCTCTGTAGAAACGCCCACCTTATGCAAGATCCATGTTTATAGAGTTCAGATAATCGTAATGGCAGTTGATTATATTCATTTATTTTTTCAAGCTTTACCGTGAAATAATTTATGGAAAACTGCCTTATATAGAAGACAAGTTCATATAAAAAGAATGATTCAAGGTCTCATATGCAAGTTCAGGACTAAAGTTCATGTGAATATGTTGCCATTTATAAGACCACTCACATTGAAGCACAACAAAAACAATGACAAGACTTTATTGTGTCTCCTTGTAGAAACATATAGATTTAGACACATAAAGATGTACATGGGAAGAGTATATGTATACAAAAGAAAAATGCATATTTATACCTTTCCAAGGAATATAGGCTTTAATTGAAGCATTCCTGCAATTGTCAGTAGAACCGTTGGATCATCTGGCACTAGAGAAGCACTTGGAAGAACCTTGTGAACATGGGAAGCATAAAAACTAAGAAATCGACGGCGAATAGAATCCCCACTTACAGGGAGATCCTTGGATGTATCCCCCATCAGTTTCTCACTCATGGGCTGTATTGATGCTGAAAAGTCATATGGTAAATTCCACAATCTTGAAGTCAGAAACTGAAGGAGAATTTATAAGCGCTTAATAAAAGGTTATACACTTAAATACAGAAAGCTGATGTACTGCTCATGCTGAATTGCATGCGACGTGCTTCTTTTAGATCACAATGACCACTGGGAAAAATACTAGGAGAAAAAAGGGTAATGGTTCTTGTAAAAGGACCTGCATAATAACAAAGATCATTATTTCCTGAAGAGCATATCACATCACAATGGTTCAAAGTTGACATCAATATTTTTAGAATGTAGCATCGCAAATTATTTAAAGTGAAAGAATTATATAGTGGAAAAGTACATTCGTAACAATCAAGCAAGGAAAGTGAAGATACACTATTAATAGAGAAAAATTCTACAAAGACTATAAAGTAGGGCCACATGATTTGCATCCTAAGCGTCATGGCCATGCCAACACTTAATACAATGACAGAAGTCGCTCAAGAAACATAACAAGGCAGTTCATAGGAAAGTGTTTCAGAATTATCTGTAAGCCCAAAGCAAGGACCTAATACAGGCTGGTGAAAGTTAAACTGAAGAAACAGAAAGTGTTAAAAGAACAGAAACAAAGCAAAGCCCTCAGCTTGAAAATCTCCATAATCCAATGGGAGCTATTGAAGATAGAAAACTTAATGATACAACAGGAAAATGACAGAAAAAATTTATACTTTAAATCCTATTTATATTCCTAGTAACTTAGTAAGTCCTATCAAACAAGTGTAATCCTTAAAAATTTCACCCCTTCATTATTAGGCTGCAGACTGCTAAACCCAAGTAACTTCCCAAAAACAGTAAAACTGAGCCCCAAAACCCCCCCCACCCCCCCCCCCCCCAAAAAAAAAAAAAACTCACAAAATTTCTCTTCAGATTCTTTTCAGATTTTCATTCATCCTTCAAAGTCCAAGCTATGAATCTTTTTTTTTTTTTTTTTTTTTTCTATTATGAATATATTGATTAACTACTTCTCCATAAATTCATAGTAGGAACAATATGAAGTTTACATAAAAGAAATCCAATCTGAACAAACATTGGCATAGCATAAAATTTGTAGAGCAACGATTTCAAAATATGGACAAAAGACAAAAAATTTTGGGAAAAAAATGGAATTATTAAAGAACTAAAAAGAGCACAAAATTCTTTGAGTGAACAAGCAATTCACAGTTTTTGGTCAAGTGGGTCTGCCACAAATGAATCAAATTGAAGCTGAAAGCTTAGTTATTATACTGAAAAGCTATAGTTGGAATTGTCTATAATCGAAGTAAGAGAATAATAAAAGCAGAGTTTGAGAAGAAAGTACCAGTCGAAAGCGCAAGTTTTCCGTTGGGAAATGGGATGAGAGTCTTGCCTCCATGGCTGCTGTGCAGGGAGCGTGGGAGCTTCAGGCATTTCATGGCTCTCTCTCTCTCTCTCTCTCTCTCTGGTTTTGGGCTTTGATTTTTTTTATATAAGTTGGTGTGGCACCAGCGGATAAGCCCATTTTGAGAGGTTCACATTTTTAGAGCTACTTCAAACTTACCCACGTAGACAGAGAGAAAGAGAGCTAGTTAAATTGCTAAAATTTAATACAATTGCACCAAGGTAGACCGAAAGACAAAACTGGACCAAAGTGGACTGAAAGGGACCTAAATAGACGAAATAGACCGAATTGGTCCAAAATGGATCTGAAAACATATCATACAATATTTGACCACTAGAGAGAGCATATAACCAACAAATGCATCCAAATATGATTTAACATTTAATTCCTAAGTGAAACCTAGTCCTCAACATCCACAAGATTAAAATGAATCTCAAAATTTGTTATTCAATTGATGATGCTTTGCCCTTTAAATTGAAGAGTTTATATTTACTTATATATTTTAGGAAAGAAACAATAAATCCAAAAAAATAACTAAAAATACATTTTTTATTTTAAAAGAAATTCAACACTATATTATTTTTAAATACATAAAAGTGAAAAATTACATGACTTTTATATCCTAGATACAATCCAACAAATTATACAGCTTTCATATGTGTATATTATGTAGTGACAATGAGGTATATGAGAGAAAATATTGTGATATCCAAACATTTAAGACATGGTAGAGAATCATAATGCCTACAACATCTACTACTACAATTAGTTATCAAATACATTTATTTTATTTTTATTTTTTTGTCTTGTTTATGCATATCTCATATAATGCCTTTCGGGATAATTCTTTTCCAGTTTCTATACCTCCAATCTTCTAAGGCACAGATCTTCAATCTCTAATAACATGTATGAGTTAAAATATTTCAACAATCCTATAAAACATTAGATGTAGAAGAATATTATATTCTTGAGAATTGAGATTGTTTGTAGCATACGGTAGAGAATCAAAATATTCTACCCAACCCACAACATCTACTACTACAATTTGTGTGTATATATATATATACACACAGACACACATATAGAGAGAGGATTTTACTAATGTGTGCTCTTAAGGCACACAATAATTTATTCTTTTTAAAAAAAAAATTCTCAAATATTAAAAAAAATTTTAAAAGCTTTTTCATTTTCTAGGAAAAATTTTCTGGTTAATGTGTAATTTTCAGTATAATAATTAGAAATGGCAACAGGTTAAGTTCAGCTGAAATTTTTTTTCTAAAAATAGATAAGTTAATATGTGCCCTAACCAGACCCATATATATGTGTGCGTGTATGTGAGAGAGAGAGTTCATTTTCAGTATGATAATTAAGAATAGCAATAGGTTGGATTCAGGCTGGGTTTTACTATACCCGCACCCAACCAGTGGGCTGAAACCCGTGACCCAAATCCGGCCTGTTTAATAAACAGATTTTTTATCCAGCTCCAGATTCGTCCTGCTAGTTTTGAGCCTAATTCTCGGCCCAAATCATAGCCCAATCACAATTTATTTTTATGGCCCAAATGCCAAAAATAGGCCCAATCAGCTTAAATTATGAAGAGAAAAACAAACAAGAAAAGAAGGGAAAATCTTACACTTAGGCATAATTAAGAACCCATGATGCATATACTTATACTGGATTGTATAACATTTATAGAAACAAAAATCAACTTGTTTTTTTTTTTTTTTTGGCTCTTCTTTGTTAATACTGGATTGTCATATACAATTCCTTTCTTTGTAAGTACCAAAATTTATTTTAAAAATAGAAAGAAATAAAGGGAATAACACTTGTACACGAACAGTATAGAAGAGATACGTATCAGATAAGGGAAAAGAAAAAAGGCTAATATCTAACAACTCCAAGCACTGAAACATCAATTTCTTCATATGTTCATATGTCCTAGCAGTCCTCTCACTCCAAATACTCCATTACAACATAAAGGAATTTACATTCATAAGCAATGCTCCGATCTTTGCTTATGAATGTCAAGTCAAGTCAAGTCAAGTCATTCTCACTAGTTAGGTTTGGAAATGGGTCCAATAAATGTCACAGCCCATTTGCTCAGATCTTTGCATGCATCTCCCATTTCCACTGAACAATGGTTCTCAAAAAATAAAAGAAAAGAAGATAGAGTAAGATTTAACAGTAAATAAACCAAAGACAACACTTTTAAACACAAAGTTGTGCTTGATATTGAAAGAAGATTAGGCCCACTTAAGAACTAAAGCAACTTTTACTTAACAGAAGCAACAACTTCCTCTAAAAAAAAGGAACCTTTTGCAACAAGTGGAAGGAACTAACTTTACAAGGACAGAGAGAGGGACACAAAGAGAGAGATATCCGAGGCAGCAGGGAACCATGTACAGTGCAGTGCAAGACTTGAATAGTGAAATGAAGGTATGAAGCTTTGACTCGCAGTGAAAGTAAAAAAGACAAAGGGTGAAACTAACACAAATCTCCATTATCTATTTGAAAAGATTAGACTTTGCCTGAGGCTATTGTTAGAGAATACTAGAGAGTAGAGACGTCTAATCTAGATATCTGTATACTAATATTTAAAAACTAAAACATCATTTTTATTGTTACTATACTCCTATTAAATGTTCGTTTGGATAGAGATTATTGCTAAAAATTGAAAATACTGTAGCAAAATAGTTTTTAAATGTGTAAATAGTACTGTGGGACCCATTTTTAATAAAAAAATTGTTAAAAAAGTACGTAAACAGTGCGCGCACAGTAGCGCACAGTAGCACCTGCCCCCTTGTCCCCCCACGGCAGAACCGAAAAAAAAAAAAAAAAAAAAAAAAAAAAAAAAAGCAAAACGTGAAACATAAACGCATAAAAAAAAAGCTGGATCCAAATCCAGCCTAAGTCACATCACAACAACATTTCAGTCCAATTCGATCTAATTTGGTCTTTTTTCGGTCTATTTGGTCGACTTCGGTCCACTTCATTCCACTTAGATTCAGTTTGGTCCATTCGGTCCAGTTGGGTCCAATTCGGTCCAGTATAATTTAATTCGGTTCAGTTTAATCCAATTCGGTCCATTCAACTTCGGTCCAATTCAATCCACTTCAATTCAGTTCGGTCCAATTAGGTTCAAATAAGCTCATTCCCTCCAATTTATTCCTTTCAGTCTATTTTGGTCCCCTTTGATTAATTTTAGTCCACTTCGGTTTACTTAGATCCACTTCAGTTTATTCGGTCTACTTCAGTCCATTTGGTCTATTTTGATCCATTTGGTCCAATTTAGTTCATTTCTTTGATTCAAGTATAATTTAATTATTTCTTTGTGGTTTCATGTTGGACTACACTATGATGAGAGTGGAATTAACGAATGATTATCCAATACATGGATAAAGATTTTTTATTTATTTATTCTTTATTTAGTTACATAATGGATTTTAGAAAAGTTCCTAAAGAATCAATGATTTTCCAATTCTTGGATAATGTTTTTTTTATTCTTTATTTAGTTAAATCATGGATTCTAAAAAAGTTCCTAAAGATATTTATAAGGACTTGGCCTCATAGTTTTCTTTTTCGAGGGGAGAGAGAGGGAGAGAGAGAGAGAGAGAGGTGACTTGGCCTCATAGAAAATAATAGGAAACATGTTACTGACCCGGTTAACCAAATTTAATATATTTAAACTAAAAAGAAACTCCCACTACATCTGCATGTTGTAATCAATTTTTGAAGGTTCAAAATTGTGAGAAGGATGAACTCCCATACACAAGTTCAGGACCAATGTTCATATATGCATACCAAATGAATACATAGAAGTACACAAGTAGTAAAAACCAAATATAAGGTAATAAAGCATTAGAGAATCAACACAATTCAGTTATGAGCCTTTGTGTGACAGTGTGACAGACATCATTACATAGGAATTCCAAAGCTTAATTATAATTTTGATATAAACTAGCTAACATATCATAGCGGGCGGGCAATACTAGTAATCTAGATGGAAGAAAATCTGAAGAGTAAATAGCAATATAAAAGTAAATAATATATAAAAAAAAAAAAAGTAAATAATATATAAATTAACCACCACCTTTGACAGCATTAAATACAAATGTAGTGCTAATGGGCCCAAAGCATACACAGTGGACCGGCCCAAAAGCTCTCACAATAAGATGAGCCCAGCCCCACATCTCAAAGTGGTCCGAGGACGTAATCAGTTCAACCTGCTAGGTCACGTGACGAGGAGGGAGGTCATGCATGACCAAGACACCGAGAAATATGACATCCGAGGACAACCTAGTCCTCGGCAATGTACAGCCGAGGACAATGTGAGGGATCTGGCAATTCAACGGTGCCCGTGAGGAAGGTCTCAGATACAGAAACTGAGCAAACAAGGGTAAAGGAGGGTAAAGAGTAAATGAGAATGGCAGGCAAATATCAAGGAAAAGGCTGCTACCACCGCATTAATGACTCTGCACCTACCTCTTTGGCCGCATTAATGGGGAAGTGACGCCTGAACACTGAAATTCAATCCAATCCCTACCGCCAAAAGCTTTACTGAAGAAGATGGATGGGACAAGTATCCAAAAAAGAAGATTTGGACCATACGTGGAAGCCAGGAGAAAAAGATGCAGGCCTATAAAAGGCAAGGGAGGAAGAAAGAAAAGGGGGGAGAAAAAAGAAAGAGAGATTTTGTAACAGAGGCATAAGAATTATCCTCGGCACAAGTGTATACATTTAATATTATATCTTTGTATAAGATCATGGCATGTATTAGATGATTCAATCCTACCTTTGTGTTATCTACTGTCTTGAAAACCTAGATTAAACATCCACTCTCTATAAATTCATTGTCCAGGGCTCATTGGGCTGGTCCATTGGTCTAAACTTGGGCTAGTTTGATTTGTGTCAGTACAACAAATATTTATAATGTACCATTAATTTTGGATTAAATGTATTGCTACATGTCATATATAATGTGTCATATAGATTATAAATCTCTCTCTCTCTCTCTCTCTCTCTCTCTCTCTCTCTCTCTCCAAAAGTGTCATTTTTACAATTCTACACATGAATCCATTTAATTATTATTATTACTATTATTATTATTATTAGTGTGTAATCCTATGCATATACACGAGTATAATTAAAAATAATCATAATTATACAGTTCAAGTTATACTTTTTTTAGAAGAGGTTCAAATTATATATAGTATTAACTTAAATTTTTTTTAAATGTATATATATATATATATAGAGAGAGAGAGAGAGAGAGAGAGAGAGAGGCCCGATGCACCCAGGAAAACTAATTGTTATGGCATGTCCAACATATAAGCTTTATGTCAAGGGCTCAAGGCACTGTGCAATAGTTTTTAATTGCTAAGATTGAAAGTTAAAAGTTTATTTTGGTTAAAAAAAAGTTAAAAGTTAATTTTTAACTTTAGCCCCTGGATATATTTTTTTAAATAACTTCTTGCTTTTTTAACTTTGCTCACATTAAGGGGTAATTGCACTACATCCATATCCAATCCAATGCAATACCCATTGAGACACATGAAAGGACAAATGCACGATGAAAAATTCCTATGTAATAAGTTAAAGGATTTCTACTCAAAAAAAAAAAAAAGAAGTTAAAGGATCCATGTAGACCCTTGTATCTCTAGTAAATTCTTCATTTGCTAACATAGAAAAAAACCATTTTCTTATTAAAAAATTAAATTTCACATACTTGCTTTTCTAAATGTACTTTCCAACAAATTTTATATTATATCTCTATTCCATTTAAACATTGTTCTTTACTTTATTATTTCATAACAGCTACAGTATATTTTCATTATTTCTCAATCAATTATATTTTTCCAATTTTATTGTAATTTAAGATTTATCAAATTTGCATTAATCTTTAAATTTCCATGTAATTTGAAACTTATCAAATGCATCCTATAGTTTTAAAATATATCAAATCTATATAATTTGGAATTAACTTATTATAACTGAAATTCATTAAATTCTCTCCAAAAAAAGATTTATTAACTTTTGGTGGATTTTTATTTTTTGAAATCATTAAATCCATCAATTTATAATTTCTTTTTTTTATATATAAAAAAGTCCACTTTATTCCATTTAAATATTGTTCTTTACTTTATTATTTCATAACAGCTACAGTATATTTTTCAAATTTCTCAATTAATTATATTTTCCCAATTTTATTGTAATTTAAGATTTATCAAATTTGTATTAATCTTTAAATTTCTGTGTAATTTGAAACTTATCAAATGCATCCTATAATTTTAAAATATATCAAATCTATATAATTTGGAATTAACTTATTATAACTAACTTGAAATTCATTAAATTTTCTCCAAAAAGAGATTTATTAACTTTTGCTGGATTTTTATTTTTTGAAATCATTAAATTCATCAATTTAATATTTCTATGTTTTTATATATAAAAAATTCCACTCTTTCTAATCTTAATGCTTGGGATTATTATTATTCATTAAAAAAAATATTTTAGATCAACTCCACCCTTGTACACCACCAATTCCATTTCAAATTTACTCTTAGTGTTTTTAACGAAAAGCCATTCCTTTGCAATACCGCTTCTGCTGCACTTGTCCCCCTGATCTGTCAGTAGGGGTATGCATGGATCTAGTTGAGTCGGGCTAAGGGTATTTTTTGACCCAACTCACCATGGTGGGTTAAAAAAATTCAACCCAACCCGATCTATCACGTAAATCTAACCCAACCCACGTGAATCGGGTTGAACTCATGGGTTGGACAAAAAACTGAAAAAAGATAGAGAAGAAATAAATGTTGATCCACCATGGTAAGAGAGATAAACAGAGAGAGAGAGAGAGAGAGAGAGAGAGAGAGAGAACATTGAAAAACTTTACCTAACACTAGAAGAGAAAGGTACAACTGGAAAGATAGAATCATCGCCGAGGCAGTGATGATAGCTAATGGACAACAGTGGTTCACAAGAGGGAGAGAAGGTTAGGATTCAAAAGGGAGTGAAGTGGGATAGGGGAGTGGGAGGTGGCACATTAAGAGAATAGATTCTAGGGTTTGTGTGAACTAATTGGCTTTATATAGGATAGGAAGAGTTGGTTATTTGAAAAAATTATTAATTATATAATATATTTTAAATATATATTAAATATATGAGTGAGTTGGGTCAGGTTTGACAGGTTTGAAATTCTATGACTAGAACCTAACCCGACCCGCTATCAATTTTTTTTTTTGTAACCTAACCCAACCCAACCCACCAAGTCCTAAAAACCGACCCAACCAAGCGGGTTGGGTTGGGGTTAAGTTGGGTTGGGTTGAATTTAGCGGGTTGGCGGGTTAGCTGCACACCCCTATTTGTCAGATTGGTCCTTTGTCGCCTAGTCCAAACAACTTCACGTCAGTAATATCTTGATTATCATGCTCAAATTAAAAATGGCTGATTTATACTTTTGTAATGTATTTTTTCGTGTGGCTTTACCTAACATTTGAATGTGCCATGTGTAGCTCTTCATTCCTATATTCTTGTACCTAGTTTAAAAATTTTTGAAAAAAAAAAAAAAAAAAATATATATATATATATATAGAAAAGATAAATAATATATCCACAACATTTTCAAAACATTTTTACAACAAATCCTAAGTGGCAAGTTGTTACTGGTTGTTATTATTGGGCCAAAAAAGTAATCTTAGTGTTAAATTTAAATTTGAACCAGTAACAACTAACCACCTATAATTTATTATGGACGTAACACCTTTCGACAGAAAATCAAATTGCACACTAATAAGAGGCCGAATTGATGAATCTGATCCTAGACTGAAAGGCTTGCGAAAATAGAGTTTTTTTCTTTTTTCTTTCTTTCTTTGTTGTTTATTTTTAGGTGGTGGGTAGGAATGACCATAGGTAGGTTATGGATAGGGTATACCCATACTCGACCCAATTAATTTATCCATGGATACTCAACTACTTTACTCAATTAATACTCATACCCAATTATTACCCGGTTTGTTTACCCCATAGAAATTGTACCCTACCCAAACCCGATTTCTATAAAATTACCAAATATGCTCAAAAACCACTAAAATGACCAAAATATCCTCAAAATCTTGAAAATGAACAAAATACATATGAAACCTTTAAAATGACCAAAATATCCCTAAGAGGACTAGCATTGGGGGGTGTAAACACCCTCCAGTTACTATTTTACAACCTAAGCTACTCAAAACCCATTCCATTTGGGTTTGTAAACTTAAAAAATTTGACAACCTATGAATAGTAAGGTTGCATATATGCAACCTAGCATTCCCATCCAGGATTCCAAAAAGTTTCTATTTTACAACCTCAAAACCTACTTTATTTATTTTACAATCTCATTTTACAACTTATCCAGCATCCTAGTTTCTATTTTTATATACAACTCATTAAAATAATATAAAGTACAACATCATATAATATAAAAAATCTTGTTTCTCTCTCTTCTCTTTCATTTCTTTTTCATTGCTTCACATTTCTTGTTAGGACATATGTAGTTGTTCAAGCTTGTGAACATATGTTGCTATTTTATGTAATTGGCTTATCCTTAGACAAAACGCACTTTACTTGTAATTGGGTAGATTTAGGATGAGTTTAACACTTCAAGAAACAGTGGTTCAAGATTAAGTGTTGAAGCCGTCAAAGTCTGTCCAAGATACAAGCAAGGAAGTGCAAGATTTTAAAGCTCGACACATACCTCGACAGATGCATCTATCGAGCTTTAAAGAAGCTGTTTTGCCCGAGCCTCGACAGCTGTCTCGATACCTCTCGACACCTCTATCTATCAAGAATTAAAGAAAACAGTTTTTCAAGTCTGTTTCAAGTCTAATCCGTGAGTGTGTCTTTGGGACTTCTTTTCTCCTAACCCTAGACATATAAAAGGATTATTTTAAGGGCCGTCATGGGGGATGCAAGTTGCACATTCATTCAGAACTTCCTGTTCATGCAATTTGTGATCTGAGAGACAAAGTTCGTGCCCTAGTTCATCTCTAATGATTTGAAGAACTTTGCAGCCAACATTCTTTCTTCCTCAAGTTGGTGAGTGAGTCACGTACTGGGATTCGTGCAAAAGGAGTAAGCCGCGTACTGGGATCCGCGCATCAAATTGGTTAGTCACATACTGGGAGCCGTGCATTGAAAGGAGAAACTGTCACTACAGAACAAGTCCAATTGGGTATTGGGGTAAGAGTTCAACTGTAGGTTGGTGAGGTACTGGGATTCCTTACTTGTAACTGCTTGTTGTGATAATAGTGGAGTTTCGGGAGTGGTGACCTTAAATCACCCGGTGGGGTTTTTGCCGTAAGGTTTTTCCCCATTCGTAAACAAATCACCGTGTTATTTAATTTCCGCTGCTTAACTTAGTTTGGTGATTTGTTTGTGCTGCCACGAGATATTGCATGCTAAATTGATTAATTATAAACTTGGCTAATTAATCAATGTAATTTATCATAAGGGGTCAACGCATTTGTGGCCTGTCAAGTGGTATCAGAGCAGGCACACTCTGATTAGGTTTTAATCTATTGTGTGTAATCCATTGACCCCTGCTATCATGGATAGAGGACAATCTCTAATTATACCTCCTTTATTTGATGGCACTAACTATGCATACTGGAAAGTACGCATGAGAGCTTTCTTGCAGTCTTTAGATGAGAAAGTGTGGCAAGCTGTGGAGATAGGCTGGACCAAGCCTACAGAAGCGCCGGCCGAATGGGATGAAGCTAAGATCAAGGCGGCAAACTTCAACGGCAGAGCATTGAATGCCCTATTCAGTGCAGTCACCAATGAGGAGTTCAAGAAAATTTCCTCAACTGAAACTGCTAAGGAAGCATGGACCATCCTCCAGACAACCTATGAGGGCACCAAGGCTGTCAAAGATTCAAAGCTGCAGAGGTTCACCACACGCTTTGAAGAAATTAAGATGGAAGAGGAAGAGTCGTTTGATGAGTTCTATGCCAAGCTCAAGGACATAGTGAACTCAGCCTTCAATCTTAGGGAGACCATCCTTGAACCCAAGATAGTAAGGAAGGTGCTCAGATCGCTGCCGGAAAGATTCCATGCCAAGATCACGGCGATCGAAGAATCAAAGGACATTGATAGAATTCCTTTGACTGAGCTGGTTGGAAACTTGCAAACCTATGAGTTAGGGCTGACTAGGTTAGGCAAGTCGAGCAAGGGCAGGAGTTTGGCACTTAAGGCCAAGAGCAGTGATACAGATGATTCTTCAGATGATAAAGACTCCAAGATGAAGTCCTATATAACAAGGCAATTCAAGAAGTTTATGAAGAATGCCAATGGAAAGGGCTTCAACAAAGACCGTAGACAATCCAGTTCTTCACAATTCAAGAATCCGGATAAAACGAAGAAGGATGTCAAGGATGGCAGTCAGTACACTGTTCCCACTGGACCAAAATGTTTTGGGTGTCAAGGCTTCGGACACATAAAACAAGAGTGTCCTACGTACCTCAAGAGCATAGGGAAGAGCAAGGCACTTGCTGTTACCTTAAGCGACACAGAGCCCGAGGACGATTCCGAAGATGAAGACGACGGAATCTTGAATGCCTTCACTGCCACTGTTAATCCTACTGATGGGGTTACCGAGAAAGTGGATGAAGAAGAAGAGTTGGTGGACTCCAAGATTGAGATTATGGATGATCAAGATGATATCCATACTGCCTATGAGAAGCTGTACAAGCTTTCTGAGAAACACGAGAAGCTCTATAGGCTGGCCACCAAGAAGCTCAGTGATGTGGAACTTAACCGTGAGGAGCTGTCCATAAAGGTTGATGAAGCGAATCAAACCATTGGAGCACTGAGGTTCGAAAACAATTTCTTGGTTGAGTGGACCAAGAAGCTTGAAGCGGAGCTGTTTCAAGTCAGAGCACAACTGGAGAGGACGTCAAGCGCCAAGCTGGACGAGATGCTAGATGCTCAGAGATCTTCTTCAAATCGTACTGGATTAGGGTATGAATTCTCTATCTCTAATGCTCCTTCTGCTAGTACTACTGTTTTTGTTCCACCTGCTAATAACATTAAAACTGAGGATAATAATGTTAAAACTGAATTAGCTAGTGAGAACGTAGACATTGG
The DNA here is from genome assembly GCA_032878915.1 of Castanopsis chinensis. Lineage (NCBI taxonomy): Eukaryota > Viridiplantae > Streptophyta > Magnoliopsida > Fagales > Fagaceae > Castanopsis > Castanopsis chinensis. The sequence goes on from JAVQMG010000017.1 coordinate 216,051, forward strand.
CAAGTCCATCCTAGGAGCACCCTCTAAAATTGAGAAAAGGGAAGCTAGAAACCCTAGGAATAAGAAGGCTAACTCTCAAAAGGCCAAACAGAAGAAGCCGCATCTCTGTTATCATTGTGGTGTTGCTGGTCACACTCGACCAAATTACTACAAGTGGCTTGCCACTCAACAAAGCAATGGCACAATAGCATCTGGGAATCAGAATCAGCTTCAGTCTTCTCTCGCTCCTCTTGAAGACATTCTTAAAGCCCTCATGTTCCTTTCGAACTTGAACGATTCATGTTTTTCTCCCTTTTCACCGGTTCAAGGGTCGACCAAAAGGAAAGGATCTTCCAAGGTGTGGAAGGCAAAGGGATCTAAGTGATTTCAGTCACTTCTTCTTTTCTCTCCTGTTTTTTTTGTTGCATTACTTGTGTGTTTCTTTACTGTTTTGAGTCAGTCTAGTTTTATGCATTGTTTTGCTTTACATGTTTTTGTTTGTGTGTTTTCAGTTTTATGTTTTATTTTTCCTTTTTTGATAAAAATAAAAAAAAAATTGAAAAATGAAAAATACAAAAACAGTGTGTGTTTGTGTGCATTAGTTCATGTGAACTTTTGAAATGGCCATTGAAACAGAGTTTTTCGAACTTTGTATCATCTGTAGCTTAGATGAGCACTCTTTTGCACAACTAAGCAAGTGAGCTCTGTAGCTCTTTGTTTGTGATAAGTAAGGTTAAGTAATCTCTTATTCTTAACACTCGTATCACTCTTTTTGACGGGTTGAACTAGAAAATCCCAAGAGAAAGGCATTAATAACCATCTCACCACTGTTACTCGCCAATCATAATATGACATCTGTATACTTCAGCATAGCAAAAGTGCAATGTCAATGACACCTGTATGCTTCGGCATAGCAAAAGTGCAGTGTCAAAAGCTTAACATCATTGGGTATTTCTTTTCTTTCTCTTGTATGCCCATGCATGATATGCTTGTTAAAAGAAAATATGCAAAGAAATAAAAGCAAAAAGATTAAAAATGCTTTAAAATATGGTTGCAAGCGTGTTTTCTAGGAGATGTGGGAGTTATAGGATGTACCTCAAAGGTGATAGTCCCCATCAAACGGTTATGATTGTGTGTAAGTTAAAGTGATTTTCTCATATCTCAAATCATCATAACATTGAGACACTTATGCAATCTTGCGATGTTTTCACACACGACACGCAACACTCTTTGCTATTCTTGATACATGTGCAGGTACAATGTGATTTGGCCATCACAAGGTTTACATGCTTTAATGTATGCTCACTAAATTGTCTTAACTTGTTTTTGAAAAATAAAATTGGTTAGACTTGTTTAGTGTGTGTGTGAGTATTTTGAGACATATGAGCGTCATATTTTTGTTGAGAGATGATTTTGAGAGCTTAATGTGTTGATTGTATCTTTGGTTGAGTTGCATGCATGATTGCATTCATGTTTGTGTTTTTCTTCTTCTGAAAAACTGCTTTTAAAGGCATTTCGACACCTCCTCGATACCTCTCGACACATGAGCTATCTGTCGAGCTTCTTAGACTCTTTCTTATCGCAGTCTCGACAGATACCTCGACAGCTGCTGGATCGATCGAGAAACTTTGTGTTTGCTCGATAACTTCTCGATAGCTGCTGGATCGATCGAGGTTACCTCCTGTTTGTTTCTTCTTCCTCGAAACCTGATCTCGATAGCTTCATCTGTCCATGTGTATTTCTCGACACATAACCTTGACAGCATGCTCGACACCTCCCGATAGCATCATCTGTCGAGATTTACTGAGAGGCTATATATAGAGCTTTCGCGATTTTTCTTCTCACTTGCTCGATCTCTCTCGCTCGAAACCTCTGTTCTCTCTCTCAAAATTTCTCCTTTTCCCTCCAAACCTTCTTCCAAGGCGTTTTCAAGTGTTCTTTGCGATCTTTATCTCTTGGTAAGCGTCTTATCCCTCATTTTCATGCATTTCATTGTTTTAAAACCCTAGGTTTTGTGTTTTTGAAAATTTTTGGGAGTTTTCAAAATTGTTGGGGTTTTCATGAAATTCTTGGGTTGGTTTGATAGTTTTGATCTTCAAAACCACATGCATTGCATCACATTCGCATTCTAATTGTATTTTCATGCATTTAGATGTGTGCCTATCGATTGTGTGCTGTTAGGTTTGGATTGGGCTAAGCCCATGAAGCTTTTATGTTGCATGTCACATGCTCATGCATTTTCATGCATACGTTCTTTTCATTTCAATATTATTCTGCCAATATTGAACTGTTTGGGTCTTTTCTCTGTGTTTCTTTTTCTTTCCCCCTCTCTATGGTTGCGTTAGCTGTGTCTATGGCACGTAAGCGTAAATCCACTCCGTCCTAGAGCCCTTTGCGTTCTAAGGGACAGTCTTCCTCTGATTCTACCCCTCTTTCTGTCCGGTTCCGTGATGAGAAAGCCCATAAGGACTTCTCGGAGAACTTTTCTAAACGAGGTGTTCATTCGGAACGCCACGTTGTCCTAGCAGACTTTGCCGACACTGACCTTCCCGATGTCATTCACACTCAGGGATGGGAGTCACTGTGTGACGTCCCGGTCACATCTCCTCTCGTGTTGATACAGGAGTTTTACTCCAACATCCACGGGATAGATTCTTCAGTACCTTCTTTCTACTCTTGCGTCCGAGGTACGCGCTTTTGTGTCACCCTAGAGCTAGTCTCTGAGGTTCTTCATGTCCCTAGGGTGGATCATCCCGATTACCCTAGCTGTGAGCGTCTTTGGACCGTGTCCAAAGACGAGATGATCTCGGCGTTCTGTGAGCGTCCTTCCTCTTGGGGAGATCATATGTACACACCATGTCGACCTTTTGCTAAAGGTCCTCGTTTCCTTAACATGGTGATGACTTTTGTTTTGCACCCTCTCTCTCACTATAACTCTATCACAGAGCCTCGCGCTTGATTTTTGCTATCCCTCTTAGAGGATCTCTCTATAGACTTTCCTTCTCACTTCATCTTTTCTATCATAGATGTCTATAGAGATACGGCCACCCGTGATAAGCTCATTTTCCCTTCCGCTATCACGAGGATCCTGAGCCGTTTTTCCATCCCTTTCCCCTCGTCCGATCCTTACCACGTCATGTCTGCCATAGACGCCGCTACCGTAAAACGTAGCGAGGCACAGTTCCGATCGCGACAGACAGATGGTGCCACTCCTTCCACCCGTCCGACCACCTCCAGATCCGCTCGAGCATCTGCTTTTACTTCTTCGAGCGACATCTCTTTGGGAGACATCATGGCGCAGCTACAGCACATGGATGCTCGCCTCGCCAGGTGAATGTCCGTGTTGGTCGCATCGCCAGGCGACAGGCGACCATGGGCGGCTTTGCTCCAGAGGCTTCTCCTCCGCCACCTCATGTGTCGACTGAGATCGAGGCTGATGATGATGGCGATGATGATGATGCTTTCGACGATGATGATGATGGAGATGCGAGCTCATCGGATGAGATGTCTACTTGACACTCTACCCTTTGTCACTCGTGACAAAAAGGGGGAGTAGTTTTGTATGAGAGTAGTCATACTTAGGGGGAGTGTTAGCACATGACATAGGACATTTTTGTTAGGGGGAGTGTGGATTGAGGGATGTAGTGAGGTGACCTATGTATTTTTTTTTTCCTTATCTTTTAGAGATACATTGATCATGTATTGATATACTTTGTACTTATATTCTTTCTATATATGATGATGTATGTTTCTTCTTTCACCTACCTCTACTTGTGTTGTTTCTTTTCTATCTTTATACACATGTTTCTTTATCTGTATGCAATCTATTATTTCTGCTTCACACAAAGATGCCTTGATGTGTTTTGTTTATAAGTGTTTCAGAAATACAGGTTGTCAAAGTCTTCTTGCCATAAACTCTTTTCTTGCAAAGTTTTTCAAGAGTTTGTGTTAGGATAGATTTACTGTATGTAACAAGTGAGTATGAGTTGAGTGATTTATGACTTCTCTCATATCCTCATTTGTATGTTGTGGTTTTGTCACGGATTGCCAAAGGGGGAGATTGTTAGGACATATGTAGTTGTTCAAGCTTGTGAACATATGTCGCTATTTTATGTAATTGGCTTATCCTTAGACAAAACGCACTTTACTTGTAATTGGATAGATTTAGGATGAGTTTAACACTTCAAGAAACAGTGGTTCAAGATTAAGTGTTGAAGCCGTCAAAGTCTGTCCAAGATACAAGCAAGGAAGTGCAAGATTTTAAAGCTCGACACATACCTCGACAGATGCATCTATCGAGCTTTAAAGAAGCTGTTTTGCCCGAGCCTCGACAGCTGTCTCGATACCTCTCGACACCTCTATCTATCGAGAATTAAAGAAAACAGTTTTTCAAGTTTGTTTTAAGTCTAATCCGTGAGTGTGTCTTTGGGACTTCTTTTCTCCTAACCCTAGACATATAAAAGGATTATTTTAAGGGCCATCATGGGGGATGCAAGTTGCACATTCATTCAGAACTTCCTGTTCATGCAATTTGTGATCTGAGAGACAAAGTTTGTGCCCTAGTTCATCTCTGATGATTTGAAGAACTTTGCAGCCAACATTCTTTCTTCCTCAAGTTGGTGAGTGAGTCACGTACTGGGATTCGTGCAAAAGGAGTAAGCCGCGTACTGGGATCCGCGCATCAAATTGGTTAGTCACGTACTGGGAGCCGTGCATTGAAAGGAGAAACTGTCACTACAGAACAAGTCCAATTGGGTATTGGGGTAAGAGTTCAACTGTAGGTTGGTGAGGTACTGGGATTCCTTACTTGTAACTGCTTGTTGTGATAATAGTGGAGTTTCGGGAGTGGTGACCTTAAATCACCCGGTGGGGTTTTTGCCGTAAGGTTTTTTCCCATTCGTAAACAAATCACCGTGTTATTTAATTTCTGCTGCTTAACTTAGTTTGGTGATTTGTTTGTGCTGCCACGTGATATTGCATGCTAAATTGATTAATTATAAACTTGGCTAATTAATCAACGCAATTTATCACAAGGGGTCAACGCATTTGTGGCCTGTCATTTCTCAATTAAAATAATAGTATTTTTTTTTACATCCAAGTAAACCATTGGTTCTATATATAAGAACCAACTATTCACAGTTTCTAAATTTTTTTAAGAACCTATACCCGAATGGAACAACATTTTTGAGGGTTTGGATGTAAAATAGCAACTAGGGGTGTTTACACCCCCTCCAATGCTAGTGCTTACTGTTCATAGGTTGTAAACAAATATATATTATTTTAATATGTGGTTGTGTGTGAAAAGAAAAAGTGGGTAAGGAAAAAGAGAGAGAATAATAATTTTTATTATTTTATTAGGTAGTTTATATTATTTTATTGAGTTGTAAGTAAAAATAAAAACTAGAATGTAGGGTAAGTTGTAAAATGAATTTGTAAAATAGATAAAGTAGTGTTTGAGGATGTAAAATATGTTTTTTTTTTTTTTTTTTGGTATCCCCAGATGCTAATGCTCTAATATCTCTAAAATCTCCAATTATGCTCAAAAACTACTAAAATGACCAAAATATCTCAAAATCTGAGCAAAATACCCATAAAACTTATAAAACAACTAAAATACTTCCAAAATCACCAAATATGCTTAAAAACCACTCAACATTACCAACATTCCCCCTAAACCACTGGTAGGTGAACCTATTGAAACAACATTGTTTCAATGAGATTTGTTTTTGTTGAGAGAAAGGCAAGAAGTTTTAATGAGGTTACATGACATTTATAATCAATTAGTGATTGACTGTAATGGACGAAGTGACTTTAATTAATTGGTTTAAGAATTTTTAAATACAAACTATCAAAATCAGGATTGACCTAAACATATAGAGAGATACTACGTTCATAACATTTTTACAACATTTTTACAATAAATCATAGGTAGTTAGTTGTTATTGGTTTAAATTTGAACCTAATACTAAAATTACTCTTTTGCCCGAACAATAATAACCAGTAACAACCTGCCACTTAGGATTTGTTGTAAAAATGTTGTAGATATATCATTTCTCAAACATATATTTTATAGTACTCTTAATTTTCATAAAAGAAGGATAGATAAATTGGTAATATACTACAAGACACTTACTACTCACTATATTGAAAAATGATTTCCATAACCTTGTTAATAATATAATAATACTCGATCTTATTTTTCACAACGTGGTTCATATTTTTTTCATTAATTTTGAATTAGTTTATTTGGAAAAACTTTTAAATTTTAGGAAGAGAATCTAATTAAGTACTCTTCTTTTCACAATTAATTTATAAAGAATGACAAAGAAAAATGTATATTATTAAAATCTGTAGCTTTTTTTTTTTTTTTTGAGGGAAATAAAAATCTGTAGCTGGTGTGGACTGTGGACATTTGCGAAAAAAAAAAAATCTTATAATACATAGAAAATATCAAATTGAATAAATTACTAATTATTGACATGGAGCTCGAGCCTACGTCTAGTCAAACTATCTCCTGGACTAAAGCCTAGCACAATTTATTTTCAGAGAATCAAAATACATTTTTAAATAAAAACTAATTTCCAGACAAAAAATATAAATCAACAGAAGTTCATAAAGCTGTGCACAACTGACATTTGTACGCACAAATTGCGTTTGGACATGGTTTGCAATAGCTATCAAGGGTTGATATTAAGAGTGGAAAAAATAGCCTTTAATTTCAACCCTTGTATAAAAAAAATAAAAAATAGTAAAATAAAATTGTGTTGGGGGTAATTGCATCAATCCAAATCCTTTGAACATACTATGTGAAACTATGGTACCTAGTCACTAGCTCTTTATTTTTCTAGTCAAGTTAAAGTTTGTTAGAAAAACTAAATTATACTAACCTGAAGAGAGAATTATAATCAATAGTACATCTAAGCCCAAAAATCAACAATTAATATCATATCATAGGTTTTGCCCAAAAAATTTTTTGATAGGGATCGCGAGATTAAAAAAATTGTGGCCTACATGGCTTCTAAGTTATGAATGATGCACATTTTTATTCATTTCTTGAAAGAACTCTTTTGTAAACCTATGCATGGGTTAAAAATTCTGCCCTTTTCAATCTATGATTTTAAAAGCATCAATTCATGCATATATTCATATCTATTTTAGTGTAAGAATCTTTTTTTCTTTCTATTTTATACTGACATTCTTTTAAATAACACTTCTAAAAGTTATTTTAATAAAATATTAATTCTTCATCTAACCACTTTTCTTAAAATATCCACATCACTCACACATAAACACCAACCCAATGAATCAAGAAATAAGTAAAATATTTTTTACACAAACAATGGTTGTATAAATTTATATAAATATGCATAATTTAAAAAAAGAATGATGGATATAATTTTTGGGGTTGATTTGTTAAAATTTTACATTTATGTCATTTTACATTGATTAATGTAAGTGCTATTAAAGTGACAAGTCATAATAATTTCAGCAAGCAAAGCCACTGTAAAATAGTTGTATATTGAAAATCACCCTTGTATTTAAGAAGAAACTAATTCATCCAAAAAAAAAAAATTAGTTTAGGTACTTATTAGTTATCAGTAATAAAAGTGCTCGAGTAAATAACTAATAAGTAATAACTATGTGCAAATTCAACAACCAACTTCATTAGTAATTTATCTGCAGAAAATTTACTACTCGCACTGATTCACTGCTGCAATTTCTTTAAAATTTTATTACCATACTCTATCATCATCGGGTTAATAGTGCTCTCATTTATCAATAATCATAACGTGGTCCAAGTGTATTTCATTAATTTCGGGTCAATTTATGTAGGATAAACTATTACATTTTGAGAAAAGAATCTAATCAAGTAATTTTCTTTTCTTCCTCCTCAAAAAAAAGGTAATTTTCTTTTCACAATTGAGTTACATATAGAAAATGACAAAAATATATAACTTATTAAAATAGCTTGAAAGGACTGCACGTCTTGTGTATTTGAGAAAAAATAACTTAGAAGATATGGATGAGGTTTAGAACAAGAGTGGTTTGTGGAAGTTTGCTGGATTCTGCAGAAGAAAAAAAAAAAAAAAAAAAAAAAAAAAAAGACAAATTCATCAAAAAAAAAAAAAAAGACAAAAGAGTTGGTAAACAAAGGACAGAGATCATTTAATTAAGGAACAGTTAGCAACATTAATGGTTGCTGTGTCAGAGGGTAAACGACAACAAGAAGTACAAAGAGAATCTCATCAATTTATAAAAATAAGTGCAAGAAGTTAGAGGTGGTTTTGCCTTCCAGCATATATTGATAGAGACGACATCTATGACCAGGTTTGGGTACACTCAATTGACATCAGTGTGTTAGACCGTCTGCAACGTGTGGTTAAAGTTGGAGTAATCACAGAATAGGCTTCGGGGAGTGGTAGTGCTGATATATTTTTCTTTCTTTATTATTTTTGTACTTTTTTTCCATTTACTAATACAAATTCTACATTCTCAGTAAAAAAAAACTGCAAAGCTTTCATTGTTATTGTATAATCACCACTCACCATCACTAGTATGGCAATTAACTAGGCCTAAAACAAAGCTTCTTTATCTTCTCCCTAAAAAAAATATAATAATAATACATTTTCATATTTCATTTTGGTCCCTATATTTTATTTTCACTACTTTTAGTCTCTGTTTAGAAAAACGCCTTCTATTTAAGTCCTTTCTGTCAGTGCTGTTAGGGCACCGGCTGACGTGGCAAACGGAATTATTAAAATAATAATAAAAAATTTATTTTGTTATTAAAAAATGCCACGTCAGCAATTAAATTTAAAAAAAATAATTTAACTAAATTTAACTAAATCAAAAACAGAAATAAAAATAAAAAAACCCAAATTAACATTTCAATCAAACTAACCCACAAACAAGAACAAGAAGAACATGAACAAGAACAAGAACAAGAACAACACAAACCCAGCAATTAAAAAAAAAAAAAAAACAACAACAACAACAAAATAAACATTTCAATCAAACTAACCCACTAGAAATTGGAGCATTGGCCCATGGGTCTGATCAAGAAAGAGAGAGAGAGAGGGCGACACCACCGCCACCTTGTCGATGAACACCGCCGCTTTAGCACGCCGATTGGCCACCCATTCTTGTCGATCTACCCTTTCCCCTTTACTGGGTTTGTGCGATTTCCCCTTTCCCACCCCTCGCCGATCTACCCCTTTGATTTCTCTTTTTTTTTTTTTTTTTTTTTCCTTTCCTCTGATTCTATCTTTGTCTTCATCCTCACTCCCTCTCTCACATCTCTGTCTTCTTCTTTTGAGCATGCCATCGGAGCTAGGTTGGAGATCGGCGTGGGCGTTGCGCGGTGAGACCGGTGTCATGTGTCTCGCAGTAGTGTGTGAATTCCAGGTGGGTTTTGGGTTTGATTTCCTGTGGGTTTTGATGTGAATTTGTCGTGATAGGTGTGTTGCCGTGGTGGATTTTTCTTTGATTTTTTTTTTTTTTTTTTTTTTTTTGTGTTGTTGCTGTGGTGATGGTGGATTTTTCATTGATTTTTTATGTTGTTGCTATGGTTGTTTATTTGATTTTTTGTGTTGTTGCTGTGGTGATAGTGGATTTTTCATTGATTTTTTGTTTTGTGTTTCTGTAGTGGTGGATTATTTTTTGTTGCCATGGAAGTTTTTTCTGTACTGGGTTTGTGTTGTTCTTGTTCTTGTTCTTGTTCATGCTCTTGTTCTTGTTCATGCTCTTGTTCATGTTGTTCTTGTTCTTGTTTGTGGGTTAGTTTGATTGAAATGTTAATTTGGGTTTTTTTATTTTTATTTCTGTTTTTGATTTTTTTTATTTAGTTAAATTTAGTTAAATTATTTTTTTAAAATTTAATTGTTGACGTGGTATTTTTTAATAACAAAATAAATTTTTTTTTATTATTTTAATAATTCCGTTTGCCATGTCAGCCGGTGCCCTAACGGCACTGACGGAAAGGACTTAAATAGAAGGTGTTTTTCTAAACAGGGATTAAAAGTGGTGAAAATAAAATATAGGGACCAAAATGAGAATCGGGTGAAAATGTAGGGACCAAAATGTGGTTTTCGCCAAAAAATATATAATAATAATAGTTTTATTGTTATCTTTTTTGTTTCACGTGAATTTGAAGCCCTTAATTAAGTTAATAAATTTAAGAAGAGTATTAAGTCTTAACCATATATCCAGCAAGGATAAAGGGTAATTATTAGATATTTTTGAAGTATTATAAATGCGTATTATCTTCTCTTATAAAGTTGTAAGTTCTACTAATTAAATTTATAGTAAAACCCACAACTTATATGAGAAAAAAGAGTACACATGTATTGTCTTTTTAGAATATTCAATAATTTTTCAAGAAGAAAAATGTGGCACGGATGACGAAAAAATGTGGCTGAACATGTGTCCTACTCCTACAATGGTGGGTTGGATGATCTTGGTGGATCTTGCTGAGAAGTACCTTTTGATGGTTGTGGGTGGAAAATGGGAATTACCACGAGGAATTGAAGAAAAGTGGAAGGGCTGGTTGTGTGGAGATAGTTGAGAATTTAGGTGAGGAGCATTGCTTCCGTTTGTTTAATCTCAAATATGAGAAGGCTGTGGACTTCGGACTTCGATTAACAAGTTTGTTACTTTTATTAAACATAAACAACTCACTTTTCTGCTCTTAGAGGCGGTATCTAATATATTTGCAACATCTCTCTCATATGTTGTGTACATCTTACATGTGGATGAAAATCACACAATATAAGAAAGGTATTACATGTAGTAGATGATATAAGATATTTTTCCTTCTACTTTGCATGAAAATTAAAAATATCATGATTACATCTAAATAACAATTATAGCAGGTACAGTAATAACAAAGGCTAGAAAAGATGTAAATATAAAAGCTAGAATTATCCCAAATTAATTATACCAATAGACTACTAACAACTCTCTTGGATAACTAACACTCATGCTTATTGACCTTTGCTAGTTTTTTGTCCATTCTGTTGTTGCTGCAAGATATTTACACTATTCATACTAAATTTGACGTTGTTTCTCCTCATCATTCTTAGCTAGCCTAGAGTCCCTTGTTGAATGTCAATTACGCTTGTTTGAATCATAACAGAAGCGAGCCACTTAGTCCAACAACTTCACTTAATAGATTGAGAGGGTATAGTGCAGTAGTTGCAACCATGTTGAAGCCTCCAAATTAATCCATTGTGTTCCTCATAGCATTAGAGAGTAAAAATTAGTCTCTAAGAAGATCTATTGAATAAAACCCAATCAAAACTAAAATGACAAAGAAAAGTGAAATATTGTAATTTTTTTTTTACATGATATAGGACAAAAAAAAATTCATAAACTTATTTCAGTTTGAGAAATAAATTATTCAATACACTGGGTTTCACAAATTTTTTTAAAAAAATGTACCACATAAACATGGATACAAAGCCATAACAAGTGTAGACAAACCAAAACTCTATGAAGCATTTTAACAAATGCTTTCTATGCCACCAAAAAAAAAAAACAAATGTGGAAGATTGATGCTTTGCCTAAATCTGGCACTTTTGATTTCAAACACTTCCAAATGATTTTTGATCAAATCAAATCCAACAAAGACTAAAACTTTTTTTTTTTTTTTTTTTTATATATATATATATAGGAAGCAAAAACTAGAACTATTCCTCATATTTAATAATCGATAAAGTTAAATTATAAATCAAATCAGAAATCCATTTTCGTGTATTACAGAACCAAGACTCCAACAAAGTGCCACTAAAGGAACACGATAAAAGCTTAACCCATTTAATATTCAACAATACCCATATCTCAAATAAACTCAATTTTTTGAAATATTCAGCCAAAAGACTCGATGGACAAGGGGTACATGGCAACGACCTTAAAAGTAGTGCGGTGAAAGGATTTTTTTCCTTGTGCAGGATATTATGGTATTGCAAATGTTGATTTCTTCTATTGTATTTGACTATTTTTCTCCTCCCCGTCTGTCAAGTAGTCTTTCTTTCTTTTCTAATATTAAAAAAAAAATGTTGAAATTAAAACCATTTTCTAATTTTCAAATGTTAAACCCCGGTTTTGGCCCGTATTAATTAGGAGTTAGGGCTAATAAAACCATTTTTAAAGCCTAGCTTGTGTTGTATTTCCCCATCTTATTCATCACAAGTTTTAACAAAAATTTACACAAATTGTAACTAAAACCTAAATAAAATAAAAAAGTCTATTATTGCGAAATTATAAAAAAATTTAATATATATATACACTAAATTATAGTTGTGAAATTAAGTAGTAATTAAGAAAATTTAGTTTTGTTTTATCTAAATATTCACAATAATATTATATATATTAATGTCCAAATCATATTATATATACTATATCATAAAAGCTGGGTTTTACACATCATGATTGTGATAACTAGATACACGATACTTAGATGCCATATGTATTTACAATTAAAAAAAATACATAATTGTTTGTTTTCTTAAAAGAATATTATATTATTTACCCAATTAAAAAAAGTTCAATACACAAACAATAGGACTCAGGATACGTGCTCATTAGATATTTTAATATTGTCCTAATCAAAATAGACAAGAAAAAAATTTTGAAACAGGTATCATAAAATATTTTCCAATCATTCTCTTAATTGTTCCAAATCCAATTAACTAAAGCATTACACAATTGAGAATATATTCATAAAGACTAACAACCCTATTATATATTTCCATCTTATTTTAGATGAGTAAAAAAATAAGACTCGTAATTTATGATACAATTTGTCTTTGATTGGAAAGCTAGGGCTAACTTTTTTCCAAGGCTGCACGGCATCTAAACCCAAAGCATCTGACAATCTCATTAGGAAAGTTTTAATCCCACTTATAAATGATATTATAAATTGCCGAAGACAATAACAATAAACAAAACAGAAAAGTGCATAGATCAATAATCTTGAAATTTTGTGACGTGGCATTTTTGTTTCCACGTCCATTTTTTTTGTACAGTAATTTTAATGCTGTCACACCTAGACACCAGCCTGTCTAAAGATTTTTATTTCTTTTCTTTTGAAGTTAATTATTATTCCTTCATTTTCTGTTGATATATGATTTATTTTGCTAAAAAAAATATTATTTTATTATTATTGCTATTGGATCTCTCTCAATTCTCAACTACTGACACATAAAAAACAAAATAAGACTGTACAAATAGAAATTGCGGGCACTAGAATTGGCGGCACCAGCGGGAGGTACGTGATTCGGTACTTCTCGATGGCTGAGAGCATATCGTGCATCTCGTACTTGGAGAGAATCACGACCGCCATTCCTGATGTGAGCAGCGCCAGAGCGAACACTGCTAGACCGTAGATGTGAAACATAGGGACGGTGCAGATGAACCTGTGGTCCCCTTTCGGCTCAATTTCGGTCCATTTGTGTTATGTAGTCATGCCCTTGCTTCCTGATCCTATATACATGTTATACATGCCTTTAATTTATGAAACAAGAACTTGATTTACTACTTTTAAGTTTATCTTGTAATTATTATTACAAACTTTCATATGATATATCCAGCGTATGTGAACTACATGTACATATTCTGCTCATGGTTAGTATTACAATCAATTTTTGCTTCAGCTTAATGGCAATTAAGTAGTAATTAAGAAAATTTAGTTTTGTTTTATCTAAATATTCACAATAATATTATATATATTAATGTCCAAATCATATTATATATACTATATCATAAAAGCTGGGTTTTACACATCGTGATTGTGATAACTAGATACACGATACTTAGATGCCATATGTATTTACAATTAAAAAAAATACATAATTGTTTGTTTTCTTAAAAGAATATTATATTATTTACCCAATTAAAAAAAGTTCAATACACAAACAATAGGACTCAGGATACGTGCTCATTAGATATTTCAATATTGTCCCAATCAAAATAGACAAGAAAAAAAAATTTGAAACAGGTATCATAAAATATTTTCCAATCATTCTCTTAATTGTTCCAAATCCAATTAACTAAAGCATTACACAATTGAGAATATATTCATAAAGACTAACCGCCCTATTATATATTACCATCTTATTTTAGATGAGTAAAAAAATAAGACTCGTAATTTATGATACAATTTGTCTTTGATTGGAAAGCTAGGGCTAACTTTTTTCCAAGGCTGCACGGCATCTAAACCCGAAGCATCTGACAATCTCATTAGGAAAGTTTTAATCCCACTTATAAATGATATTATAAATTGCTGAAGGCAATAATAATAAACAAAACAGAAAAGAGCATAGACTAATAATCTTAAAAGTTTGCGACGTGGCATTTTTGTTTCCACGTCCATTTTTTTTGTACAGTAGTTTTAAGACTTATGGCACCTCCTAGCCCCTTGCAAGTGTCAAATGGAGGGTAAAACCATGGGTTCAACACCCATTAGATGGATGTGTAAGTAGAAAAAATGTATACATATATACAAAAAAATTTCTACATTACTTTTACTGTTGAAGATTTTGTAGTGTGTTATATTGCGTTCCAATTAATTGAAGTGTCTTTGGTGGGCAACTTAGGATGAAGGCAGTCTTATTTTTTAACTGAATAAGTCTTGTGCCACATAAAGTGGCACTAAATGACTTTTTTGACTTGAAGAGATCTTCATGGTCAGACACATGAAGTAAATACCTTTGACATGTGATGCATCGGGTTAAGCAATCATGCATGGCTACATGATATATATGTGTGTGTGTGTGTGTGTGTGAGAGAGAGAGAGAGAGAGAGAGAGAGGATAGGTTAGTAAAAAGTGCCCCTAACAATCCGTTTGAAAAAAGTGCAGTCTCCTAGTTGCTTGGGCCTTTTAACTTTAAGCTCGTCTCTTCATTTTTAAGGGAATGGTCTGTCTAATGGTTCTCTTCTCACATGAAAGTCAAGTCATTCACTGGTCAGTTTTTAAAATAAAATGATATTTGAAGGAACAAAGTTATAAAAATGAGGTGTATGTGGTTGAGGATGATGATGAAAACATGTCGAAAAAAAGAGAGTAAAAAGTATCGATGTAGCAATTATTATAGCTTGGCACGAGCTAAGCTAAGAGCTTAAAGTGTGTAATTATCACATAAACTGCAAAGTTAGGGCTGACTTTTTTCCAAGACTGCACAACATCTAAACCCAAAGCATCTGACAATCTCACTATAAAAGTTTTAATCCCACTTATAAATGATTTTATAAATTGCCGAAGACAATAACAATAAACAAAACAGAAAAGCGCATAGATCAATAATCTTGAAATTTTGTGACGTGGCATTTTTGTTTCCACGTCCAGATTTTTTTTTTGTACAGTAATTGTAATGCTGTCACACCTAGACGCCAGCCTGTCTAAAGATTTTTATTTCTTTTCTTTTGAAGTTAATTATTATTCCTTCATTTTCTGTTGATATATGATTTATTTTACTAAAAAAAATATTATTTTATTATTATTGCTATTGGATCTCTCTCAATTCTTAACTACTGACACATAAAAAAGAAAATAAGACTGTACAAATAGAAATTGCGGGCACTAGAATTGGCGGCACCAGCGGGAGGTACGTGATTCGGTACTTCTCGATGGCTGAGAGCATATCGTGCATCTCGTACTTGGAGAGAATCACGACCGCCGTTAGGCAATGATTTGTTAGGAAATAGGGAATCTTATCATTTAACCATTATCTAACACTTGTATGTGGAAATGATCGATGGTTCCTTGAGCAATTGCCAAATGTGTATGTGACCTTGCTCCAGGCCAGAGTTGCAATTGCTTATTTTGTTTTGAGGCTTTTGGAAGAAAAAAACAAGGAAGATCTGAAGAGAAAAGATGGAGGACAAGAGAGCAGCACTGAAAACAAATTGATGCTCTAGCCTTTGTTAATTCAACTTTATTGCTTATATTGAATCACACAATAATGTTAAATAAAACTAACTAAAGCTATACATAGGATGAAAGAAATGATTCAGACATAGCAAGGAGTTAGTAATGCAGAAGAATTTTTAAATTTTTTATGGCGGAATGAAAGACTGTCTTGGAATGCTCTGAGGTTTCTGTCTTAAGGGTGACACAGGCCTAGTTATTGATCTTTGCTTTTAAAGGAGTAAGCTCTTACAGCTTATTGGTTTTGAGGGCTCTATGTGAAAATAAATCTGAATCTCTGTACCATGCAAGTAGACTAGGCATACATGAAAATAAGTGGAAATTCAACGTGGTGAGAGGAGAAGCTCACCAATTCCTTTGGAAGTATTTGACACCAAAATTTATAATTTTTTCCTGAACACCTTCATTTCTTGATCATTTGTTTCTCCATGCTGATTCCTGTGTCCACATTTTATCGTTCTAGGATTTTAGGGAATGTGGACTAACTGTGTTTCTTTAAGATCATTTTCTAGCAATTTCTAATGTCTGGATTCCTGTGTGTGTGTGTGTGTGTGTGTGTGTGTGTGTGTGTGTTGACTTTTGAGAAAGTGAATGAGACTTTTTGTACTCAGTAGGAAAGGTGCTAGCTGTTGCTTGGTTTAGTTAGCAATTTGAGTCATATGATTTTTTTTTTTAAATTTCAACATTTTTGGTTCATGGGTTAGAGAGTTAAATACTTCATTTGGAGCACTCCTGGAGTTTTGTCATTGTTATTGTTACACTACTGTTTTGATTTTTGCTGCTTGTATATATTAACCTGAATTTCCTGTATCTTCCTCCTGTCAGCATTATACTACTACAGACACATGCATGAGTGCATTTAAGGCTCCACTTGATCCAAGTACTGCCTTAGGAGGATTTTCTGGGAGCAATTATTCAGAGGTAAAATATTCAATCTGTTCTTGGATATCTGAGTATGTACTAATGCTATGATGATGTACAAATTTCAGGCTTCTGCATTTGTTGTTACCTACCCTGTTAATAATGCAATCGATGAGGTAGGCAATGAGAATGGGAAAGCAGTGGCTTGGGAAAAAGCTTTCATACAGCTAGTGAAGGTTTGTGTACTGCATATTCCCTTGTTGAATGTTTATTAACTATTTTGTATTGCTTGTGTTTGTCATGTAGATTTTATGCATTACTTGATATGTTATTCCCATATGTTGCAATTCTATTTCTTTAACCTCCTTGACATTATGTGTTATTGGATTCCCATGCTACTATGGCACTGCTTCAATTTGTTTGTAGTGATACACTTAATTTAATAGAGGCTTTCTCTCCAACTTAGTGAATTGTAGATATCAAATATTCTATATAAAGAGGAATATTCAATTGAGAGACGTAGTGAAGAACTATATATCAAACGGGGAGGTAACAAATAATATAGTTTTAGGTTGGACAGAATTGCAAAATAAAATTCCCCGGCAGGTTATTTTGGGAAGCTCTCGTGGGTTGAGATAAGGTGATCCATTGTCTCATCCTTTTTTCCTTATGATATAGAAGTGTTAAGTTGGATTTTGAGGAAAACTAAGGAGAGTGGTCTTCTTTGTGGTTTTCATGTGGGACCAGCTAACTCTCTTGGGGTACACATGTCACACTTCTTGTTTGTAGATGATACCATTTTGTTTTGTGATGCTTCTAGAGAACAGCTGTTGTCCATTAGGTTGACTTTGTCTTGTTTCAAGCTTTTACTGGTTTGAAAGTTAATGTGGGGAAGAGTGAGATTGTCCCGGTTGGGGAGGTTGGTAACATTGGTGCCTTGGCTAATATTCTTTGTTGTAGGGTGGGTAGTTTGCCTATGAAATACTTGGGAATGCCATTGGGTACTCCGCTCAAGACAACATCCATTTGGAATCCTAGTTTGGAGAAGATGGAGAAAAATCTCAAGTTGGAAGCATCTCTATTTATCTAAGCGTAGGAGACTTACGTTGTTGAAGAGTACCTTCTTAAGTCTTCCTACATACTATCTATCCTTATTTACCATATCTGTAGCTGTGGCTGATAGGTTGGAATGTATTCAAAGAAATTTTTATGAGGGTCTTCAGAGGAGTGTTTCAAATATCCTTTGGTGGCTTGGGAGAAGGTGTGGTCACCTTTAGAGACTGGTGGCTTGGGGATTTAGAAGTTTGTGTATTTCAATCAAGCTCTATTAGGGAAATGGTTATGGAGGTTTGGACAAGAAGGCACCCATCTTTGGTGGAGGGTTGTAGCCACTAAGTATGGAGAGGGTCAAGGGGGGTGGAATACTAAAGTCTGCAGAAGGGCCCATGGTTGTGGTTTATGGTGTGGTATTAATGAAGGATGGGAAAGCTTTTCCAAACATTTGGCCCTAGTGGTGGGTGATAGCTCTCGTATTCTTTTTGGGCAAGACAGGTGAGTTAGGGATAACTTGCTTAAAATGCTCTGTCCTCAGATATATGCCTATTCAAGTGGCAAGGATGCTTATTGCTTGCATTTCTAATGTTTTGTGCTAGAAGTTGGAATTTGAGATTTTATAGGGACTTTCAGGATAGGGAATTAGAAGCTGCCTTCTTTTTCCTCGATTTCATTCAATTTCGAATCCCTAGGGGTGTTGGGTGTGATAGTCCCCACTAGTGCCTTAATGGGAATGGCAAGTTTGATATTTGGTCCTATTACAACAAGATTCGGGGTGCTTCTATCTCTAGTTTTCCATGAAAGGGTATTTGGGGAAAGTTAAGGTTCCTAAAAAGGTGGCCTTTTTTTTTAGGACAATAGTTCATTGTTGGATCCTTATCTTGGATAATCTCATTCATAAGGGTCTCTCTTTGGCGAATCGATGTTGTATGTGCTGCTGTAATGAGGAATCTGTGGATCATCGCCCCATCCATTGTTTTGTAGCTCATTCACTGTGGGTGGATATGCTTTAGATCTTCGGTATCTAATGGGTCATGCTAGGTTCTATGGAAAGCTTGATGTTTTGTTGGAACCACTAGCTAAGGTAATTTAATTCGGATATATGGAATATGGTTTCTGGTTGTTTGATGTGAATTGTTTGGACGGAAAGAAATCGGCACTCTTTTGAGGCTTTTGAGAAATCGTTGGTTTAGCTACAAGCTTTATGCCAGAGAACTCTTTTTTATTGTTCTAGGAATTGGGGTTCTTCAAACTGTTCTTCTATCACTGAGTTTATTTCTTCTCTTAGAATTGTCTCTTGAGTCTTTTTTCTTTGATGTTGTTTGTTGCTTTTACTTGTGTTTACCATCATGAACACCATGTATTTTCTTTTCTCCTTTTTTCTTCATGATTAATAGTACTCTTATTACCTATATATAAAAAAAGAATTACAGAATAAATATAGGTGTCCAATTCAATTAGTGGATTAGTTTAATGGGAATTATGGCTGAGTTGAGTAGCATTTATCTAAGTAGGAATTTTAATCTGCAGTTCTAATATATTTTAGGGTCTCCCATCTGACCTAGAAAAAGTTCTTGTCACACTTCGATTTACTGATTTCACAATATTGTCGTCTGTATCAGGATGTAGGCTTTAGAATGTTCAATTTTTAGCATTCAATCAATGTTGATGCTTAAGGCAGTGATGAACAAATAATTACTAAGAAAATAAAGTTAAACATGCGTTCTGTATCTCCAGTGTTTTTATTCTCATTTATTTTATTTATACGCAAAACATTTTTGTGCACTGAAATTGATTGGTACTGTCATTTGTTTATTTATTTAAATAATTTTTGAAATTTTAATTGTGCAAACTGCGTTCTCCTGTGCATGTAGTCATATCTACACTCCAAGTATCCTCTATAATAGTAGGCTCTATTAAAGGTGCATACATGTATATTTTGTATAGGTCAAGTTGTCTTTTGTATGATTGAGTGGCTGCTTCTAACATCTTCTTGAATTGGTTGCATGTATGTTAAAAATTTTAATACAATTTGACAGGAGGAGCTGCTTCCGATGATTCAGTCTAGCAATCTTACTCTTTCATTTACATCCGAAAGCTCAATCGAGGAAGAACTGAAAAGAGAAAGTACTGCAGATGTTATAACAATAATAGTAAGTAATGACATGATTGGTAATATCATGTTGGTCAAGTGGTTGGGGAGAATAATTTATATAATGTGTTTTTGTATTTATGAACTTAATTAGTTGGTTGTCATCATAATATTGACAATTTGTAGTCAAGTGATTTCTGTTAATTTCTTTTTCCCGTTCTTGTCGGACTTTGTATCAGATAAGCTATCTTGTAATGTTTGCTTACATATCAGTGACCTTGGGAGATGCACCTCATTTATCTTCCTTCTACATCTCATCCAAGGTATACTTTTAAACTTGGCCTAATTTGTTCTCAATTTGATTTTTGTATGTTTATATACTAGTGGGTGTATTTGTGTTTGCAATTATTCCATGTATTTTTGTGTGCATTATATAAACTGTAGTGTTTGGCTAATTACTTATTGTCTTTGAAGTTCATTATAATTATTGTGATAGTACTGCTGCTGCTGCTGCTATCAGTTTGACCTCATTGTGGTCCTCCATGTTTTGAATTAAAGTTATGTTGAATTATTTTACTGTCACATAAGCTTTTGAAAGCCCATATTTTTTAATATTGTCATTATAAAATATTTTTTTAATTTGGTTTTTGTTACATGTCAGTTCAAATAATTAGAACTCTGTGTTATTGGAATAAATTAACTCAATACCACACATTATAATTAAGTTAATATTTGGTCCTTTCTAAAAAACATAATAATCTAATTACGTTGCATCCTTTCTAAAAATTCTATGACTTGGCTTTGATATATTTTAAATATGTATCACTTATAAATATCTCGCAATAAACTTTTCATGCATTGCATGGATAGCAACTAGTAGGTACATATCTACAAATACCTACATCCTGCATGTGTTTGTTTATGTCCGTGCCATGTAGATCTGTTATAATAAGTTATTTTTATAGATTATGAGTTATTTCTTGGAGTAGACTTATGTTGATTTAAGGCTAATCATTTTTATTTTTTTAATGTAATGATTTCCAGGTGTTGCTTGGTCTTTCAGGCGTTTTGCTGGTTCTGCTTTCTGTCCTTGGATCTGTTGGGCTTTTCAGTGCGATTGGAGTTAAATCCACGTTAATTGTTAAAGATATAAAGTGAAAAAGAAGGACTGAATAGTTTGTGTATATAGATGTGGATAATAATGTACAATAGAGAACCTTATATAGGCTAGGTATGTATGCAGTACAAGTAATATGAGTAAACTACAAGTACAATATACTGGGCCAAGCCCAATGGGCTAATCTAGTCTAAGCTATACACTAACATCCCCCCTCAAACTCGAGGTGGCAAGGAGGAAGCCAACTGGAGTTTGGATATAAGATCTTGAAGACGACCAGGCGGGTGAGTTTTGGTGAAGATATCAGCAGGCTGGTCAGCAGAGGAGATAGAGAATAACTTGAGATTGCCTTTCTTGAGATGCTGGCGAGTGATGTGGCAGTCAATCTCAATGTGCTTAGTGCGTTCATGGAAGACATCATTATGAGCAATGTAAATGGCACTAGGATTGTCACAATAAAGAGGAGTGGCAGTGGGCTGGGGAGCATCCATGTCAGCCAAGAGCCAGCGGAGCCAGACAAGCTCGCAGGTGGTGTCGGCAAGGGCACGATACTCAGCCTTAGTACTGGAACGAGAAACCACATCCTGCTTCTTGCTACGCCATGATATAAGGGAAGTACCTAATAAGAAACAAAAACCTGTAATAGAGCATCGATCAGTCGGATCACCTGCCCAGTTTGCATCTGAGTAAGCATGAAGCTCGAGAGAAGACCGAGATGAGTAGTGGAGACCATGATAAAGTGTGCCCTTGACATAGCGAAGAATCCGAAGAACTGCAACATAGTGAACAGAACGAGGGGCATCCATGAACTTACTAACCATACCCACGGCATGTGAGATATCAGGACGAGTAACAGTGAGATAGATCAGACTACCAACCAACTGACGATAGCGTGTAGCATCAGATATAGGTTCACCATCCAAGGGTGTGAGCTTGTCATTGTATTCCAAGGGAGTGGAAACAGTCTTGTTATCGGTGATACCGGCTTTGGAGAGAAGATTAGAAGCATATTTAGCTTGGGAAAGATAGTATCCATCGGAGGATGAGGTAACCTCAAGCCCAAGAAAATAGCTGAGACTGCCCAGATCTTTCATCTCAAAATGCTGACTGAGGAAGTGCTGAAGAGAGCGGATACCTGCAGAATCATCTCCAGTAATAATCATATCATCAACATAAAGAAGAATAAGAGTGATACCAACAGAAGATCGTCGGACAAAAAGAGCAGTGTCATGAGGACTCGAAGTGAAACCTTGCTGAGCAACAACTGAGCTAAACTTTTCAAACCAAGCTCGAGGAGCCTGCTTGAGGCCATAAAGAGCACGACAAAGGCGACAAACCTGACTGCCTGAGTGTGGATAGCCAGGAGGTGGTTGCATGTATACTTCTTCTTGGAGATCTCCATTGAGGAAGACATTCTTCACATCCATTTGATAAAGAGGCCAACGGCGAACAGCAGCCACAGCAATGAGACATCTGACAGATGTAAGGCGAGCAACAGGAGCAAATGTTTCCTCATAGTCAATGCCATACTCCTGAGTAAAGCCCTTGGCAACGAGACGAGCCTTGTATCGTTCAACAGATCCATCAGCTTTGGTCTTGATCTTGTAGACCCACCTACAACCTACTACAGACTGACCAGGAGGCAAATCAACCATATCCCAAGTGTGATTCTTATGAAGGGCATCCAATTCTTCATTCATAGCTTGCTGCCAAAGAGGGTCAGTATGGGCCTCATGATAGGTGTGAGGTTCATAGAGGGTGGCAAGAGCAAAGGAGCAGTGATAATCAGTGAGATAAGGGGGAGGAATGCTTACCCAGGTGGAATGACGAAGTTCAGGGCTAACAGGTAACTCAGGAGAGGGTGGTGCCACAGGATCCAAGACAGGCAGGTCATGTGCCGGGGACGGAACCGGAGATGAGTCGTCTGGAGAGGCATCCGATGTAGAAGAATCCTCCACAAGTTCAGGATAGAGAGGGAGGAAAAGATCGGTAAAAATTGGAGACTCTGAAGAAGAGGATGCAGGAAACTGCTGAAGACTCGTGAAAGGACGATGTTCCCAAAACTCAACATGGCGGGAGACACGAAGCCGATGAGAGATGGGATCATAGCAGCGAAACCCCTTTTGAGAGACACCATAACCAAGGAAACAACAAAGACGAGCACGAGGTTGAAGCTTTGTTCGTTCATGAGGAGGAAGAGAGACAAAGCAAGCACAACCAAAAACCCTAAGAGATGAGTAGTCAGGGATTTGACCATAGAGAAGCTCGAATGGTGACTTGTTATGTGTAGTGGGTGAAGGAATACGGTTAATGGTGTACACAGCAGTGAGTGCTGCCTCACCCCAAAAGCGCTCAGGAAGAGAGGCAGAAATGAGAAGGGTGCGGACAACATCAAGAATGTGACGATGTTTTCGTTCTGCACGACCATTTTATTGAGAGGTGTAAGGACAAGACAGCTGAGGAAGGGTACCATGACTGTTTAAAAAGGATAGGAAAGATTTATCATTATACTCTTGGGCATTATCTGATCGAAAGACTTTGACAGTGCGATTAAATTGTGTTTCAACCATTTTATGAAATGTTTGGTAAATAGACACAAGTTCAGACCTATGGTGGAGCAGATAAATCCAAATATATCGAGAGAAATCATCCACAAATATGACAAAATATCTAGATCCCCCCTCAGTAGGAACTGGTGCAGGACCCCAAATATCAGAATGTATAAGATCAAAAGGTGCAGAAGAAAAAGAGTCACTATTATTAAAGGGCAATTTAGCTTGTTTGCCAAAATGACAGGAAGTACAATCAAATTTTTGAACTGAACTGAACCTAAATGACCTTGAGAAGCTAACAATTGAAGACGAGATAAGGATGGATGACCAAGATGAGCATGCCAAAGATCAGGTGAGGGAGTGGTACTGGTAGCAACTGCTGAAACAACTTGTGAAGGAATCTTCAAGTCATGAACCTCAAACATGCGACCAACCTTACGCCCTGTCCCAAGTACTTGACCTGTCCGAGGATCCTGCACATCCACACCATGATTAGTAAAGAGAAGATCTACACCTAATTCACAAAGTTGACCAACAGAAAGCAAATTGAGGGATAACTTTGGAATATGAAAGGTGTCACTAAGGGATAAACTAGGAGAAGAGATTGTTCCTTTATGACTAACAGGCATAGGAGTTCCATCAGCAGTGTAAATAGTGATAGGGTGTGCTAAGGGTGCCTTATCAGAAAATTGAGATTCATCAGGAGTCATATGGTTACAACATGCAGTATCAAAAAACCAAGGTTGTTTACCTGAGGTGACAGAAAGGGCAGTAGAAGTTCAGGATAAAACCTGTTGAATAACTGCCTCAATATCAGCCGTAGTAAGTGAGGAAGCTAAAGATGGACCTGTAGGAACTGATGGATTTGGAGGACATACAGCAGCTGCCCGAGGAAGAGAAGCTTTATTCTGCTCTTGCATAAATTTCTGCAGTTTACGACAAACTGAAATATCATGACCTTTAGCACGGCAAAACTCATAGCGAGTACCTTTGTAAGACTGAGAGGTGGGATGCCCAGAGTTTACTCGTGGAGGAGCAGTGAATGCAGCAATGGGAGGCTGTGGAGATGGTGTAGCCAATGCATGATCAGATGATGACATGTGATGAGTAGGCCGACGGTTCTCCTCAGAAATGAGCTCCTTGACTGCAGCATCAAGAGAAGGAGTAGGAAATCGGCTAAGCAGAGAAGCCCTAGTAGGCTCAAAATCCTCACGTAAACCCATCATGAAGTGCATGAATTTTCGGCGATCCCGATATTTGGCAAAGAGCTCAATGTCCTTGGAACACACTAGTGGAGGATCTGCAGCAGAAAGTTGTTCCCACATAGTAGAAGTTTGAGAGTAATAATCAAAAATAGACTGATCTGTCTCTTGGCGCATTTGATAAAGTTTTGATTCAATGTGGAACTCCAAGCTTGAATCATTAGTACAATTATAGCGATCAGCCAAAAATTTGCAAGTGGCCTCAGCAGTCTCAAGACGAGGAAGAAGATTATGGATGGAGGGAACAGAAGTATTGATAAACCAAGACAGGATCTTACTCTAAATACTCTCCCATTCCTCTAGGCGTTCTTCATAATCATCTTCAGCAGCAGTGGCTTTGGACTTAGGGTTTGGTACTGGCTTAGGAATTGAACCAGTCACATATCTCCACAATTTACGACCCTTCAGGAAAACAGTCATATTCTGAGACCATGCATGATAGCTAGTGGGACCATCCAACATAATGGTGATAGGACGTATGATATCTCGATCATTTTGTTGAGCCATAATGAGGAAAAATGCCCAAAAAATGAGATTTAGAAACCTCAAATGCAAAAACGGAGCCCAAAATCGGAATCTACGCGAAAAACTGAGCAAGATAGGCCCAGTCAAAATTTTTTGACTTTTGGTCAATGTCAACGGTCAAAGTCAACGGTGCTGACGTGTGCTGACGTAGGCGGATGATGCAGCGCTGACGTAAGAAAGATGATGTCAGCTTAGGGCTGACGTGGCAGAGACGCTGAAAGTCCCTGGCGCGTGGAGCGCATGAGGCGCGTGGCGAGAGTAGAGGCACGTGGAACCGGCACGTGTGGCACGTGAGATGACTCTGGTGGCGCGTGGAGGCGCGTGCAGCGCGTGTTCGATAGTCAGAAACTTTGGGCGGCGCGTGTGGGCGCGTGCAAGCTTGTTTCTGGCTGTTCTTGGTCAGGTTTTGCTCGGGTTTGGCTGTTCTGTCACTGTATGTCTCTGCTTTGACTGTAAAGTGAACGGAACAGTGAGATCTGAGAGGTGCAGGAACTGTGGGCGTGACGGCGGTGACTCGCTTCTGACAGTGGCTACTGGATGAAGGCGAGGGCAGCGGAAGAGTGCCGGAGATGTCCACAGGAACCAGAAAATCAGAAGAATGGCTCTGATATCATGTTAAAGATATAAAGTGAAAAAGAAGGACTGAATAGTCTGTGTATATAGATGTGGATAATAATGTACAATAGAGAGCCTTATATAGGCTAGGTATGTGTGCAGTACAAGTAATATGAGTAAACTACAAGTACAATATACTGGGCCAAGCCCAATGGGCTAATCTAGTCTAAGCTATACACTAACATTAATCATGGAAGTCATCCCTTTTCTAGTTTTGGCTGTAAGTTGTTTCTCTAATTTTTTTTTTGGATGCTAGTCTTCTTTTGATAGTCTTGTTAAGGGAGTTCTGTCCTGTAATCAACTTTGTTGCCATAAAAGTAGAATGGTATACAGTAGCCTTAGTTTTTTTTCCTCTTTTTTGTTCTACTGTCTCATATAACCTCCATAGGAAGATCCGTGTTTGTGACTTGAACATGTGAAACATTTTTTGGCAGTCTCCCACAGCTAATATGTCCTGAAATAGTGCTTACTGCATTTTGAGGGGGGTATTATTTATTTAAAAGGATTTTTGTGTCTTGAGAGAATAGCTAACCCTCTAGATAAAAAAGAGAAAAGGGCCTTTATGGGACTACATGTGCTGAGAATAAGGGCCTCAGAGCTAGAGCCACAAGACGTTTGCCAAAAAACATAAAAGGAGTATATACATGCTAATGAAATCAGTTTAACCTTGATCTCTGTAAGTTATTAAGTCTAGGACTAGACAAACCCCTACAAGCATGTCTGAAACTAGTGGACCACTGGTTCACTACAAGTTGAATAAGCTATCCAACTTGTAGCCATTTGGTGAGAAACACTGCTGTTTCATGTGCCCTTATACGTATGGGTCTATGCTCTTTCTATGTTCTATGTGTCTCGTAGAGAGTTTCCTTCCTTGTTTTATGTTTTACATCCCTTATAATTTTCCTCCCCCCTCCCCCTCTCTTTCACCACTTCCTCCTTCCCATTCTGGAAGCCCTATTTTAGTCCATCCAATTCTGAGGTGCCCCTATATCTTTGTTGCAAAAGGAAAGAATCAGCACTTTAACACCTGCTAAGGTTGACAGTGATAAGCAGCAGTCCAGAAAAAATGGTACAGCAGCAGCTGCAACAAAAGTGGTAGAGGTGATTGATGCTGATTGCATTTGTCATCTCTTTGTTATTTTTCTGTTGTGGCTATCTCTCGTTGATCTGACTTACATCATCAAGAGCTATAGCTTGTCTTCGTTTTGTTTTGAATTGGAAGATCTGCTGCCGCTGTTGCTGAAAGTGTTGTTGTTGCGGATGCAAAATACTTGCAAACAATTTATTTTTCCCACCAGCTTCTATATTTCTCTGCATGCGTTTTTGTACATGAGAATGCTTATTTTTGCTTGTTTTATGATATCTTTGTTCCATGACAATTATAACACCTTTTCTTCCTGGAACTAGGTTGGAGTAGATAACATGTGTATATTGGTACATGCCGTGAAATGGCAATCCTTGGAGTTACCTTTAGAGGAACGAATAAGTAATGCACTGGTTGAAGTTGGTCCATCTATAACACTGGCCAGTGTTTCTGAGATTCTGGCTTTTGCAGTTGGTAGTTTCATTCCTATGCCAGCTTGCCGTGTCTTCTCCATGTTTGCAGGTTGAAAATTTTTCTCCTACATTCTAACGGATTTTTTTTTTGAAATTCTTTGACCCTTATTTATTTATTTGTTTATTTTTGTAGCTTTGGCTGTTCTACTAGACTTCCTTCTGCAAGTTACTGCATTTGTTGCATTGATAGTTTTCGACTTTTTGAGAGCTGAGGATAACAGGATTGACTGTTTTCCATGCATAAAACTTCCTTCATCTTCTGTTGAACCTAATGAAGGTATTTGTGCAGGCTTGCTTTCATGATATATATATATATATATATTCGTTCTACTTATATCAAATCTTCATATTCCCACTTTTGTTATTTTGTTTTAACTCTGAAAGAATCAAATCAATGAATTGTAGGCATTAATGAGAGCAAAGATGGACTGCTTGCTCTGTAGGGAATTTCCACGAATTTCTAAACCTGTGAGAAACAAAAAAATTATAGAGAAAACACACGCCAAAAAATAATCACACGCACAAGACAGTATTTACGTGGTTCGGCAATTTGCCTACGTCCACGGAGTTACAGAGATTTCACTATTATCAGAGAAAAAAATTACAAGTTGCGGCTACAAACTATTTTTCTCCTCACACAACCGACTCCCCTCAGAAACCCTAATTAAAAGCCACGGTTTCTACAAAAACGGATTCATAATGGGCCAAAAAAAATTTTTCCCAGAAAATCTCCCATTAAAAAACCACACAACATTATTCGGGTCGGGTCGAGTCGTCCACCGAATCAAACATAAAACTAGGCTCCACAAAGCCCAACAAATCTCCCACTTGGAGACTAGTTCAATCACCAATATCAGCCGCTATCTTCCAAAACACAATCCCTCATCCCTGCAACTCAGCCTTCTATCCTCAAGCTAGAAGGCCAACTGAAGCTGCACATAGCTTCAGCTTCTCAATAGTGACACCCTTAGTCAACATGTCTGCCGGGTTCTTAGATCCACAAATCTTCTCAAGTATTACCAGCTTATCTTCAACAAGGTACCAAATAAAGTGGTATTTAGTCTGTATATGCTTCGACTTTGAATGAAAAGCCGAATTTTTAGCAAGAAAAATTGCACTCTGACTGTCACTGTGTAGAATACCCATCTCTTGCTTCTTACCTAATTCATCTAAGAAACCATGCAAGCAAATCATCTCCTTCCCAGCTTCAGTTGCTGCAACATACTCAGCTTCTGTAGTAGACAAGGTAACAATCTTTTGCAAATTTGAGGCCCAAGATATAGCTGTACCACCCAGAGTAAATACAATCCCAGTAGTACTCTTTCTACTATCAATATCACCAGCAAAATCAGCACCTACATAACCCTGCAGTTTCAAATTTGCACCTGTAAAACAAAGACATGTATCTGATGAACCCCTCAGATATCTCAGAATCCACTTGACTGCCTCCCAATGCTGCTTTCCTGGCCTACTCATGAATCTGCTCACAACTCCCACTGCATGTGCAATGTCTGGCCTTGTACACACCATGGCATACATCAAGCTGCCAATAGCTGAGGCATAGGGCACCTTACTCATATAGTCCCTTTCTTCTTCTGTCTTCGGTGACTGTTCTTTGCTTAGTTTGAAATGACTACCCAAGGGTGTGCTTACTGGTTTGGCTTCATTCATATTGAATCTGCTGAGGACTTTCTTCACATACTCTGACTGTGAAAGCTTCAATGTACCATTAGCCTTGTCTATAATGATTCTCATCCCAAGGATTTGCTTTGCAGCTCCCAAATCCTTCATTGCAAACTGTTTTGACAATTGCTTCTTCAGATTATTAATCTCCTCAATGCTAGACCCTGCAATGAGCATATCATCCACATACAACAGTAAAATGATATAAGAATTGTCAAAGAACTTAACATAGCAACAGTGATCAGCTTCACATCTTTTAAACACAATTCTATGCATAAAACTATCAAACTTCTTGTACCATTGTCTAGGAGCTTGTTTGAGGCCATACAAGCTCTTTCTCAGTTTGCAAACTAAGTTCTCTTGTCCCTGAATAATGAACCCTTCTGGCTGAATCATGTAGATGTCTTCCTCCAAGTCACCATGAAGGAAAGCTGTCTTCACATCTAGCTGCTCAAGATGTAAATTTTCTGCAGCCACTATTCCCAGTACCAGTCTGATTGTTGACATCTTCACAACTGGAGAAAATATCTCTGTGTAATCAATGCCCTGCTTTTGCTGGAATCCTTTAACAACTAATCTGGCCTTGTAACGTTTGCTACCATCATGTTCATTCTTTATTCTGTATACCCACTTGTTGTGCAAAGCCTTCTTTCCTGCTGGCAGTTCAGTTAGCTCCCATGTCTGATTCCCCAACAAGGAATCCATCTCATCCTTCATGGCTAACTCCCACTTGCTTGAATTTTCATCTTGCAAGGCTTCATCATAGCATTCTGGCTCACCACCATCAGTCAACAGGAGATAATTCAAAGCGGGTGAATAACGCTGTGGAGGTCTAATGGTCCTGGAAGATCTGCGGATCTCAGCTACAGGTGTACTCTGATCTACCTGTGAATCTACATTCTCCTTATCTTCTTCACCCATTTTCTGGACAGTGCTTTCAGTCAATTCATCTAAGTTGACAAACTCAGATTTATCTTGATCTACCCCTGTAACATTTGGCACTACAGTTGACCTGTCCTTATACATAACCTGTTCATTAAATATTACATTTCTGCTTCTGATGATTTTCCTGTTTTGTTCATCCCAAAACCTATAGCCAAATTTCTCATCACCATAGCCAATAAAAAAACATATTTTAGACTTTGCATCAAGTTTACTACGAGCATCAGAATCAACATGAACATAAGAAACACAACCAAAAACTTTTAAATGGGAAAACTTTACCTCTTTAACGCTCCAAACCTCCTCAGGAAGTTTGAACTCCATAGGAACTGATGGTCCTCGGTTTATCAGGTAAGCTGCAGTGCTAACAGCATCAGCCCAAAAAGTTTTTGGTAGTCCAGCATGCAACCTCATACTTCTAGCACGCTCATTGAGAGTTCTGTTCATGCGCTCAGCCACACCATTCTGCTGTGGTGTTCCAGGAATGGTCTTCTCCATTCTAATTCCCTGTGCAGCACAGTATTCACTAAACCCTCCATCTATATACTCACCTCCATTATCTGACCTCAAACATTTTACTTTTAAACCTGTTTCTGTCTCAACCATAGCCTTCCATTTCTTAAAGGTTTCAAATACATCAGATTTATTTTTCAGAAAATAAACACATACCTTTCTGCTTGAGTCATCAATAAAAGTAATGTAGTACCTTGAACCTCCAAGAGATGCAACCGGAGAAGGCCCCCACAAAATCAGTGTGCACAAGCTCCAATTTTTCAGCCTTCGGTGTCCTACCAGTTTTCAAGAAGCTCACCCTTTTCTGCTTTCCTAAGATGCAACTTTCACACATGTCAAAATCAACAGACTTCAATTCTGGTAGTTTCCCTTTTGACAACAGTATCTTCATCCCTTTCTCATTCATGTGACCAAGTCTGCGGTGCCATAGGCTTGTATCAGTACTTGTTTCAGCAACTGCAATTGTGTCTCTTGGACTTGAGGTCATATAGAGAGTACCAGTCTTCTTTCCACAAGCCAACACTCTGGCTCCCTTTGTAACCTTCCAAGTACCACCAACAAATAGTATTGCATGCCCTTCATCATCAAGCTGTCCAACAGAAATCAGATTCCTCCTTAGGTCAGGAATATGTCGAACCTTCTCCAATAACCAAACAGACCCATTGGGCAACTTTATCCGGACATCTCCCATACCCACAACATCCAAGATTGAACCATCAGCCAAATACACCTTACCAAAATCACCTGCAACATAATTCTGTATGATTTCTCGGTGTGGAGTGGTATGAAACGAAGCTCCTGAGTCCAAAACCCAATCATCAAGTGGACTGTCTACTGCAAGAAGTAATGCATCCTGTACCTCTTCTATTACAGCATTAGCAGAGTCATCTTCATTCTTCTTCTTAGGATTTCAGCATTGCTTCCTAAAGTGGCCTGTTTTCCCACAGTTCCAACATTGTACTTGTTGGCCTGATCTAGATTTACTTCTATTCCGGTTAGAATTTTTGGATTTTGATCTACCTCGGTTTGAATTTCTATCATTCCCTCTGCCTCTTGTCTCAAGATTTAGGGCAGAACCAGATCCAGAGGTTTCACCTGCATCTCTTCTTCGAACCTCCTCAGCCAGAATTAAATCTCGTATGTCGTTGTACTTCAGCTTTTCTTTTCCTGTAGAATTACTTACTGCCATCCTCATTGCCTCCCAACTGTTTGGCAAAGAAGCTAAAACGATCAGTGCACGGACCTCATCATCAAAATCAATTTCTACAGACGACAATCTGACGACTTTTCATACATACCAGACAAAGCCTTCATCAGATCTACAGTGGTCTTCTCCTTCACAACATTGTGTGCAACAGACCTAGACAGCGTTAACCTGATAACTCCCAGTACCTGCCTGTCAAGGAGAGCCCATTCCTCATCCTTCATAGTCGCAGGTTTTGTCCCCAAAAGAGGCAGATGCAATTTCCTCCCATAGAGATAATCTTCAATCTGCATCCTCCAATACGCGAAATCTATGCCATCGAACTTTTCTATTCCAGACGCCTTTCCTGCTTCCTCTGCCATTGCTCCCACTCAAACCTAACCCTAGGCTCTGATACCAGTTGTAGGGAATTTCCACGAATTCCTAAACCTGTGAGAAACAAAAATTATAGAGAAAACACACGCCAAAAAATAATCACACGCACAAGACAGTATTTACGTGGTTCGGCAATTTGCCTACGTCCACGGAGTTGCAGAGATTTCACTATTATCAGAGAAAAAAATTACAAGTTGCGGCTACAAACTATTTTTCTCCTCACACAACCGACTCCCCTCAGAAACCCTAATTAAAAGCCACGGTTTCTACAAAAACGGATTCATAATGGGCCAAAAAAAATTTTTCCCAGAAAATCTCCCATTAAAAAACCACACAACATTATTCGGGTCGGGTTGGGTCGTCCACCGAATCAAACATAAAACTAGGCTCCACAAAGCCCAACATGCTCGATATATGAACGTAAGTTTTTGGGTTCTATAAATAAAAATCATGTTGTTGGTGCTGCAAGGGTATGTGTTGTTTATTAATTTAGTTTTGATTATGTATATTTTATGTTGAGATTATGAAAGATATTTATTGCAAAAACATCCCATCATATAGGTTATTAATTTTCTTGTAGGAGGTTCATGCTCCCATTCTCGGACTCTGGGGAGTTAAATTAGTTGTCATTGTTGTCCTTTTTGGTTTTACTTTAGCAAGCATTGTAAGTCACTTATGATCTACCTTTCCTCAAATTACTGTTACACTTACATTCTAGTAGTTTTCTTTTGCCTCCTGCTCTTGACTACCTATTATCGAATGACTAATGTTGTACACATCTTTCGACCATTATAGGCTTTATGTACAAGGATTCAACCCGGTTTGGAGCAACAGATTGTTTTTCCTCGGGATTTTTACCTTCAGGTTTGAGTTTGTCGTCCTGACTCCCTACTATTTTGAGGAGTGTGCCTTTAGGAACTTTAGGAATATTCTTGTACTCCTGTGCCTCGTATTCTTAAACTTTTACATGTCAGGGGTATTTCAATAATGTCTCTGAGCAATCTCAGAATTGGACCACCATTGTATTTTGTCGTAAAGGATTACAATTACAGGTACCTTTTTAAGCAGTGTCTTATTACCTTCTTCCTATTTTGCTCTCATTATTTTTCAAGCTAATTTGTTGGTCAAGATTTGGATCATTTCCAGGGCCTAGAAGATTGCTACGTGCAATGCACAAGAGATTATGTATAAAAGAAATGGCATAATAAGTATTCCATGTAGGAAATCAGAGGTTATAAAACTTAGTCATGGATGAGATCTTTTTAAAATGTGACTTAAGAATGGATTCTGAAAATATATATATATATATATAGGTATTGTATAACAGAAAATGAGTGGGATGAATTTAAAATTACTTAATATAGTCCAGAAAATCCAATCTTTGATGAGCAAATACTGATGTTCTTGTTTCATCTTTTTATGTACATCTTGCTTGATCTAATGTGCAATGACTCTCTTACTCAGCTTGGAATCTAAACATACAAACCAGTTATGTTCCATCAGCCAGTGTGATTCAATCTCTCTTTTGAATGAGGTAGTTCAATAATGGTTTTCTTTTCAAAATTGTTGTTAATTATCACTCTCTGAATGCCAATACATATGTTAGATTCTTATTAAGAACTACTCGTTAAATATTCTTACTAAATTTTATGTATCAAGATA
The DNA here is from genome assembly GCA_032878915.1 of Castanopsis chinensis. Lineage (NCBI taxonomy): Eukaryota > Viridiplantae > Streptophyta > Magnoliopsida > Fagales > Fagaceae > Castanopsis > Castanopsis chinensis. Next base: position 249,968 of record JAVQMG010000017.1, read on the forward strand.
ATTTTGAAAAATACACTAGTTCAAATAAATTTATTGTTTCCCTACTCTACATATTTCTGCATTATATTTTTCCTTTTTATGCAGGACTCCAAAAGTTCATTTTTTCCCCCTTTGTAGACAATCTAGTTTACAAATCTCTCTCCTCTCATCTGCAGATATCAAGAGCATCTTTAGTACTAGAGTCATCCTACATTGCTAAGCCAGCTGCATCATGGCTTGATGACTTTCTCGTATGGTTATCTCCAGAGGCTTTTGGTTGTTATCGGAAGTTTGTAAATGGTTCTTATTGTCCACCTGATGATCAGGTTGGTGCTTGTGGCATATGTCAGATTGATTATATTCAGTGGAAATCTTCCTTCCATTTCTTTAGGCAAAGGGGCTCTGTTTACCATTAGTGTTGTAGAGACTATCCCTAGCTCATGAACTTTTATTCTATTCATCTTTCTCTCTCCAAATGTATTAGATTCTTCTCTAGCTCATGAGCTCTCACTCCCTCCCCCCCCCCTTCCCCCACCCCCCACAGAATTTATCATTTGTGAGCTTGTAATTGTCATTGTTGCATTATATCATGATTTGTGTAATTTAACATGTTCTTCTCTCCATTGACTGGTATGAGTAATTCAATCTTGTTATATGCTGTTTACTGAATTATGATGCACTATTAGATTACTAAAGCAGATATGTTTTTTTCTCCAGCCACAGTGTTGTTCTCCTGATGAAGGTCCTTGTGGCTTAGGTGGAGCTTGCAAAGACTGTACAACGGTAATTTTCCTCCTCTCCATGCAGCAAAGAAATTCATCACTAGCTGCCTGTGCTGGAGGGATGTAATTTTTGGGTTGTTTATATGATAAATTAAGGCAATGCCAAAAATAGTCATTCAAAAGTGAAAAAGTTATCATTTTATGCTGTTTGCAGTGCTTCCGTCACTCAGATTTGGTTAGTGATCGTCCTAATACAGAGCAATTCAGGGAGAAGCTTCCATGGTTCCTCAATGCTCTGCCATCTGCTGATTGTGCAAAGGGTGGTCATGGGGCTTACACCAATAGTGTGGATCTGAATGGTCTGTGAGAGTGACACACACTGCCTTTCTTTACAAGTTAAAAGTTTTTTTTTTTTTTTTAATTTTTTATTATAAATTATTGCAAATGCATCTACCCTCTTGATTGGCACTTCAAGTTTGCTTCTAACCTATATCAGGTTATGAGAGTGGCATTATACGAGCATCAGAATTTCGTACCTATCACACCCCACTTAACAAACAAGTAGGCAGCCTCTGTTCTTACATTTTAGTTCTCAGTATGAGCTGTTTCCCTCCTTTGTTTGATCTTTCTGTCATTCTCCTCAGGGTGACTTTGTCAATTCACTGTGAGCTGCACGGGAGTTAAGCTCTAGAATTTCTAGTTCTCTACATGTTTGCAACCAACCATGCAGCTTTACCTTTTAACCTATTTTAGGAGCATTGATTTTTACTTCTGGAGATTGGAATAGAATGTATTCTTTTCTGTTTTGTGTGTATGCTGTTAGAAACTAGGATTGAGAGGGTAGAGAGAAAAAGCACTTGAGGTTAGGGTATTTATTGTTTCTCTAATACCATGTGACATTGAAGGCTAGTGAGAGAGATGTGAAAAGATTGTGAGAACTCTACCCTAGGATTATATGTTTCCTACATATGTAAGGGTATGAAACATCACATCTAACATATGCAGTTAATCACCTTGGGAATGCAGTTATTGGATATGAAAATATGTTAAGGGAGCCCCATAATTCTCTGTACTGGGATATTCTAGATTGTTTATTATCATTTCTCATCTATAATGTTTTGATCATGTGAAACTAATGAATTTGATTATCCCAAAATATCAATGTTGTTGTGATGCAAATATCATTTTATGAGTTGTTATAGATGTATTTACTCTTCCTTATCTTTCGACAGAGATGATGGCAGTGGAATTGCATTGAAAGCTCTTAAGCGGGTACAGAGAGGCTTGGGCCAGGGTAGCATATCAAGTTTGCAGCCCCATAAAAATGAATTTCTTGATTACTGGGACGGTGGCAGTTAACTTTATTAATTCTTTGGGGTGAAAGCTCAAGACTTGTAATAGATTATAGGAACAGAAGAATGCCAAAATTGGAGCAGTCTGAGGAATCAAGTACCTCTTTTAGGTACTTCGGGTAAGGTTATAGTTTTTGTGTTGACTTTTCTTACACTTCAGTGCCAGGCAATGTGAATATAGATTTTGCCCAGTAATAAGCTCTTTAGATTTTAAATATAGGCTCAATTAGACTATTTTCTGGCATTTTTCTGCTTTCTCAATAAATAAAATGAAATTGCCTTTATTGATGTTTGATATGCTTCAACATATCAAGTCAGAAGTCTTTTTATGGCCATATTGAGGGAGTGATCTGGCTAGACAGCTATGAGCACTTATTTCATATTTAGTAATTAGTACCCCGTATTCATCATGGACTTGGAAGTAACTCTAACTATGGCTTTAATGTGTGTGGAACTTAGGCTTGTTTGCATCAATCATGCTAACATCTATTAACTCTTAACATTCTGATTAGACACTGTCAGATTTCTTTTTCTTTTTATATTTTTGCTTTATTGTGGAATTTTTTTGCAGTTGAATAATATTTACTAGTCAGTTACAGTTTCTCATTTGCTTGTCAAGATTATGAAATTGTGTGGTTTTCCTTTCTACTTCTTAGCTTTGTATGTAGCTGATGTTATCCTCTCCATAATTTGCAGGATTTTCACTTCCTGATGTGCATGGTATGGCCTTGAAGGGGTTTGTGCTCTTCTCATTGAGGCACTTCCTTTGTTTGACGTATATACTTTTTTTTTTTTTTTGTCATTAGGTTAGCACAAAATAAACATATGGGTCTAGCAGTTCAAATGTGGTATACTGTTCATTATGTCAAGCAAGCTGGATTTTGATACTATTTGGGGGGGGGGGGGGGGGAAAGACCTTAATGGCAGAAAGGCTAGTGCAAATTATTCAATCAAGGAAATAAGTATGTGTACTTTTTCTTCTGGTGGTGTATAATGTGCCTAGTCCACTATAGTCTGTACATAATGAGTAACAGCAAGGAGATTCAATATCAAGTTTCGTGTTTATCTGATTAATTTAATATGTATCATCTAGTGCAGCTGACTGATTAATAGGAGAAAGGGAATGTTTGTTGCCTTAAAAAGAACTTTAATATGAGGGTTACTGTTTGAGAGTTGCAAACTACCACCTGCATTTATATTTGTTGATGGCCTACATCGAGCAAGTGTGAACGGGCATGGTATATCAGATGAATGGTTTCCTGCACAGTTTGATTTGTATGATCTTTCCCGGATTTCAGTAGGGTCAAGTTAGATTTAGTAAGTAATTGATAAGCATCAAATCTTGGACTAGGTCAGTCAGACCGTTAGAGCATTTGCATCAGTATGATCATTTTACGCATTCATTTTTACACTAAAAACCTACTTTTTCTATTTTTCACATTTACTTTTATAAAACACTCACATCAGTTTATCTATTTTACACATCTTTTAATTGAATAATCACTTTCTTCAAAATTTTTATTATTTTCCTCAACCACCCGCATATAATACACGCTCTCTCTCTACCCGTTTATTATTTCTGATTCGTTGCTCTCTCCCTCTCCATTAACTCTCCTCTCTCTGTACACCCATCTCTCCCTCTCCATTAACTCTCCTCTCCCTCTCGATCAACTCTGCCTCTCCATTAACTCTCCTCTCCGATCCACAATCTCAGATCAACTCTCCCTCTCCGATCCACGAGCTCAGATCAACTCTCCCTCTCCAATACACGAGCTCCGATCCACGGCGCTGATCCACGATATGCCGCTCCGATCCACGATCCGCAGCTCCGATCCACGATCCGCCGCTCCGATCCACGACTCGCGGCTCCGATCACGATCCCCAAGCTCTGATCTGTGTTTGTGTATTTGTGTTTTTTTTTTTTTTTTATTAAGTGTATCTCTGTGTTGATTTTTAACTGGGTTGTTGAGCCTAGAAAGGAGAGAGAAAAAATGGAGCGAACGGAAAATATATAATAATGGGATAAACGAGCTACAGATCCCCAAGCTCTGATCTGTGTTTGTGTATCTGTGTTTTTTTTTTATTTTTTTTATTTATTTTTTATTAAGTGTATCTCTGTGTTGATTTTTAACTGGGTTGTTGAGCCTAGAAAGGAGAGAGAAAAAATGGAGCGAACGGAAAATATATAATAATGGGATAAACGAGCTACAGTAGTCGTGTAAATATACACGGCTACTGTAGCTCGGGGATGGGTTTCCACAATTTTAGCCATTTTTACACCTACTGATGTGGGAGTTTTTTTTGCTCAAAATGTGTAAAATTGGTAGTTATTGTTATTTTAGAAGCTTTTACACCCACTGGTGTGAATGCTCTTAGATGCCCAATGTTTTGGTTCCTGTCTATTTATAAATGCATCTCTTTTCCAGGCTCATATAATTTGGCTTAGTAGTTGGTTTGCCCTCAAACTTTGGACTAGATCTGGCCCCACTGTTGGAGAAATTATAAGGTCATGGTGGACAAATGGCGTGATTTACCATTCCACTAAAAGACTCCTACCTGTTTAAAAGTGCCGAGTCATAAATTTTTTTTAAACAGAAACCGATTACCGACTCAGCAATTTTAAACAAGTGGGAATCTTTTAGTAAAATTGTGAACAAGCGACGTGGTCCATCATGAGATCTGTATAATTTCTCCACTGTTGTGTGATCTCTATTTCATTTTCTTCCGTTGGTTGTCTTGAAAGTCTCATATATTTTTATGAAACTTAATGGTCTGTGTCTTGGATATAAAATTGGATTTTCTGTTGATACCAACAACTACTCTTTACCATCAATATGCTCCCATTTTAAATATATTTCCCATCTTTTGAGCCAACAACATGACTCAGGTTCAAATTTTCAATTGTTGTCGGTCTTGGACCACTTTAAAGAGTCATTGATTATTATTCTTACCCCGTACTGGTGAGTTGTACTCCTGCTTACAGTATAGAGCCACTAATGTCAAGATTCCTGGAAATAGTGAACTAAAGTCTTACATTAATTGTGGAATTCAAGTAAATTCAACTTATCATGATCCCAACTAATTGATGTAGGTAACGTAGAATTTTTTGTCCAACTAATTGTGGAATTCAAAGTAACAGATGGTCCCTCATGAAATGAGACTGCATTCCCAACTCAAAAACTGGTCTTTGCTTAGGAAAGAGAGATACCAAAGTGTCCCTTGAAAAATGAAATAACATTGTGAAATTTAAACATTAATATGATGAAATCCTTACAAAATTTCAACCAAATTTTTGGGTAGTTTCAAAATCAAATATGGGTTAATTCTAAAATAATTAGCCTCTAAGCTAAAAATCATTGAATAGCTCTGTGTCTCTAGTTTCTAATGCATAAAAAACTAGCAATTTGGACTATTTTTACAAATAGTTATGGTAATTTTACTACAAACTTCCTAGACCGGCAGAAAGCATTTAAAAAATTAACAGATTATGAATTCTCCTCTTCTAATTATGCATATTTGATTTTTGAAGTCTCTTTCCCAGCTCGTAAGTCTTGCATGGGTCTTGGTCATTGTGTTTTAAATATTTGGTCAAGTATTTGATTTTTATAATTTTTTTTCTTGAGAAAGTAAGTTATTATTACTTGGAGTTTTGTTTCAAATTGATCCTATTGAAGTCCTAGGTTATGTGTGAATTGTTATTTTGAATTTGAATCAGCCTTTGGTCTATTAAAAGGATACCTTCACAGATTTACTGTTTTGACTTTTATCGTTTGAAGAAATTTCATTGTGGTAAGCCTCTTGTTTTTGCATCTTTTTGATAGTTTACTAGGAGTGGTGAGCAATTCTACCGTTTTCTCTATATAAACTAAAGTGGAAATATAACCATAGTTTCGTATGAATTGATAGTATACTTTAAATTTAAATTAGCATTTGGCTTAAAAAATGAGGCATGTGTTGTTTAACTCCTATATATAAATGGATTACGATGATGAGCTTCTTCCTTTTTTTTTTTTTTTTTTTTTTTTTTATTTTTTTATTTTTTTGGTGGGTTCCTCTAAGCGGGGAGCTCTACTATTTGCTTTGTATGAGGCATGTGTTGTTTAGACATGCCAAAACGGGTGGATCAAGTCATATTTAGGTCTAGTCAATTGGGTTGCAGGTTGAGTCGGGTTGGGTTGACTCGTATTTTTCAAATGATTTTTTTTTTTTTTAATAAAGAAAACAACATGTATTTGCTATTTGAAAAGTCATGCAACAATTTACTTGATGTAGAATTCATTATTTTGAATTCACTACTTATATCAAGAATGAACTTAATTAAACTTATTAATACTTATTCAATAATTTTAAAATTTATACAAGTCCTAACATTGCTATCTAAAACAAAATAACATAAAGATAAGTAAAACAAATACACAAGTTTTCTTTCTACACAATATCAACATCCCAAAATATAAAACAAAATTACAAATGACTTATTAGATAATTTATTTGACAAAGAATAAAAACATATAAGAAATTTATAATCTTGAAAATTAATTTTATAATCTATTATTAATTGTGGTTGGCACTCTATTTCAGTTTAAGATATACATTAAAGTTTGATTGTTTACTTATTTGTATATGGTATCTTTTATTAATATCATATCATTGTTAAGCAATGTACACTCTAAGAAATATCATAATTTATTTTAAAAAGCTGTTTATTTTGGACATAAATTGTTAAAAAATAGGTCTAAGCATTCATAATTTATGTTAATTTGATACTTTGGCTTCACTATTTTCACACTTGTGAATGTTTCTCATATATGTCTACAATCTTATTCATTACAGAATGTTCAACTATTCATTTTTCAATTAATTTGTATGTAGTTATGTAAATGTCTCAATTGTTTCCTTAAAATTCACAACAAACAATTAAACCAATATTGTCTTTATTTTATTTTATTTTATTACCCAAAAAAAAGTTTTAAAAATCGTTTGAGTTCGAGTTAAGTCGCAGGTTGGGTCGGGTTGACCCGCAAAAAAAAGGGTCGGGTCACAAATCAATCTGTTTTTGCTTTGAGTCAAAAAATCGAGTTCGGGTCGGGTCAAAAAATTCTGACTCATTTTACCATGTCTAGTGTTGTTTTAAATTGTGAATTTATGTATCAGTGAGTGTGTACTTGTGTTTCTTTCCTTCTTTTTTAGGAAAAAATTATAGTTTCAATGAGAGTTTTCTTCGAATTTGTGGATGCATGTTTTGTGACGGACAATTAAAATAGAGGGTGCTAGATCTCTTCACTCTAGCTAGAACATGTGCAAGGGACTCTCTCTCTCTCTCTCTCTCTCTCTCTCTCTCTCTCTCTCTCTCTCTCTCTCTCTCTCTCTCTCTCTCTCTCTCTCTCTCTCTCTCTCAGAGCATGTAAGGGATGTATTTTAAAACAATTTCTTGAGCATGTAAGGGATGTATTTTAAAACAATTTCTTGACATTTATATAGTATTCTCTACTCAGTATAAAACAATCTTTGTTTTCTATCTAATGGCACCGATCAATTAATATGGGACCTTCTTTGCAGATCCTAACTGTATGCGAAGTTTAAAATGTAAATTCATACATTGGATATATCACTTCTCTTTCACATTGTGTGAATCCTACACAACTCTCATGTATAGAACATGCATTTTTCCTGTTCATAATTGTGTAGAATTCACAAGTTATAAAATAGAAGATACATAATATACATTCTCTATCTACAAACAAATTAAAGCAAAAAAGAAAAAAAGAAAAAAAAAGGCAAGTTCCAGATCGGCTTTCCAATTCCCAATTTCCCACACCAACTCTACCTACTAAAAGACTTCAAGCCATCGACTCTATTTTTTATTTGTTAAGTTCTGTTTAACTCTATTTTTTATTCTATGTATATGTTTGAATAGCTGAAAAATAGTGCGTTTTGCATCTAAGTTCCTTTTTTTTTTTTTTTTTTTTTTTTTTGAGTCATGATTTTTGACTTTTTTGTGAGAATAGTGCACACTAGTGAGTCCTGTGCACTATTTACAGGACCTACAAACCTCACTTTTCAACAATTTTATTTTTATTAAAAATGAGTCTCACGGTACTATTTACACATTTAAAAATTATTTTGTTATAGTGTTTTCAGTTTTCAGCAAAATAAGTTGTATTCAAACAGACCTCATGATACAAATTTTTTCATAACTACTTACATGATGCAATTAGTATTTGTGGTGAAACCATATGAAGAGTGATTGATGTAATCAAAATTAGTCATCTTATTAGGAAGGTGCAATTTTTTTTGTCCCTAGGGGTTTTTTTGTACAAGCCTGTAGATAAGAAACAATATTTTAATGTAATATAACATGATTCTTGTTAAAGCCAAAATGCTTAAAATCGTCCTAATTCATAACTTCATAAGTTATGATTAATTTATTAATTATTCCGTCTAAAATACCCATTGATCTTCGAACTATAAGATCGAATGGCTTAAAAGATAAACATAAAAGTGAACAGAATATTCCTAGCTATGGTTTTTAATTAATTAGGACAGGCCACTGCCACCAAAAGGACTTCCAAGACTTTGATCACAAGCATGCTGAAGTGAGAGTCTGATTGTGTGACTCTGAGATGCTCTAAACATGTCCATGCGCTCTTGAAGATCAGCATCACATGTCAAAAGCACCCACTCTCTATCATCATCCAAATACTTGATATCGACTCTACTAACATCATCTAAATTGAATCTCCTTGCAATCTCTAGCTGTAGAGCTCCAAAACTCCAATTGGGATGCAAGCTGAACCTGATTTTTTCATCACCAAAGGTAGCTTTAACTCTAAAAGCACCCCCATATCTTGAATTCTGGCTGCTACTTTCTGGTAAGCAAGATAGAGTTTCAAGACCCGGATGCTCTCCAAATGACTTGAGGCTTTCAACTCTATGAGTAAGGTTTGGTTCCTGTTGCAGATTCAAGGCATGTAGTTCTGCATCACTGCAAGACCCATGCAAAATCCCACCAAGGTTTTCAGTCATTAAAGTGTCTGCACTACTCAAAGCATTAATGCTAGTGCCATGTTGCTTTTCTCCTGTGGTACAATAGATTCTGGGACTAGAAGTATGACTGCATGAAGAAGCTGGAGATTTTAAGGGACCAGAACCAAAGCTAAGTAAGCCACTCTCTTGTTTAGAGTGTGGGTGCTTTGAGTCACTCATGTTCAAGGATGAGTAAGGACTTTCTGCCTGCTGTGAACTCAATTCTGGGAAGCTATTATAGAAAGATCCGATTTGAATGGAACCCTCAGCTCCTTGGACTGAATCAATCACAAGCTGGAGTTTCCTCAGAGAGTGACCTATCTTCTTAATCTTTCTGGAAAGCCATCTTGTAATCCCATGTTGCCTGCATATCCTTTTCAGAGTAGTGGGGCACACTGCAATTGAGAGAAGTTGTGAGCCGACTATATTATAGCTTTAGGGTACAAGAGTGTATTAAAAAAACAGCTTAAATTTGCTTACATATAGCTTTTTAAAGCCTCAATTTTTTAAGATACCACTATATTTTTGTCAATTTTCAGTAAATAAGAAGAAAAAAAAAAAAGCAAATCCAAACGCTTACTTAATATGTGTTTGGATAATGCTTATTTTACTGAAAACTAAAAACTTATTGTTGAAAATAATAAAAAATAATAATTTCTAGGTTATTGTTCACTGCTGAAAACACTGCAGTTTTGCCTTAATGCACTATTCATGTCCCATGAACAGTGCGAGAGGCACTGGTCAAAAAAAAAAAAAAAGCGTGAAACGCCAGATGTGAGGACACAACCGCTATCCAAACGGGGCTTTAATTTAATTATTTGATGCCAAGGATTGTGAGCTACCTCTCCTATGATAAAAGATGCTAAGAAAAAGACAATAGATATGCAGAAACAAATATAAAGAGAGTGGACTAAAGGAATCTCATATAACATGAGGTTCATGCTGCAACCTGTGAGCAGCCAAAAATGGTTACTTGTAACCATTGTGAAGAATTTAAGCTTAAAGAAGTAAGTTGCCATCAAAATGAAGCATAAAATTAATAGAAAGTGAGAAGAACTTGTATTATCACTTTTTATATGTCTAATGTCTTATTAATACAATTTGCATAAAATCTACAAATTGGAATGAATAGGTTTCCTGATTGTTTTCTAAGATACAAAGAAATAAGATATATCCTATTTGCTAATAGCAGGCTGCTCAATACTTGGTAAAGATTTTTTTTTTTTTTTCCAATTATATAGACGTATATATATAAAGAAATTGAAATATTTTGTTTTTCTAACATTTCCAATAGTAAAACTACGCCAAAGTAGGAAATTCGAAAAGAACATAAAAATGATAGTGAAAAGAAAATAATACTCTGTTTGTTTCAACATTAAAGTTTTGTAGAAAATTGTTCATTTTCCAAAGAGCATTTTCTAGAAAACTATTTCATTTTCTGGTGTTTGGTAACGACTTTGAAAATGAGCTTGAGAATATTTTGTGGTGTCTGGTATGCAATTTTTTTTTTTAATATTTCTTGTATAATTTAAAACATGTGTATTATGTAAACCAACTAATGTAATCAATATATATAAAAAGCAATGGATCTCATCCTTATATGAGTATCTACATAATGTATAAGATATTTGCATAATATATCATACTCTACATAATGTATCTGCCAACAAATGCAATTCTCCTAAACAATTAGCATTCATTATATAACAATATTATTAATTTACCTTAAAGATTGTCCCATGTAAAAACAATTTAGAGCAATATAGGCACTATATTTAAAATTTAGAGCAATTCATTCATATGGTTATTAATATTGCCCACGTTCTCTCTATAACAAAGGAGCATGTAAATAGGGATAGAAATGAATTTACCTTAAGTCTTTACTTGGCAGGTTAATTATCTATTAATGATAATGGATTGTTTCCTACCTCCAATACTTTTAGCAGCATCTTTGAGGCTCCCAGCAAAGTATTGCCTTAGAACTGGCAAGCTGATAGTCTTCTCAGTTTTGGTCCTCCTCTTCTCTCCAGCTTTTCTTCCACCTAAGGACCGTCGGCCACCATAAGAATAAGAACCTCCACCACCCTCAGCACTACCCTTGGACTCAGAACTTTGCTGAAGTTGAGCCCCAAAGTCTGAAAACGCTTGCCCACTTCGTAACTCTACTTGAGTACTATCCCAATGAGTTGTCAACTTGAATTCTTCATTAGGTTCTTCTTCCTTATACTCCAAAGAGATAGACACAGCTTTGCCTTTTTTCTGTGCCTCCATCATATGAGCAACCCAGGATGACTCTTTTGAACAAGCTTCTTTCAAATTCGTAGTAGTAGAACTAGTTGGTTTCCCATCTGAAGCAACAACCACTTCCTTAACTGGGTATAAGATTTCTTCTTCCTCAAGTTCTTTATCAACCACAGCACGTGGACTCCTACAAGCCTGTTGTAACACAATGAACAATGAATTGAGCATTTGCTTTTGTTCTTCAGGATCTTGGCAATCCTTTGGTAAGAAAAACTCCAACACGAAATCAGCTGAGCCGGTATAGATGCTTCGAAGGGGAATTGCCACAGCAACATGTTAAGTGTTTGGCAAATCAGAAAAGAGAAGGAAAGAATAAGAAACAGAGAAAGGGAAAGAGAAAGAAAGCAGAATTTGGGGAATTGAGAGTTACTTCGAGGGTAACTACCTCCAGTGGAGAAATTAAAGAGAGATAGAGAGACAGAATTGTACTAAAAGATTCAAGTAATTCCATTCATGTCCTTTCCCATAACATTTCCCATCTTTATACAAGGCAACCGCCAACTAACTAACCAATCACCACTAACTAACTAACCAATTACAACCCACTGCCAACTAACTAACCAATTACAACCCACTGCTCTAACACTACTGTCACACTAACTACACTCACAGCTCACTAATCATCACATCAGTTACACTCACTCCCAATGCTAATACTATATTACAAGTATTTCCAGGTTCCTAACATACTTCCCCCCATTAGAACAGCTTGCCCACAAGATGGGGATACTGTTGCTGTAGAGAAAAGAGATCCTCCCAAGTAGCATCTTCAACTGAACCCCCTTGCCATTGGATGAGCAACTGAGTGACTGTCCTCCTTCGAAGCTGAAGAGATCTGGTCTGAAGTACAGCTGCAGGCTCAGGAGTTAGGATGTCTTGAGAGCTAACTGAAGGCAGCATAGAAACAAAGACATTGTGACTACCCAATTTGGCCTTCAAGCATGATACATGGAACACAGGGTGTATAGCTGAACTTAAAGGAAGGTCCAATATATAAGCAACCTCTCCAATCCTCTCTAAAATTTTATATGGGCCAAAAAACCTGGGTGACAGCTTGTTAAATCCTCTAGCAGCAATAGAATGCTGCTTGTAGGGCTATAATCGAAGATAAACCCAATTTCCCACTTGGAAAGCTCTCTCAATCCTATGGAGATCACTTTGCTGCTTCATCCTAGCTTGAGCCTCAACCAAATTTTGTTTCAACAAAGCTAGTATCTATTGTCTAGACTGCAAATTAGAATCCACGGCTGCAACCTGAGTAGTACCAGGAACATAATCATAAGTTTAGGTGGACTAAAACCATACAAAGCCTCATAAGGGGTCAACTTAGTAGAGGTATGATAATTTGTGTTAAACCAAAACTCAGCTAAAAACAACCATTCAGCCCATTCAGTAGGTCGGTCAGCAGAGAATGACCTCAAATAATGCTCCAAACTTTTATTAACCACCTCAGTCTGCCCATCAGATTGAGGATGATATCAGATTGACGATGATAGGCAAAAGACATAGCAAGCTGAACACCTTGAAGTCTAAACAGCTCAGCCCAAAATTTGGCAGTGAACACAGGGTCTCTATCAGATACAATTGAGGTGGGCATGCCATGCAACTTTAGGACATGCTGAGCAAATAAAGCAGCTACCTTAGCAGCTGAATAAGGATGAGACAAGCCTATAAAATGAACATACTTGGTTAACCGATCAACCACCACCATGACAACATCCAATCTTTGAGACCTAGGTAATCCCAACACAAAATCCATACTCACTGCAGTCCAAGGTTTATCAGGTATGGGCAAGGGCTGTAGCAAACCAGCAGGATTGCAAGTCTCATGCTTCATCTGCTGACACACACCACACTCCCTGATGTGAGTCTTCAAATCAACCCTCATACCAATCCAATAAAAATCCTTCTTCAGCCTATGGTAAGACTTCAAAAAACCTAAATGACCACCCAAGGGGCTGTCATGAACTAACTGGAGAACCTTAGGTTTCAATGCACAAGAAGGACTCAAATACACCCGGCCCTTAAACAAGATCAGCCCATTATGTAGAGAAAAGAACTTAGGCTGATTACAATCATCATTCAACTTATGAAGCAAGGACTACATTGTGGGATCAGACTGATAACTTGCCTTAAGCTCGTCAATCCATGAAAGACAAGGAAATGAGATTAAACACAAGGAAGAAGGGGTTTCATCAGCACTGATGGAATGATCCACAACCATACCAGCTGCATCAGATCTCCTGGATAAGGCACCAGCCACTTTGTTCTCACTTCCTTTCTTGTACTCTACCACAAACAAATAACCCAACAGCTTTGTTAACCACTTTTGTTGAGCAGGTGTAGCAATCCTTTACTCTAGGATGTACTTCAGACTTTGTTGATAAGTTTTAATAATGAACGGTCTTCCTAAAAGATAAGGCCTCCACTTGTGGACAGCAGTGACCAAAGCAAGTAATTCCTTTTCATAAGTAGACAATTGTAAGGCCTTTCCTTTAAGCATTTGGCTGTAAAAGGCAATAGGCCTCTGATTTTGCATCAAGACAGCCCCTAAACCCAAACCAGATGCATCACATTCTATAGTAAAAGGAAGAGTGAAGTCAGGTAGGGCCAAAACTGGTGGCTGACTCACTGCAAGCTTAAGCTGTAGGAAGGCAGCTTCAGCCTGATGTGTCCACACAAAAGAATTCTTCCTCAAAAGGGCAGTGAGAGGGGCAGCAATCTGCCCATAGTGCCTTATGAACTTCCTATAATAGCCTGTTAATCCCAAAAAACCCTTCAAAGCTTTAACAGAAGTAGAGATAGGCCAAGATACCATGGCAGCAGTTTTTTTAGGATCAGTACTCACACCCTTACCCGAAATAATGTGACCGAGATACTCCACCTCTAGGCATCCAAAAACACACTTACTTCTTTTAGCAAACAACTGATGCTTCAACTGTAACTCCAAGACAACTCTAAGATGCTGAAGGTGTGATTCCAAAGATGGACTAAAAATTAGAATATCATAAAAAAAAAAAAAAACCAACACAAATTTTCTTAAATAAGGCCTAAAAACATCATTCATTAAAGATTGAAAGGTTGATGGAGCATTGGTCAAACCAAATGGCATAACCAAGAACTCATAATGCCCATCATGAGTCCTAAAAGCAGTTTTAGGAATATCTTCCTCCCTCATTCTAATTTTGGTGATAGCCAGACCTTAAATCCAACTTAGAAAATAGAATGGAACCAGCCAGCTCATCAAGTAGTTCATCCACCACAGGAATAGGGATTTTTTCCTTGACAGTAGCTTGATTCAAAGCCCTATAATCCACACACATTCGCCAAGAACCATCTGCCTTCCTCACCAACAGAACTGGAGAAGAAAATGGACTCTGACTTGGTCTGATTGATCCCACCTCTAGCAATTCAGCAACAATCTTTTCAATCTCAGCCTTCTGAAAATGAGGATATCTATAGGGTCTTTGACAAATGGAACTAGTCCCATCCTTTAATATAATCTGATGCTCATGTCCCCTACTAGGAGGCAGCCCAGTTGGAGTAGCAAAAACCGAAGCAAACTGAGATAAAAGCTGCTCAATAGCTGGATCACAAGCATGGGTAGATGAAGTAGCAGACCCTAGTGACACAATTTGCAACAAGATGCCTTTCCTCACAGGTTGCTTAAAGAATTGAATACCCTCTTGTAGAGAGTGATCAGTAGGGTGTAAACCCTCCAAAGTCACTGTGGTATCCGTGTGTTGAAACCTCATGAACATAGCCCCAAAGTCCCATTGTATCATGCCAAGAGTTCTAAGCCACTGAGTGCCTAAAACTAATTCACAATCCCCTAAAGGTAAAACATTGAGATCCACTGCAAAAGCATGCCCTTGCACTAAAACTCTAACATTAGCACAAACACCATGAGTCCTAATGATAGCTCCATTGGCAACTTTCACCTCAAATGTTAAGGTAGAATCTAATGAGAGTTTCAGAATAGGCAAAATAGCAGTATCCAAGAAGTTGTGTGTGCTACATGTATCCACTAAAATTGTAACCCAGTGACCATTAATTTTTCCTTTAACTCTCATGGTACCAGGTGAAAGACTACCCCACAAAGCATATAATGTAATCTCAGCAACATTCCTCTCAACATCAATTTTATTTTCTACAGAATTATGATCATTCACTGGCAATAAAGAAGCCTCAGACTCATCACATTCTACTAGTTGAACATTAGAGTTGGACTCTTGAAAAGGACACAAACCTTCTAGCAAGAAAAGTTTGGCTAACTTACAGTGGTGTCCAGGATGGAATTTCTCATCACAGTTGAAGCACAGCCCCTTCTTCCTTCGTTCCTCCATCTGAGCAGGAGATAATCTTTGTAAAGGAAATTTGTACTTGGAATCAAGCTTTGCCTCAGGTTTTGGACCCAAAATGGAAGGCTTGGTGTAATCAACAATTGTAGAACTTTGGTTTCTACGGCTACTGTTCTAGTATTCTTCTTGGATCTTGGCCAAAACAAACGCTTCATTGAGATTCTTGGGTTTGAGCATCTTCACTGGTAAACGCACTTCATCTCTCAGTGTAGGGAATTTTCACGAATTCCTAAACCTGTGAGAAACAAAAAATATAGAGAAAACACACGCCAAAGAAAATAATCACACGCACAAGACAGTATTTACGTGGTTCGGCAATTTGCCTACGTCCACGGAGTTGTAGAGATTTCACTATTATCAGGGAAAATTACAGGTTGCAGCTACAAACTATTTTTTTCTCCTCACAAAACCGACTACACACCGAAAATCTCCCATTAAAAAACCACACAACATTATTCGGGTCAGGTCGAGTTGTCCACCAGATCAAACATAAACTAAGCTCCACAAAGCCCAACATTTTTCCCCAAACAAAACACTACTACAGCAAGAACAAAACCAAACCAAGCCAAAAGCAAAAAAGAACTTTTTTTTTTAGCTCATAAATTATAGTAGCTTTTATATATATATTTGCTAGAGATTTTGTGTGTGTTTGAGGAATGTGGGTCACCATTCTTGCTGTAATCAACAAAAGGTTAAGCGTGGCCTTTGGTCTCCAGAAGAAGATGAAAAGCTCATCAGATACATTAACACTCATGGCTGTGGCTGTTGGAGTGAAGTCCCAGAAAAAGCTGGTCATTTTTTCTCTCTCTTTCCATTTCTCTCTATCTGTCACACACACACACACGCACACACACAACAATCTCACAAAGACATGCACCAATATATATTGACTATATAATTGCTGATGATATATATTAACATTTTGATCAGGGCTTCGAATGTGTGGAAAAAGCCCAGCAGTAATTAGAATTGCCTACAACTGCAGCTCTTCCTTGTTCAATACTCGAGCTAACCAAAGACCACTCACCCATCTCAAGTGCCTTTCTCCAAGAAGAAGACACAATATTGTAGCTATAGTAATCGGCATCCCCAGATCTTTTAATGTTACCTACCATAATCTCGTTTTTGCACTCCAAACCAGCAAAAACAATTGCATCGGTTTTGCTATAAGAAGGTGGTTTTCGTAGGCATTCCTAACTTCCCAATTTGGGATCATAAACTTCCATCCACCCATGGGACTCATCTCTGGGATTCAAAGAAAAGAAACCGCCAAAGACATAGAGCTTACCATTTACAACAATGGTCTGAGGGCATAATCTACGATATTTCATGGGTGTAGTAGTCTGCTAACCTTGCTCAGGACACGTAAGGTCGAGGGTCCACACTTCCCTACTGGGTATATAATTCAAGAAAGCCACAACCCTCGAGATTGTAGTTTTCGGCAACGTCGTCAAGGCAGCAATCTTCAATATCCAGGTTGCCACCAACAGCATATAAAACGGTGCCTATCACAGCGAAGTATCTACAGGAGAAAGGTCCCTTGATGGATGGATAAATAGGATCGATCTTTTTCGGGTTGAAGATGGATTCACCCTCTTCCTTCAATCCCTTAACGAGGCTGTCAAACGAAGGATGAGGTTCAGGACAAAAGTATGAAAGAGTAGGAACCGCTTCAGGGTCTGGAACCTTGATCTTATAACACTCCACTTCATTGAACTTGTGTTGCGTACAGCATCCTCATGTCCTAAAAAAAGGATGAGCATGATTACTTTGTTCATGTACTGTCAAAAGTTACTAACACCTATGGAAAATGTGTGTTAGGAAAGACAAAAGATGTTGATGTAACGCATACATGAAGATGTTTAATACAGAAATCTTCATCTTGGATCTCTTTCAATTTGTTAGTAGTAGAGATCTAAAGCTTCAAAGGTTGATCTAATAGGGTAGAAATTTTTGGTACACCACTGTCGAATTTGATGCCTTTAATTGCATTTTTATGTAATTTGGAAATTTTAAATTGAATACAATTCTTATGCAGAAAATTATTAGGTACTTCTAGAGTATCATAAATGCGTACTCCCTCCTCTCACATGAATAGTGGGTCCCACCATGAATTTAATTAGTGGGACCCACCATTCATGTGAGAGGAGGGAGTACGTATTTATGGTACTCCGGGAGTACACAATAATTTTCCTTCTTATGCTACTTTGCAAAACTGAAATTTTTACCCTAATAGGGAACCATTTCATAGATTCTTAAAAGGGAAAAGCGATTAAGTTGTGTTTTAAGATGGTCATTTCATTTGTCATCAATTAATTGTAATTGATCTAGTTGTTAGGCCTTAGGTGCCAACAAAACGATATTATTTTCTTTCCTTCTTTTCTCTCTTTTCTCTTAATGGTGAGATTAATCATGGGCATAAACATAATGACAATTTTGAAAAGAGAATCAAACTTTGTAAACTAAAATGAAAATTTTCAAATTTAAGAGAATAAAATGAAACTAACTCTAAATTTTAAGAATCAAAATGTAATAATTTTTTTAATTCGGCTTTCACTCCATGCAAAGTTAAAGGCTATCTATTTTATTTGGTGTGTCATATGACTCATATCACCTATCCCATCAAATGAGTCCCGTGTGGAGTCTATTAAAGTGTTTTAGACTTTTAGTGCCATTTCCTAGTTTGGGAAATAATGATTTAACCTGTAATAATAATATCCATGATATGAGAAATTTGTATTTCTAAGATTTTTTTTTTCTCTACTCTCTTTCATACTACAGCTGATTTCCTTCTATCTTGCTAAACTACCCACATAAATACGCCTATAGAAACATTCCTCGGCTAACGGAATGCATGCATTGACATTAATTAAGTTTTCTTGATTTTTTTTCCTCTACTCTAGCTTAATCTAAACTTTCTTGATTATTAAACCTAGCCGACCTACACTATTAAGACAAACAACGCTAAAATCAAACTATGTTAGGCATTGATTAGCCAACCTACACTTAAACTATACTAATGGTTGATTTAAATCTGTCATTTTCAAAAGTTTTGTAGCTCAATTAGTTTAAAAAAGAGACATCCAAATTTAAATCCCCCACTTCCAGCTATTGAATTATTAAAAAAATATTATTATTATTATTATTATTATTATTATTATTATTATTATTATTATTATTACTAGTTGCAGACCCATGTGATGCATGAGAACTATTTCTAAAAGTATTTTCCAACTCTCTATCTCTACAAATATATCATTATATTATTTTGGGTTTTATTTTATTTATTTATAGATATGATATTTGTAACCCAATAATGGAGGGACAAGCATTGCCACCCAACACCGAAAGCTTTTTTGCTGCTTTCAACACTCGATGTCACAATAATTCTTTTCCCCTCCTCTTTTTCTATTTCTTTTTTGTATTTTTCACATCTTTTTTGTATGCTTTTTTCTTCTCAAAATTACACATGTTTCAACAAAAAAAAAGAAACTCCAGATGAACATTTGAGTGTAGAAAGGAAACTTGTACCTATTTGATAAAATGTCTCAATGAATATGGATGCGCTCCTTTGTTCTTAAACTACTATCAATAAAAATATATACAATATATAGTTAAGGGTTGTTATTTTATAAAATGTTCTTAGATCTTAGATTAAAGTTGAGTTTTTTGTTATAATTTCATATGTAAAAACAGAAAGCTCCTCTCTTTGTGTGACAAATAGTTTGCTACCTTCATTTTGTGGATAAATGCTTTGCAAATACGTTGGTTAAAATCTTGATCTTGAACAACTTCATTTTGTGTGTGAAATGCCATGTTGTTGTGTGTGAAATGCTGAGTTTCTATTACTAAAACATGGTATACTTTCTCGAGATGAGAAAGTTTTTAATAATAAGATTGGATTAAGAAGAGATACAAACCTATCTTTTTAGAGCTAATCCAAACCTATCCTTTTCAATTCTTAAGTAAGTGTACCGAATTCTCACAAAAAAGAAAAAGAAAAAAGAGAGAGTAAGTACATCAAGTAGACCGAAATAGACCGAATTGTACTGAAATGGATTTGAGAACATGAACATACAATATTTGAAGTTTTTTTTTTAATATGAAATATTTGAAGTTTTGAAAATTAGAGAGAGCATATAACCAACAAATGCATCCAAATATAATATAACATGTAATTCATAATTGAAACCTAGTCCTCAACATCCACAAGATCAAAATGAATCTCAAAATTGTTATTCAGTTGATGATGCTTTGCCCTCTAAATTGAGGAGTTTATATTTACTTATATATTTTAGGAAAGAAACAATAAATCCAAAAAATAATGAAAATACATTTTTATTTAAAAGAAACTTCAACACTATATTTTTTTTTCATGAAAATGCATAAAAATGAAACTACAAGTGTTGTTTCGGTTGTAGAGTTAGAGTGAAGAGAGATGGACAAGGGCCACAAGGCAACTACATTAAAAGTAGTGCAGTGAAATGATTTTTTTTGTCCCTGTGCAGGATATTATGGTACTGCAAATGTTGATTTCTTCTATTGTATTTGACTATTTTTCTCCTCCTCGTCTCTCAAGTAGTCTTTCTTTCTTTCTTTTCTAATATTAAAAAAAAAAAAAAAAAAAAAAAAAAAAAACCACTGTTGAAATTAAAACCATTTTCTAATTTTCAAATGTTAAACCTTGGTTTTTGGCCTGTATTAATTAGGAGTTTGGACTAATAAAACCATTTTTAAAGCCTAGCTTGTGTTGTATTTACCCATCTTATGCTTCACAAGTCTTAACAAAAATTTACACAAATTGTAACTAAAACTAAATAATAATAAAAAGTCAATTAATGTCAAATTATAAATTTATATATATATATATATATATATGCACACAAAATTATAGTTGTGAAATTAAGTAGTAATTAAAAATTTAGTTATTTTTTTAATCTAAATATTCACAATAATATTATATATGTTAAAGTCCAAATCATATTATATGTACTATATCATAAAAGATGAATTTTACAAATCGTGATTGTGATAATTAGATACACGATATTTAGATACCATATGTATTTACAATTAAAAGAATACATACTTGTTTGTTTTCTTAAAAGTATGGATATTATATTAGTTACCCTATTAAAAAAAGCTCAATACACAACAAACAATAGGACTCATGAGTCATGATACATGCACAATAGATATTTCAATATTGTCCCAATAAAAATAGACAAGAAAAAATTTGAAATAGGTATCATAAAATATTTTCGGGGTAAATGCACCTTTAGTCCCTACAATTTGTTTTTTATTTATTTTTTTATTTTGGTCATTACATTTTAATTTTACTATTTTTAGTTCTTAAATCAATTAACGCGTGCTATTTTAGCCCTTTTTGTTAGTCAATAGACGAAAATTGCTTAGGGAGTTGACAAAAGACTTAAATATTATTAAAAATCCACATCACCCATGACACATTAGCAATTTCCGAATCCACGTCACCCATCATAGAATCCACATTAACCTCTAACTTAAAAAAAATAAATTTATCAATTTTAAAAATTACAAAATTATAAAAAAAACATAATTAAACTTAAAAAACTTTTGTTTGTACTTGTTTCTTTTTCTTTTTTATTTTCTTCTTTCTTTTTCTATTACTTCCCCAGATCTCTCTCAGTTTCTCCGCCTCCATTCTTTCCTTTTCTTCTTTCTTTCTTCTTCTTTTTCTTCTTTCTCCCCATATCTTGGTGCTTAGCCTTCTTGAACTCTCTTTATCTCTTGATTTTGCTCAAACCCAAACCCATATGCCTCAAGCTCCTCTCTTAAATCAATGAGTCTTTCTCTTTGGCTCAATACGACACTTTTCTCTCTCTCTCCCTAGCTCAAATCGACACTCCCTTAGTGGGTCCAATCTGCCTTGGTCTATTGGTTCTGATCAGTGGTTGTGAAGCAACGGTCTGCTAGGTTCAGTGGGTGGTGGGTTGAAGGGTGGGTTTGTGTTGGAGTGGGTTTGTTTTGATGTTCTTGTTGGTATGGTTGAAGCAGTGTTCTTGTTTGGTTGTGGGTTTGTTGATTGTTAATTGTTGGGTTTTGAGAGAGGCTGAGATGTTTTGCTTTGTGTTGGTATGGTTGAGCTGGGTTTGTGTTGGGTTTCAATGTGAGTTTGGTGATTGAAGAAGTGTGGGTTGTGGCTTCTGGGATTTGATGATTTTCTGGTTTTGAACTTTCTGGGCTTTTGGCTTGGGGATTTGATGCTTTTGCTGGGGTTTAAAATGAGGGTTTTGAGATTTATGATTTCGTTTTTGAGTTGAATTTTTTGGGTTTTTTGTGTTTTGTTTCTCAAGAAAAATTTTGGGTTCACCAGAGCTCGAGTAGGTAGAAGTTTTGGGTTGAATTTTTATTCTAATTGTGTGATTATTTTTTTGGGTTTGTAATAAAGTTTAATTCATGTTCTGGGGATGAACCCAAGGAACATGAACATGTTCTTCAGAAAAAATAATGAAAGAAATAAATTTTTTTAATTTAATTATCTTATTTTATTTTAAAAGAATTTAGAAAAAAAAAACATGAAAATGTCTTTTTTTATTATTATTTTATGTTGACTTGGCATTTATTAAATAACAAATAATTTTTTTTTTTTTATTATTATTATTATTATTATTATTATTATTATTATTATTATTATTATTATTATATTCACCACATCAGCATTTACTATGTCAACAATGCACTCCGTTTGCCACGTCAGATATTTCCGACTGTTGACTGACAGATTGGACCAAAATAACACGCCCTACTTTATTTAAGGACTAAAAGTGGTGAAATTAAAATGTAGAAACCAAAATGAAAAAAAGTCAAAATGTAGGGACTAAAAGTGCATTTACGCCAATATTTTCCAATCATTCTCTTAATTGTCCCTAATCCAATTAACCAAAGGATTACACAATTGAGAATATATTAATAAAGACTAACCGCCCTATTATATATTACCATCTTATTTTAGCTGAGTAAAAAAAATAAGACCCGTAATTTATGATATTATTTGTCTTTGATAGGAAACTTTATTAATGAGTATCCAATATAAATTCTTAAAAAGAGAGTTTAGGAATACAATTTGTGTGTGTGGATTTGAAAACTATAATTTTGAAGGTATAATTTCCAATTGCATCTCATGAAATAAATCTGAAAGTTACACAGTCCTCAATCAGACCACTGAATTTAAAAGATATCATGAAATCAAGTTTTGGCAGTCAAGATGCTCCTCACAAATTATGTCCAATCATGTGTGATTATGAACAATTAATTTTGATTGGTGCAATTAACTATTGAAGAAGCAACATTTTCATTGGTCAGTAACGTTTTGAAAGTGTGTCATCATGCCTTCCTTTTTGTTAGATTTATGTTAAACAATCTTATGCCAAAAAAATTATAGGAGAGGAAAATGGAGATATATCAGGCAATTGTTAGGATGGAACAAGATGGCAGTGATGATGGCGTTCTTTAGGTATTTCTTCACAAATTTGGTCTAGTGCAGGCTTTTGGAAACTTGTTTAAGTTCATTTTCAACTGTAAATTTTAGGTTCGCCCTTATAGTATCCAATCAAAACTTGATGAGCTAGTGAAAGGTCTAAATGTACATTGCAAGAAATATGGACTACTTTCCCAGTTTCCCTAGTTTGCTTATTCCTGTTGCCCAATTAGGAAGTCTCTAGTATTCCATCATTACTTTTAAACGTGTTATGTTGCATCCACATGACAATTTACCCATTTCTTTTTCTTTTATCTTTTTAGGATGAAGAATAATCAATAGCCTTATAGCACATGAGGAATATTTGTTGGAAGACTATCTTCACCATAAGTAACGAAAGTGGGAAAAAGCTTTGGACTTAAATTGGATATTAATATCAATTTTATTTATAAGCTTTTTAAAAAGTAAATTCAAATGATAGAATGCTTGAGTTGAAATGTGATTATAATAGAATAAATAAGGATGGGGGAAAATAAATCAAGACTTATGGCTCTTGGCCCCTTGCAAGTGGCAGATGAAGGGTAAGATCATGGGTTCAATTAACTGAAGTGTCTTTGGTTGGCAACTTGGGATGAAGGCAGTCTTATTTTTTTAACTTGAAGAGATCTTCTTGGTCAGGCACATGAAGTGAATAACTTTGACATGTGATGCATTGGGTTAGGCAATCATGCATTGGCACATGTTATATATGTGTGTGTGTGTGTGTGTGTGTGTGTGTGAGAGAGAGAGAGAGAGAGAGAGAGAGAGAGTGTGTGTGTGTGTGTGTGAGTGAGTGTTCATTTTCAGTATGATAATTGTCATGCATGTACGTTTTGCTACGGCTAAAGGTGGAAAACCCATAGACTATGGATGAACAAGCTGTCAAAAATAGATTGACACATAATAGAAGTGAGAACAAGTTAGTAAAAAGTGCCTTTAACAGTTCGTTGGTAAAAAGTGTCGTCTGCTATTTGCTTGGGCCTTTTAACTTTAAGCCCGTCCCTTCATTTTTAAGGGAATGATCTGTTTAATGGTTCTTTTCTGGCATGAAAGTCAAGTCAAGTCAAGTCATTCACTGGTCAGGTTTTAAAATAAAATGATATTTGATGGAATAAAGTTATAAAACAATGTGTATGTGGTTAAGGAATAGAAAGGCTAAAAAAAAGGAGAAAGAGCTGCATTGAATGAGAAAGACTTTGAAGGAGATGGTCAAAGGTTTCGGTTCAGCTTTTGAAAGAGAGAGAGTTTGAAGGAGAAGAGAGAGTTTGAAGGAGAAGAGAGAGTTTTTTTTTTTTTGGCCGGGCTTTGTTTCGGGAAGGAGAAAGTGAGTTTTTTTTTTTTTTTTTTTTTTTTTAATCTTGCTAATTTAGGAAAATATGAAAGCTTAAATTACAAGCAGGCAAGTTATCATGAAGTTAAAAAAGAAAAAAAAAATTAGAGATTTCAGTTTTATAGTATGCTAGTCGCTAATCTGTACAATGCATGAATTTATCTCTTCTTTGAGGAGTTTTTGTTATAGAACATGTGAGTTCCAGCTAATAAAGCATATTCTCAGCGTTCATAAAGCTACTAATAAGAAATATTAGATAATACAAACCTCTGCACCAAAATAGCCATTGTTGCTAATTCTACATACAATTTCAGAAATGTAGTATGATTCTAGCTAATACAAAGTTGGCTAATGAAAGTTTTTTTTTTTTTGAGAAGGAAGCTGACTTGGTTTTATTAATTTGAAACAACTACATCCAATTGTACAATCGGAACAATATGCAATGTGACATCCTCCATCCATACTTGAAAATCTGGTATGCATAATGCATTTTTCGCCAGACTATGAGCTACCTAATTGCCGTTTCTCTTAACATGAGAATACAACAAACTTACATAACTATTAGCAACCCTCTTAACATCTTCTATCAACAAACCTGTTGGAGATAGGTTACACTCTGCTAACTTTAGAGCTTTAATCAGTCCAAGTGAATCCCCTTCAAGAATAGCCCTTTGGAAACCCAATTCATGTGCAAAGGATACAGCCTTCAGAGTAGCCAGCGCCTCAATCTCCTCTGGCTTATATGCTTGATGAACTTTTTCTAAACAAGAGGCCAACACAGCTCCATCAGTATCCCGGATCACTACACCAATTCCGGATTGATTAGACTCACTGAAAATAGCCCCATCAAAGTTTATTTTCACCAAACCATCTTATGGACTTCTCCATTTCGAACCTCCACTGCTGCTATCCGTGACCTGAACTTCAGTCAGCTGCAGACTTGCTCTAAATTGTGCCATCATTTGCTTTGCTAGGTCAGCCACTAGATGAAGCGGAACAGCTTGCTGATTCACATGAGTTTTATTTCGTTGATTCCATACCATCCAAGCCGTATATGCAAACAACTCTAGAGACTTTCCTTCTACGATCAGCCATGACAGCAACTCTTTAACATTTGTAAACTCAACCTTATCTCTGAAACGCCATTCCTCATGATCACCCTAAACCACACTTCCAACTCCGGACATGACCAAAGAGCATGCATGGACTCCTCCACAGCAGAAAGACACCTTTCACAGACCGGATCAGCAGTAATTTTCCTCTTCATCAGCGCCTGTTTTGTAGGGAGAACATTACTATAGGCTCGCTAAAGAAAATTTCTAATTTTTGGTGGAACTTTATGCCGCCATATCCTCTTCCAGACCTCTTTATCATGATTTGGTGTGCCTTGTGGGATTGCTTCCATCTCAGATTCTTGTTTGAGGAGCCTATAACCGAACTTGCAAGTGTAGCTACCTGATGTGGAGTATGGCCAATACAAGGTATCCTCAGCTGCAACTCGGCTAAGGGGAATTTTTTTGATCAACTTAGCATTCTCTTGTGCAAATAATCCATCAATTAGCTCCTCATTCCAAGTTCTTGTGTTTGGGTTAATTAGCGCATCCACTGTATGGTTTTCTAAACTTTCTAATGGACAAGTTGGCTGCATTGGAGGATGTTTTCTTGGCAGCCAACGTTGCTGCCATATATTTATTTTTTCCCCACTTCCAATCCTCCAAATTGCCCCTTCTTGAATAATGTCTCTCCCCCTAAGGATACTTTCCAAGCATAGGAGCCTAACCTTGAGTCGGCAGCCTCCATAATTGAAGAATTTGGGAAGAAACGAGCTTTAAAAACCTTATAGAAGAGTGAGGACTTATTGTACAAAAGTCGCCAAGCATGCTTAGCTAAAAGAGAGTCATTGAACATGGCAAGATCACGAAAACCCATACCACCAATGGTTTTTGAATTTGTCATATCCTCCCATTTAACCCAATGTATCTTCCGACAGTCACCCCGTTGTCCCCACCAAAACTTCTTAATAAGGGACTCAATCTCATAACATAAACTTACTGGCAATTTGAAGCATCCCATAGTGTACGTGGGGATAGCTTGAATAACTGCCTTTAAGAGCACTCCCCTTCCGGCTTGGGAGAGTAATTTTGCTTCCCATCCTTGATGTTTTCTCCAAACCTTCTTCTTTATATAATTAAAACTCTCTCTTTTTCCTTTACCAACTAGAGAAGGCAGCCCAAGATATTTCTCATAGTGCTTTATTTCTGGTACTCCTAATTTCACCTTTATTTTATGCTTGACTTCTTCCTGTATAGAGCTACTAAAGAACA
Source organism: Castanopsis chinensis (assembly GCA_032878915.1). Classification (NCBI taxonomy): domain Eukaryota; kingdom Viridiplantae; phylum Streptophyta; class Magnoliopsida; order Fagales; family Fagaceae; genus Castanopsis; species Castanopsis chinensis. The sequence continues at coordinate 276,861 of JAVQMG010000017.1, forward strand.
AAGAGGTCTTACTTCTGTTAACCTTTTGCCCCGATGCTTCCTCATACTTGTTTAGCAAGTCCATCACCTTGCCACACTCCTCCACTGTGGCCCTGCAAAAGATAAGACTATCATCTGCAAAGAGCAGATGCATTAGTTTAAGGCCTCGCCTACAAAGGGAGTAGCCATGGATGTCTCCTTGTAATTCTGCCTTTTTAATCAAACCATTCAGCCCCTCCGTACGAAGAAGGAATAGGAAAGGGGAAAGTGGGTCTCCTTGCCTAATCTCCCTTGTAGAAAAAATCATCCCACATGGTTCTCCATTCACCAAAACAGAATATGAGACTGTTTTCACACAATTCATCACAAGATTTATCCACCTCTCCCTAAAACCCATCTTCCTTATTATCCCCTCTAAATAATACCACTCCACCAGGTCATAAGCCTTACTCATATCTAGTTTCAGTGTCATATACCCATAAGATCCCCCCTTATACTTCTTCATACTATGTAAGGTTTCAAAAGCTACCAAAATGTTATCCGAAATTAATCTTTCCTTTGTGAAGGCTGATTGGTGTTTAGTGATAATGGATGAAAGTATTTTTTTTAGGCGGTTTGCAAGAACTTTGGAGTATATTTTGTAAAGTACATTACAAAGGCTGATGGGGCGAAATTAGTGAGCATATTCAGGTGAGTTTATCTTCGGCACAAGAGTAATAAAAGTATGATTTAGAGGAGATGGTATGGTACCTGAATTCAACCATGACAAAAATGGAGGAAGTGACATCATGGTTTACCATACTCCAAAAATGTTGATAAAAGAGTGGCGGCATACCATCAGGACCAGGTGCTTTAAGGGGAGCCATTTGTTGTAGGGCACTCATGACTTCACATGCTTCAAACTCCTTACATAGGGTTGCATTCATCTCTTCATCTATCATGGTAGGCACACATTCAAGCATACTAATGGAAACACTACCCTCCGATGTAGTAAAAAGTGACTTGTAGTAATTGACCATGATTTCACCTACTTCTTCTTGAGAAGTTCTCCATACCCCTTCCTCATCTCTAATTCCTTCCACCGCATTTTTCCGAAATCTCTTTGTGGCACAACAGTGGAAATATTTTTAATTTTTATCCCCTTGGTTTGCCCATAGTACTCTTGAACATTGTTGTAAAACCTCAATCTCTTTTTTGATCGGTCTAACCTTGAAATTATTCCCACTAACCATGGTAGCCCTTTCTTCATTGATTAGAACCTTCTTTAAGCAATTCAACTCCATCCGTACATTACCAAAAACATTTTTCTCCCAATGCCCCAACTCCTTCCCACACCGTTCCACCTTCCTCAAAATATTACCACCATTACCTAGCCCGCTTCCCCTACTCCAAGCCGAGTACACCACTTCCTCACAACTTAAGTTTGAGAGCCACTTTTGTTTGACATGAAATATTTTTTTCCGAACCGGTGGGGTCAAACCTAAGAGTGAGATGAGAATTGGCACGTGATCCGATGACGTACAAGTTAAGTGGAATACTCTTGAACCTGCAAACTTCATGAACCAACTATTTGTGACCAAACACCTATCTAACCTCTCCCAAATTGAGCTTCCATTCTCGAAGTGCTTGCTCCAAGTAAACTTCGAACCTTCAAACCTCAAATCCATAAATCCACACTCATCGATCACCTCCCTAAACTGTTGCATTTGGCTATGGGGTCTACTTACACCCCCAAGCTTTTCATCTTGTTTGATAATCACATTAAAGTCTCCAAAGCATAGCCACGACTTCTCCGATTGAGAATTTAAATTCCTCAACTTATTCCAAGCTTCATGTCTTCTAGCTGTATTGGGTTCTCCATAAAATCCGGTTAATCTCCATTCATTCCCTGTATTTTTATCAATCACTGCATCAATATAGTATTTATCAGAACCTTCCACCTTTAAATTTACCGAGGCTCTCCAATAAAGAACCAAATCCCCACTCCTCCCAACTCTTGGTACAACCCACTTATGATCAAAACCAATACTATTTTGAACAAACACTAGCCTTGCATCATCTGTAAGTGTCTCGGCTAGAAACACTACAGCGGGATCTTTTGCCGGTACGATTTCGACGAGCTCCTTCCCTGTACGCAGGTTCCCAAGCCTACGACAATTCCAAGCTAAACAACTCATGGCTGTTGGCGGGACTGAATAACAGCTCCTGCCACTACAGAAGGTGTGATTTCATTCCTAAAGGTCACCTAAAGTTTTTTTGCTATCAAGTCGGACTAATCAGCCTCTATTCTTGCTGCTCTTTTTTTTCCTGAGTACTTAGAGGATTCTGCCGTGTTACTTGTAATGTTTCTTCCTCTGCGTTTCCAGGTTGAGGCTGCACGAATTGAATCAAGTTGGAGAGCCCTATCCGTTAGGGAGTCACGTGATATTTTAAGTTGGGCTGACTAACTTAAGTTGTCACGTGAGCTAGGTAATTTTGAGGTTCTCTTTCCCAACCCCTAAAGTGTAGCAGCCCCAAATTCCTTAGCTAAACACAACTCTTCTTTATAAGCTTCCAAATCAGATTTAGTTACATTAGGAATCTTAATTACCACCGTAATTCCCTCATTACTTCTGACTTTTACAGTCGTGCCATCCTTCCTGTTTTCATCCCCATTATTGCGACTTAATGGGGGAATAATATCCTCTTCAATGCTCTCATCCTTACCTGCCGTTACATTCTGTGACTGCTCTGGCATCCTCTCTCTGCCTGGACTTGAGTTCCGATCAGAACTACGCTCCGCCGATGAACCTGAATTTTCCTTCTTCTTCGCTACATAGTAACTAGGGACTAGAATTGCATTTTTCCTAGTTGCTACGAAGGGTGGTGCCCTCAATTGAGGTCCAAACTCATGATGTTCAACTTTGAGCGTGCCCTCACTTTCAATCCACAACTCGCAATCTCTATCATCGTGAGTAAGTCGCCCACACCAGTAGCATAAATTAGGCAACCTCTCATACTTGAAAGAAATCCACACCTGTTTTCCTCCTTCACCAACAGAAATTAATCTCCCACGGCACAACGGTAAGGATAAATCGATAGAGACTTGCAAACGAATAAAATGACCCCCATCATATAACTTCGGATCCTTCGACATTGAAACCTCACCCATCACACTACAGATTTTTTTTGCCGCCTCAATTGTCATATACTTGATCGGAATTCCCTGTACCTGAACCCAAAGCTTAGTTTTCTTAAATTGAATATCTTCAAGTGGCAATTCATTTTCATACCGACTCATTACCACCAGATGTTTGTCAAAACTCCATTGTTCGCCTTCTAAGATTTTGTCAGCATCCTCCTTATTGTCAAAGGAGAAAAGAATTTTATGGTCACCAAAACTCTGAATCTTGAAACCATTTTTGGCTCTCCATAGTGGGGTGAAAGTTTTTGCTATAATCTCCATATTGATGGCTCGTTTAGTCAAGAAATTTGTAGCAATGGAGAAATTCTCAACTTCTTCATCATCAAGTAAACAACAACCTGGCCCCTCTTTGTCAGTGAGAGTTAGCCGACTCCATGATTGAGCCAACTCTTCCATATTCACTCTCACTCAACTCTGTTTCCCAATCCCCGAAAAAGAACCCAACAAGCCTAGGAATAACGGTATTACTCCCAGGATACTAAAGCACCTTCTAAGCAGGGACAATCTAATTCTACTGAGTAAAGGAAATAGAGAAAATTTATTATTAATTACTAATAGTTTAAAAATAAAAAGGCTTTCTTATATAAAAGTCATGGTCAAATATTTCCCGTTGTATGATATAATCTCATTAAAGTAGTCTCAAGCATTAACTGATATTTCTAATTTGTTGCGGCTTATATTACTATAGCCACAAACTATTTTACAACTTTTTTATAAATTGTTGATGAGTTCAATCTCTTATTGATTTTACACTCTAACGTTTCAGAATTTGAATTTTACCCCCTAAAGTTTGTGAGTGTCTAGATTTGACACCCTAAAATTATGAATCTTTAGGGTGTAAAATCTAAACACCCTTAAATTTTATGGGGTAAAATCCAAATATCCCTAAAATATAGGAGCTAAAATCCAAATTTTGAAACATCAAGGTGTAAAATCCAAACAATCCCAAACATCAAGGAGTAAAATCCAAATTTTGAAATTTTAAAGTGTAAAATCTAATCACTCAAAAATTTTAGGGGTATAATTTGCAATTTACTCTATACATAAAAGGCTGGAGTGGAAAAATGTGAAAGCTCCAAATTCTACATGGCAAGATTTAAGAAACTCAAAGAAAAGTCAAATATTGGTCAAAGACTGCGATTCTATAGTATATATAGACTAGTCGCTAACCTGTGCAAACCCACTGTGTCTGAAAATTTAAACAATTCTTTGTTTTTTCCTCTTTGATTGTACATTAAGATTTCAGTCTTATAAATTTTTATCCTTGATATGAAACATTAAATTACAAAACATAAAATATTAATCAATCTTAAATTAAAATTAAAATTAGGATTCCAATTCTTAACATCTCTAATTATCCAATAAATGGATGAAAGACAAATTTAAAGAACAACTCGATCAATATTTCTAATAACTTGGAAGACAACTTTAAAGTATTTTTTGTATCTTCTAAAACTCTGTAGAATCACCATCTTATTCACTTGATAAGTTGCTATCACATTTAAGTATCATTGATATAAGCCTATTAATAAAACACGTTGAGAAATGAATTACAACATGTAGAGGTTAAAAATCAAATTTGTGATTTTGCAACATTAAAAAAAAAAAAATCACTTTTGTCATTTGATCAAATTGAATTGCTTTGAAAGTTTCTATGACAGAGTCAAAAACTTTCTTTTTAACAGTGTAGAATTCGCACCTATACTAATCTCCAAATAAAAAACTATTTATGATATAGGGTTTCTAATTCTAATTCCTAAAAAAATTTGGAGTTGGAATATAATGGGCTGGGTTGGGCATGACTTGAAAACATGAGAGATAATTTGTTTGGGTCGATGGCTTGTTGATTTCAATTTTTGGGTTGGGCTACGTTGACTTGGGGCTTCACAAATGTATGTGGGCTGGTGTGTATAGGGTGAAGTGGTTTGGACCCTGTAATTTTTCGGATTGGGCCATTTATTGAGCTAGGTTCGGATTGGGCTAAGGCCTTTGGAAAACTGGCTTGGGATTCTACATGAAGTGGACTTAAGTGAACCAGGTGGATTCTTCAGTGGATTGGACTGACCCACCCAACAAATACATCAGCAAAAGATGGTCTATTCCACCCAATCTCACTCTCTCTTTAAATCCAAGTCCTCCATCGTCAAACTCCAAGAGCTCAGCTTCTCACCACATTCATAGTGGAGATCAGCCCCTCCTCTTTCATGAACAACCGTAGAGGGTGACCCTCTCTGGCAAAAGAGAATTCATGCCTGTCCCAAAGTTTGAGAATTGCAATGATGGAGGGCAAAGCCCACTCGGTCTTCCCTCCATGGGCATCAGCCGAATACAACATATTAATCCTGACTTCGAAGATCAACACCGAATCCAAGAGTTTGAAGGAAATAATCAGATATGATTTTTGGGTTTGAAGGAAACTAAAACCGTTCCTAAACTTATTCAAACTACATACAAAAATATGAACAAAGATTCTCTCCAAATTAGTTTGGAGAGAAACTTTTCAAACTTCTCATATATATATATATATATATATTTGTGAATTTTGAAAATCTAATGGTTGAATTTCATGTTCCTTATGTTTTTATCATACATAATAAATTTCATTCAAATTAGATATTATTTACTATTTGATCAATAAACTTATTTTTTATACACAATTTTAGATTATAAAAATTTAAAATTTTAACATTTGCTTGATGAGATAGCAATTGATCTTTGATCTTCTTGAAATTTTACATACATGAAGAATATAATAAGAACATGCAATCAAGCGGTTAGATTTTCAAAATTCACACTCAATATAGAGATATATGAGGAGTTTGTAGAGTTTTTTTCCAAACTAATTTGGAGAAAAACTTTGTTCCAAAATTATTACATCATTCAATCCATATTCCATCATAATTTAAGCCTCCATTATTCCATCAAGATTTTTCCAAAGTGCATATTATTCATATGTTTATTGTCAAGTATTGGGAATGCGAGCAGTTAGATAGGAGCTTTGTTACTATTTGTGTTACTTGCAGATTTTACACATCATAAAACAAAATTAATTAGCACGTAATAGTAAATAAATTATGTCATAAAGTTGTGAGGTCTGCTAATCCTACAACTCTCCTATCATAGATGTTAAGTACGATCACATACTTTAAAAAATTACAATAAGCCATACAACTATAGAAAAATTGTACCAAAAGAAGCAATAAAGTGGGACAAATTCCTTTGTAATTTGAGAAAGATGCTATCTATTCGACTATTCCCTTGGGTAGCTCCATCTCCTCCCCACTTGAAAGTTGAAAGTCCAAGATCAATATAAAACAACTGAAATAAAAACAGAATACCATAGCCACCATCCAATTATAACTAGTGCATAATCATGTGCATATGAACGGGTACAATTATAAACAATCACAATTATATGGTTCAAATTATACATATTTTTTTTTAGAAGAGGTTCAAATTAATGAATTATATATGGTACTATCTTTTATATATATATATATATGATTTAGAATTCAATTGGTTTTTAGAATTTTCAGTTTTTGCACCCAATAATTTACTTGCCACAAAAATTAAAAACTTTGTTGGACACTTAGCGAAAAATTGGACTCCAACTGAAGTCTAATTTAGAATCTAATTGGATTGAGACTCTTCGATTTTTACATTTAATAATTCACTTGCCACAAAATTAAAAATTAAATAGAACACGTTGCACAAAATTGAGAATTCAATTAAAGTCTAATTGGATTTTCTCTAAGCTTTAGCTAATCTATATATATATATATATATATATATATATAGTATGTAAAACATAGAGAAAATTCAATTAAATTTCAAACTGAAATTTAATTAGAGTCTAATTCTGCGCCACGTGTCCCATCTAATATAAATTTTAGAATTCTGTGCCAAGAAAGTTAGTTTAGTATAAAAATTGAATTTTAATTAGAGTTTAATTTTGCGCCATGTGTCTCATCTAATCTAAATTTTTAAATTTTTGTGCCAAATTAGTTAATTTAGTGTAGAAAACGAGGAGTCTAATATAATAAACCAAAAAAGAACATAATCACATATAAGTAACTTTTTTTTTTTTTTGAGAAGAAAATAATACATGCATATAAAATATAACTTGAATCACATGTGAGTAACATATAATTATCTCTACAAAATTTAAAGGCAACCAAGTCTTCCATGAATGCCTCTAAACAAACAATAAATTAAGTGTCATAAAATTTTACATTTTTTTCTTTAAAAATAATGGTTGATAAGTTGTTTCTTTAATTAGTTATATTTAGCAGTAAACTTTGTAGTGCCAACTTTTGATTACTAATAATATTCCGCCCAATAATATGCTAAGACTATTAAATAAACTCATAACTTTGCCATAATTTATCTTCTGTTTTTTTTTTTTTTTAATAAAAAATTTTAGTTTATGACATTCGTAACTCTTTATTATAAAATCAAGAAATTAATTAGTTTTTGGTGTAGCGAAAATTGAACTATAAATATTTTATTCAACTATCGGAAATTTTATCGATTGAGCTAACTGAAATCAATTAACTCAATTGGTAGATCTAGACAGGGTCACAAAGTCATCACTCAAGGTCCGTTTGGATACCGCTTATTGCTGAAAACTAAAAACTGAAAATACTATAGCAAAATAATTTTTAAATGTGTAAATAGTGCCGTAAGACCCAGTTCTAACTTAATTTTTGTGTTTTTCTGTACTTGCAGGTCTCGTAAACAGTGCATAGATCACAAAAAAAAAAAAGTCGGACGCAAAAATTGTGGCAAAATTGAGTTTAGGTGTGCATTTGGAACGCACATTAAATGTGTGTTCCAGCGTTTAGTTGAAACAATAGTGGGTCTCGTGCATTGTTCACGGAACCCACAAGTACCTTTTTTTTTTTTTTTTTTTCCAGAAAAACAACTTCAAACCTGAGTTTCACGATATTATTCACACATTTAAAAATTATTTTACTATAGTGTTTTCAGTTTTCAACAATAAGCGGTATCCAAACAGATCTTTTGTATTCATTTTTTGTATCTAAAAAAATAGTATTTGAATACAAAAATTGAATAAATTTTTTTGATTTTTTTTTTTAAGAATGCAGCAAATTTGTGAGTCCCACTATCACTGACTTGTCACATGAAAAAAAAACACTCTCTTTCTATTTGTGGCTAGTTGTCCAAAAAAAATAATAATAATAATAAAGCAAAAGACAAAGCAAAAAATAATGGCAAAAAAAAAAAAAAAAAAAAAGATGAACAAAAAAGAAAAGAAAAGTACAAGCCAAACGCAAACCAAACAGGCCCTTATTCGCTCTATTTAGCTTTATGTCAAATTTCTTATCTAAACGTATTTAATCTGACTAATGTAAAGCCACTCAATTAAGGTAGTCAATTAGAATAAGAATTTACATTCATTTCTAACTCATAATCAATGCGAAAAATATATGAAGAACAAATTTGAAAACCATTAGAATAAGCACGAAAATAAAAAGTATCTTGCCTGTATCCTCCTTCATTTTCCTTTATAAGTTGCTACACGGTTGGGTTTGTTGAGCAAAACTAGACTCTTAACATAAGAACCAACGAAAGTATAGTTATGTGCAGAAATCCTAAGATCTTTTCACTCTTGTGTCTCGAGGTCTTGTGAGACGAGCCGTTTTTCTAAATCCAATTGCACTACAACCTCACCACTCTTCCTAAAACCTTCGATCCTGTGTACGCAGCCCAAAGCATGACCCACGTTATGAGGAAAAATCACAATTTTGGTCCATGAAGATGCATCTGCATACCTTTTCATCAACCATACATTGACACACAGAGTACGAAATCCCTCTTGATACAGGGCAAGGGAATTCCCATATGCTGAAACAAAGGGACGAATGTGAGACTCATCTCCATTATCTTTGTCATCGAAATGTATAAGCAATGCTATCTCGTGGAAAATCATGTCCCCCAAATCGAGCACCATAACAAAATTATGATATTTATTGTCATCAATTCTCCTTAAAGCAACCCAATGCAGAGTGCCATTAACAAAAGGCAGTGGGCTGCGAGATCGTACAGCACCAGGCAAAGCAGTCGTAACCATACTCCATTCACCTATGGCAAGTGAGTAAACCTCAACCTTTGGTGGAGACACACCCTAGTTGTCAAACCTCAAACTCCAAAATGTCATAACCCTTGCCACCTTATAGTCATTAGTTTTGGAATCAAATCCAAACCCAGTGCTCGTTTCACACCAACTATGCGACTGAGAGGAGTGATAGGTGACATTGGGTGTAGGAAGTTCCACAAACATTCTAACACAAGGGTTCTAGAGAATAATTCTAGGCAAAAAACCATCGCCAATAACACATATAAGGCCATTACAAGTACCAACTACACCGAATAGTTCTCCATTACCATGAGTATGAAAAAGGGAAGTCAAACCTGGTGAGTTCATTGAAATCTTGGTTGTCACAATATAATTTGTAGATTTCTTTTTCACGGGTGTCCCTTTTCATTAACTTTGCTTCCATTAGCCTGTCAGAGCAGAACCTGAAGAGGAGGAGGGGTTGGTTGTGGTTGGAAAGTCCAAGATGAGCAGAAATGAAGTCAGGGTTTCGGATGAGACATCTCCATGTTTTGCAGACAGAGGTGAACTTTAGAATGGATTTTGTAGGTAGGCATAGTAGAATTTTGGGTAGTATTTCAGGAGGTAGAAAGTCCCACATCGCTTCTTCTTCTTCTTCTTTGGTGAATAATGATTTGGAGACTTTAGCTGGTAAGTTGTCTGACGTTGTTCTCTCACTCTCTGCTTCCTTCAAACCCTTAAAAAAAAACGAGTGTGAAAAACACTATTGTTTACAAAACCCTCACTGCTCAACAGTTATACGCAAACTCTACCTAGTGATTGTTTGGATAAAAATTATTGTACAATTGTGCTAGTGAGGAAGTCTCATGGACTGGGCCTACTGTTACAAGCCAGGTGGGCGGTTTTTACTGTGGAATTGATGAATTCCATAAATGGAAATATCCCCATTATAAAATTCTTTTTTACGATTGATCCTTTTTCTGTTTTGCACTTTGCATTTGCTCACCAACAAAAGGAAGCATGAAGACAATAGTCAAAGATTGAATAAAAATTATAAAGATGGGCTCCAAATCCCTTCAAGTTGATCAAGATTATTGAGATCTTCTGGGTCCACTTCCCAAAAGAAAAGAATTGACATCGTGGGGCCCAAATGGTAAAGCCCTCGCATGCCTTCTAATGATGGATGGGAAATTGAAGTGCATGAAACTTAAAGCTTGTGGCTATAAAATGAGATTGGTTGCTTTTGCTCCTGACAGAGTACATACCTCTTGGAAAAATGGTGTTTTGTTTGCTTTTTTAATGAAAATTATGAATTCATTTATTTATTTTGGTACTATTGGAAGTTAGCCAGTTAGTCTATAGCTGCCACTTGGAGTGAATATAGAGTAGGCCACTTAATAAAGAGAGAGAAAGAGATGTGTCCTAATGAGAAAACTTGGTTGCAGAACTATTAACTATTTCTTGGGCAAATTCATTATTTGTCTAATATGTCAGATATTTTGTTGAGTTTTGATAGTAATATATAGTAAAATATATTAGCCAAAGTTGATGGAAATTTATGCACTTTTCCACATTTCATATTTCCTTTCACCTAAGCCAAGGTTTCCAACAAGTCGGAAAATGGGTGACTTTTAAGAAATTGATATTGATTAACATGTTCCTACCCTCTCTCTCTCTCTCTCTCTCTCTCTCTCTCTCTCTCTCTCTCTCTCTATATATATATATATATATATAGAGAGAGAGAGAGAGAGAGAGAGAGAGAGAGAGAGAGAGAGAGAGGGAGGGAGGGAGGGAGGTTGTGTTAACAGGCACCGTAAGGTGCCCATTAACAACACAATTTTGGGTTTTTTTTTTTTGTAACTTTTTTAGTTTTTTGGCAGTTTTTCAGTTTTGGCAATTTTTTTAGCAATTTTTTTGACAACTTTTTTCTTCATTTTGAGTGAAACACAAAAAAGGAAACGTGATGCTTGTTAACATTTCCCTATATATATATATATATATATTATTTACATGTCAATTCAGGTTATATGTCCAGCACCAATTTCTACCGGCTCCTTTTTGTTTATTTATTGGTAAAAATATATTTATATATCACAATTAGGGGATATTTGGTAATATTGTTCTAGTAATGTTGTTTGTATTTTTTTGAAAATACGTGTAGATGAAAAAATATATAAAAATAAGTGTAATGTTTTTTTTTTTTTTTTTTTGAGAACCACGTGTAATGTTGTTTAAACATTAAAAACCGTTATTTAAAATATCTTACTAAACACCCCTTAAGCCTCCAAGGCTCCTGATATGTTGTTAGTCCAGGAGGGATTAGGGTTTTGGTTGACTTCACAGTCAACCGTGATTAAAAATACCCGGCCACATATTAGCCTTCAAGGTCCCCTGATACACTGTAGTCCAAAAGAGTTGGGCTTTCCAATGTTGGTATTTTTCTTTTAATCTTTAGGTAAAACTAGTGATTAACCCGTGGGAAATAGTTTAACAAAAGTTATATATTTTGGCTTTGCTCAAAGGTACACGAGCTAAAAGTGAATGTAAATGAGTAAATCCAAGTGAAAATAAAGGTGGAAAACAGATCAAATCTTCAGCTTTGATCAAATTCATTTCAAAATGTCATTTAAAAAAATTCTAACCATCATAACAATGAAAATAAAATCCTCAAACAATACTATAATTATTCTTTTTAATGTTAAGATCCTATATATAAATTAGAAAAATGTAATCATGCGTAATCCTCTTCTAATTTGACAAATAAAGATACATTACGTTTGTCTCTACCATTTATCCCCAAAGAAGCAATCCATGCTGGCCTTCACAACATATGAGCCATGACTAACCTTTTTTTTTTTTTTTTTTTTAGAATGATGTATAACCTCAATCATAATTAGAAAGACATTAATAATGAATTAGCTCTAGACTATCCTACAATAATTGTTTTTTACTTAAAAGTAGTCTCTTTTTTAAGATCTTCAACAAGAGAAATAGACAATCAAAACTCTCATTAAAAGAAATATATATAACGTACACAACAAAAAACTTCCTTAAGATTTTTTTGTCTTTTCCAGTTTTAAAAGAAACTAGCCGTGAACCAGCGCGTTGCATGTGATAATTATTTTTATGATGATTTTATTAATTTTTTTTTTATAATTTAAACTAATCTAATAATGAGTAATGTATTTCGTAATTATATTTTTATTTATTATAGGAACAATCATAAATGTAATATACGAACAATCCAAAACACCAAAAAAACATAAACTAAAAAAAATTAATAAAACTTAACAATGATTAATTGAATCAATATTAGGATAAAATTTTGTTTTTGATAATCTATTAAGGTTGTTTTCTTTGTAGAAATTATAATTTCGGCCACCCAAAACATAGTATCAAATAAACAATTATTAGCAAAATCTAAGAATTAAATTTCTATACATGCATTGTTATAAAATAATAATAATTAAAATAAAATTGCAAAAGTTAAAATTTGTCACCTATCTGATTATTTTCTTTTGGCTAACTTTTGCTTTTCTTTAAACGAATGACATTATAGAGTACTTCTAATACAACTATTAAGAGTACTTTATCCACCACAAAGAATTAGAAAATAAACAAAAATTAGTAAAATCTCATAGTTTAACATCTAAATTGAGCACTATAAAAAATCATGTTATGTAACAAAATAAATACTAATTTATTCAAATCATGCTATGTAATAGAATAATATTATATTTTTATATGCTATATTTAATTCTTTAGAACGCAATAGGATAACATTTAACAATCAAAGAGAATAAAAAAAAAAAAAAAAACAGCAACAACAATTTAAAAAATAAAAATAAATCGCATTAACCCAAAATAGAGTTTTAAAGAATATAAAAAATTATCAATCTAAAGTAGAGATGCAAGAAAAATTTAAAAAAAAAATCCACCAAAAAATTTAGAGAGAGAGAGAGAGAGAGAGAGAAATTTTTTTTTTTTTTTTTTTTTTTGTGAGGGAAAACTATGCATAGAATAGAAGAGATAGTGATAAATTTATAGTAAGATGGTGTGAATAAGAAGAGACAAAAATAAAGGAAGATGAAGGGAAAGAGGAATAATGATATTAATGTAGAGGGTAGTGGAGAGATGAAAAGATAAGAGAGGGAAAAAGATTGAAGAAGTAGTGGGGAGATGAAATGGTAAGGGAGAGAGAAAGGTTTGGAACAGTGTAAATATTAAAAAGATAAATGTTAAAAATAATTATAGGAAAATTGGAAAGAGAGAAAAAAAAAAAAAAAAAAAAAAAACCCTAAAGCTTGAAAGGCTTCAAAGTTGTTGTTGTTGTTGTTGTTGTTGTTGTTTTTTTTTTTTTTTTTTTTTTTTTTTTTTTTTTTTCCTTTAAGCTGAAAAGACTCACACAAAACCCTAAAGTTGAACTGAAAGGCTTTGGGTTGGGCTTGATAGTGAAACTAAGTAAATAAGAGGTGTGCTATATTAATTATACAAATTTATTATAGGGTGATAGTAGAAGTAAATAAATAAGTAAGTGTGCTGGATTTATTATAGGGTGATAGTGGGAGTAAATAAATAAGTAGTGGGCTGCATTTATGGGGCTGAAAATTATAAAAACCATTTTAAAATTGTAGGACAAATTATATTTTTAAAAAATGATGTGGCAACTGATGTTGCGCAACATGAGAGTAACAGTATTAAACGCTACATTTCAGCTTTTAGTAATATATAGATATAGATGAAACCTCGTAGTTTTCTATTTTTTTTTTCATTTTTAAATTTTTTTTTATCTTATGATGAGTTCAACACTAAGTGAGTGTTTGGATTGAGTCTGGTGCAAGCGTGTTTTGCGTTTCTGGCTTCTTTTTTTTTTTTTTTTGGACCTGCACTAGGTGCATTGTTCATGGGACATGAACAGTGCAAATTGGCATATGAACAGTGTTTTTTTAGTATGAACAGTAATTGAAAATTATTTTTTATTGTTTTTAATTTTCAGCAAAATAAGCGGTATCTAAACGCACTCTAATTTTAAAGTTTTACGTCAGTCTAGAGTCTAGACCTTCTTTCTTTTTTGCATATGAATTATAACCTTTTAACTCTTATGTAAAATTTTCCTTTAATCTAAAAATATAATAAAAATATATTAATATTTAAAAAAAATATACAAAACTCCATCAAATTAGTATTTTATATATAAATATATATATATATATATATATATTGTAAGTACTAGAATTTTGATGGCCCAAGCCCACAAAGAATAGTGAGGTTCCTTCCTTCAAATTAAGCCCAAAACAATAGAATTTGTATAGAGAGTGGAAAAATGACTGGGTGTAAATTAGATTAAGTTTAGAATTGTAGCCGAAGATCTAGATATGCACAGAACAGAATGATTCCAAAGAGTGATTAAGATTAGTGCAGTCTTTGGACCAATCCGAGGAGGAGTTTTTATACAAAAAATTTATACAAGCTCTCTTTTAGGCTCTCTACCACTGTTCTAGTTCTTATCTTCTTAACTTTGCTTTTTTCCTAAAAAATTCCAATCCCCTTAGGTAGGGGGTTCCCCTCCCTTATATACTCTTCTTTTTCTTGCATCCTAGCCCTCCACTTGTGCACTTCCAAGCTTTCCTTAGGATAAGTACCCCCTCTAAATTCTGCTGAAGGTGGTAGAAGGGGTTACTTAGGTGTGAATCTATTGTTTAGGTGTCATTTCTTCATTAATGCAGCTAATAAGGTTGTTGTTAGGCATTCAATACGGAGGTGATAAGTAACCTTTTTCAAGAAATATCTTTCCACTGCCTTGGCCTTTTCCTAGAAGGCTACTTCTCCTACTCGGGCACTCTTGTGATATTATACACCCTTCCTATCTTCTTCTCGAGTCAAATGTGCTTTACAAATGAATTAGTGGAAATACCGCTCCTTATCCTCCTCGCTCTTTGGTGTTTGGTAATTATTATGACTATAAACATAACAACTAAAGACAATTAATGTGGCTAAATGCTTTTTTTTTTTTTTTTTTTTTTAATGAGAGAAGCTAAATGCTTGGTTAACCATTATTCATCAAATCCAAATTGACACCATAGGAGAAGAGCAAAAATAAAAGATAACCCTTTGTTTTTAAATCTATCATTTTTTTTTTTTTTGAGAAATACACACACACACACACACACCCATATATATATATATATATATATATATATATAGGGGAAGGGGGATGAGATAAGGGACAATTAAGAATTAGTGCTAATAATTAAATTTTAAAACATTTATTTCATTCAAATTTGTAAATTATTATTGACACATGGTAAACATATTGACATGTACAAATAATTGCTCGACACATGACATTGTTTCTCCATATAATACAAATAAATATAGGAAGTCATCACATGTCATCGATATATAGATTGAGAAAGAAACATGTGTCATTACTGTTTGTGTCCACTAGTTGTGGGATCCAACTTTTATAATATACTAGTAAGTTACTCGTACAATGCACGGATAATATTATAATGTTTTGTGTAAGATGGTTTTGGAGATGTTTTTTTTTTTTTTGAGAAATAGGATATCAAGTTTTGGAGAATGTTGTATATATATTATAGCATAATTGTTATAGAACTTTATTTGTAATGAGTTTATCATAAAAAGTAACAATTATAAATTGCATATACATCCATTATAATTATTCAATTGAAGCAATGAAAAAAAAACTTTCGAAAAAAATTATAGAATAAAAGTTGATATAGAATGTGTCTTTCTCTTTCTTCTTAATTCTAAAACAAAATACACATCCTAAACACTCACAGTAAATCACATTATTTACAAAACTCACAAATCCACAACGTTTGATCTTGACATCAAAATCGTAATCGCCGTTGTCACTCAATATAAAATGCAAGCCTTTCTTCCTTGGTCATAGCCAACTAATGGGGTAGGATTAAATGAAACAACAATGTTAGAGCTAGGTAGGTGTTGCCAAAAGATTGAAGCTAGACAACATCATTTCTTGTCTGTGTGTATTTGACATGGGATGACATGAAGGGTCATTGGTAAGTATATATAAAGGGGTAGAAGTGCGAGAGGTGAAAATAGTGAATTAAAATGTAAAGAGTTTTGTGTGTATGTATGAGAGATGAAAAGTCTTGAAATATTAAACCAAAGGATATAAAAAATATTTATTTTTTAATTAGAAAAGTCTTAAAATATTGAAAAAAAAAAACAAAAAGTCAATAATTAATTTGTTATTATCTTTTATGTGGCGTAAAAATATTTCAATTCTCTTCATAAAGTGCGCCACATGGCAGAATTTCATGCTCTTATGTATGAGGTCTCTATTTTTACATATATATATATATATATATATATATATTAATTATAGATAGATAGATAGATGTTTTCCCATCTCTTTGTACAAGAGTTTTCAATGGCACTCAAATGTGTGTTATAAGAGCTACTTCATTTAATTTGTTCTTTTTTGGTTCTTTGGGTTTTCTATTGTTTGTGCCTTCATATTCACAGATAAGCTAAAAAGCCTAAATGGTTAGTGCTTAAATTGATTCATGGGAGGCCAAAAGTAAAAATGGAAGTTTCGCTGATTAACGTCTTTTTTTTTTAAAACACAAGGTGTTTTCTTAGTAACTCGCCATACAAATAACATATATTGATTTTCCTTCTTCATTTTTTGGGTTATTTTAATTTTTTTTTCATATTGTACGGGGCATTAAAAAAAACTATAAAGTGTGTAAATTGTTTTTTATTTCTTTCTTTCTATGAAGATCCACTCCTTTCTTCATGGGTATGATGATTTTTAAATTCCTTATTTTTTTTCAATGTTTTGGTTAAAGCCTTAAATGTTTTGGTTAAGCTAAAAAGCCTAAATGGTTAGTGCTTAAATTGATTCATGGGAGGCCAAAAGTAAAAATGGAAGTTTCGCTGATTAACGTCTTCTTTTTTTTTAAACACAAGGTGTTTTCTTAGTAACTCGCCATACAAATAACATATATTGATTTTCCTTCTTCATTTTTTGGGTTATTTTATTTTTTTTTCATATTGTACGGGGCATTAAAAAAAACTATAAAGTGTGTAAATTGTTTTTTATTTCTTTCTTTCTATGAAGATCCACTCCTTTCTTCATGGGTATGATGATTTTCAAATTCCTTATTTTTTTTTTCAATGTTTTGGTTAAAGCCTTAAATGCGTCTGATATATAGGTCTCATAGTTGTGTGAATACCAAATGATAGATGCATATTTTGAATGCATAAGACAATTATTAGTTGTAAATTGACTCTAATAATGAACTGGAAGGAGATATAATTTTAAGAGTCACGTTAATAGGTATCCTTAAAATAATTATTAACGAACTATTTTAAGAAAGTTTTAACACAACTTTTATAGAAAGTAGATAAAACTATTAAAACATTGATTGTTTTTTTCTTTTCTTATAAAACATTTCCTAAAATGGCTCATTAACGAATGTCCTTAAGGCATTTGTTAACATTTCCCTAATTTTAAATGAATTTAACTGGTAAATGATGAATTTTATGACATTAAGGCATCGAGGGGAAAGAAAATGACCATGAGAAATCGATCATTATTTAAAGACCCAAAATATCAGTTTTAACGGGCTTGCTCAATTTTTAAAGATATAAGGAATCCTTGCTCAAGCATCTTTGATTTATGTCAACAAAATTCTCTGATTTGCCAAAACTCCATGACCACATAAGTCATAACTATGTTTTATTCCAAGTCTGTGAGATATGGAAATTCACTTGAATCATATACAAATAAAGTTGGTAAATTCATCGATTTACTTTAATAGCCTATCTCTAATATCCATGCCATGCCAAAAAACAAAAAAACATACTTTCTGTACCGATGGATGGTTGTTACTTTTTGCCTAAGTAACATGCTTATTTTCCTCAAAAGTGACATTAATCATTTTCCTTTCATAAAATTAATTCATGAACCATTTTAAATCCATAAATAAAAGGAATAAATCAGACCAACCTAAATCCTTCAACAAAAAGAAAATAAAAATAAAAATAAAAGGAATTATTGTTGCCTTGAGATGGTTCTCAAGACGCTAATTTCAGTTTGCTATGCTTATCTTACTTCATAGATAAGGGTATGGAGTCCGAAAACGCCTAACTTAAATGTTTAAAATATGCACAAGTTAAAAACTAAAGGGAATGATAAATCCTAAGATATAATAAAGTTTTTAATATGACTAAGTTAAACTACCCACTTTGAATTAACTAAGTAAATTGTATGATCTCAAAGTAAGTCATCTCAATTGAAATTAAACCAAGCCAAATCATCTCGGATAGAGTTATATTGCAAGAATTTAATTGATCCAATCCTAATAACAATAATTTACATTGAAATAAAAGTTCATACAGATCAAATTATCACAAACATGTACATAATCACATCACACTACAAATATTCACAAGTATCGATTATAATGCATAAACTTAACATGATGAGATCATGAGAACTTATCCATTCACAACGCAGTGGTTCAATTCATCGTATGTAAAATTCACTCGCTTAGGTAATACAATTATTGATTCAAGGGGGCCCCAAATCGTGGAAGAAAACTCTATCTGGGGAAAATAAGGTGAAGAAATATTTATCCACAAACAATAGTACAATACAATATGGCTTCAATATGTAAATGCTAAAATAGTACTTGCCAAAAATAAAAATGAAAAATCCCCTACAATCGCAATTAAACTAATAGATAAAGATAGCTTCGAATTCATTTCAATGTAGCCTTACATCACTTGATATCCATAATGATTTTTGTTAGGACATATGTAGTTCAAAACTGTGAACTTATGTCGCTATTTTATGTAATTGGCTTATCCTTAGACAAAACGCATTTTACTTGTAATTGGGTAGATTTAGGATGTGTTAAACACTTCAAGAAACAGTGGTTCAAGATTAAGTGTTGAAGCCGTCGAAGTCTGTCCAAGAAACAAGCAAGGAAGTGCAAGATTTTAAAACTCGATAGATACCTCGACAGATACATCTATCGAGATTTAAAGAAGCTGTTTTGCCCGAGCCTCGACAGCTGTCTCGATACCTCTCGATACCTCTATCTATTGAGAATTAAAGAAAACAGAATTCCAAGTCTGTTTCAAGTCCAATCCGTGAGTGTGTCTTTAGGACTTCTTTTCTCCTAACCCTAGACATATAAAAGGATTATTTTAAGGGCCGTCAAGTAGGTGAGCACAAGAGTTGCAAAAGATACAAGTTGCATCTTCTTTGAGAACTTGTTGTTCATGCAATTTGACAAAGTTCGTGCCCTAGTTCATCTCTGATGATTTGAAGAACTTTGCAGCCAACATTATTTCTTCCTCAAGTTGGTGAGTGAGTCACGTACTTGGATTCGTGCAAAGGAGTAAGACGCGTACTGGGATCCGCGCATCACATTGGTTAGTCACGTACTGGGAGCCGTGCATTAAACTGGAGAAATTGTCACTACAGAACAAGTCCAATTGGGTATTGGAGTAAGAGTTCAACTGTAGGTTGGTGAGGTACTGGGATTCCTTACTTGTAACTGCTTGTTGTGATAATAGTGGAGTTTCGGGAGTGGTGACCTTAAATCACCCGGTGGGGTTTTTGCCGTAAGGTTTTCCCCATTTGTAAACAAATCACCGTTTTGTTTAATTTCCGCTGCTTAACTTAGTTTGGTGATTTGTTTGTGCTGCCACGTGATTTTGCATGTTAATTTGATTAATTAATAACTGGGCTAATTTAATTAATCTAAATTATCACAAGGGGTCAACACGTTTGTGGCCTGTCAAGTGGTATCAGAGCCAGCACACTCTGATTAGGGTTTAATCTATTGTGTGTGATCCATTGACCCCTGTTGTCATGTGCCAGGCCACAAACGCGTTGACCCCTTGTGATAATTTAGATTAATTAAATTAGCCCAGTTATTAATTAATCAAATTAACATGCAAAATCACGTGGCAGCACAAACAAATCACCAAACTAAGTTAAGCAGCGGAAAATAAATAACACGGTGATTTGTTCACGAATGGAGAAAACCTCACGGCAAAAACCCCACCGGGTGATTTAAGGTCACCACTCCCGAAACTCCACTATTATCACAACGAGCAGTTACAAGTAAGGAATCCCAGTACCTCACCAACCTACAGTTGAACTCTTACCCCAATACCCAATTGGACTCGTTCTGTAGTGACAATTTCTCCAGTTCAATGCATGGCTCCCAGTACGTGACTAACCAATCTGATGCGCGGATCCCAGTACGCGTCTTACTCCTTTGCACGAATCCCAGTACGTGACTAACACACCAACTTGAGGAAGAAAGAATGTTGACTGCAAAGTTCTTCAAATCATCAGAGATGAACTAGGGCACGAACTTTGTCTCACAGATCACAATTTGCATGAAGAGAGAAGATGCAACTTGTATCTTGTGATTCTGCTTGATGCACTCTTGACGGCCCTTAAAATAATCCTTTTATATGTCTAGGGTTAGGAGAAAAGAAGTCCCAAAGACACACACACGGATTGGACTTGAAACAGATCAGAAAATCTGTTTTCTTTAATTCTCGATAGATAGAGGTATCGAGAGGTATCGAGCCAGCTGTCGAGGCTCGTGTAAAACAGCTTCTTTAAAGCTCGATAGATGTATCTGTCGAGGTAGGTGTCGAGCTTTAAAATCTTGCACTTCCTTGCTTGTATCTTGGACAGACTTCGACGGCTTCAACACTTAAACTTGAACCACTGTTTTTTGAAGTGTTTAACACATCCTAGATCTACCCAAATACAAGTAAAGTGCGTTTTGTCTAAGGATAAGCCAATTACATAAAATAGCGACATATGTTCACAATCTTGAACAACTACATATGTCCTAACAATCTCCCCCTTTGGCAATCCGTGACAAAACCACAACATACAAATGAAGATATGAGAGAAGTCATAAATCACTCAACTCATATTCACTTGTTACATACAATAAAATCTATCCTAACACAAACTCTTGAAAAACTTTGCAAGAAGAGAGTTTATGGCAAGAAGACTTTGACAACCTGTATTTCTGAAACACTTATAAACAAAACACATCAAGGCATCTTTGTGTGAAACAGAAATAATAGATTGCATACAAATAAAGAAGCATGTGTATAAAGACAGAAAAGAAACAACACATGAAAGATAGGTGAAAGAAAAACATACATCATCATGTAAAGAAAGAATATAAGTACAATGTATGGTAATACATGA
Organism: Castanopsis chinensis; assembly: GCA_032878915.1. Classification (NCBI taxonomy): domain Eukaryota; kingdom Viridiplantae; phylum Streptophyta; class Magnoliopsida; order Fagales; family Fagaceae; genus Castanopsis; species Castanopsis chinensis. The sequence goes on from JAVQMG010000017.1 coordinate 298,359, forward strand.
TCATAGTATCTCTAAAAGATAAGAAAAGAAAAGAAATACATAGATCACCTCACTACATCCCTCAAAGCACACTCCCCCTAACAAAAAAAGTCCTATGCTAACACTCCCAACACTCCCCCTAAGTATGACTACTCTCATACATGAACTACTCCCCCTTTTTGTCACGAGTGACAAAGGGTAGAGTGTCAAGTAGACATCTCATCCGATGAGGTAGCATCTCCATCATCATCATCGTCGGAAGCATCATCATCATCGCCATCATCAGCCTTGGTCTCAGACGACACATGAGGTGGCGGAGGAGAAACCTCGGAGGCAAAGCCGCCCATGGTCGCCTGTCGCCTGGCGATGCGACCAACACGGACATTCACCTGATACAACTCAGTGGAGAGTGTATCGAGGCGAGCATCCATGCGCTGTAACTGCGCCATGATGTCTCCCAAAGTGACATCGCTCGTAGAAGAGGAAGCAGATGCTCGAGCGGATCTGGAGGTGGTCGGACGGGTGGAAGGAGAGGCAGCATCCGACTGTCGCAATCTAAACTGTGCCTCGCTACGTTTTACGGTAGCGGCGTTTATGGCAGACATAACATGATAGTGATCGGACGTGGGGAAGGGAATGGAAAAACGACCCAAAATCCTCGTGATAGCAGAAGGAAAAATGAGCTTATCACGGGTGGCCGTATCTCTATAGACATCGATAATAGAAAAGATGAAGTGAGAAGGAAAGTCTATAGAGAGATCCTCTAGGAGGGACAACAAGAACCGAGCACGGGGCTCTGTGATTGAGTTGTAGTGAGAAAGAGGGTGCAACACAAAAGTCATCACCATGTTTAAGAAACGAGGACCTTTAGCAAAAGGTCGACATGGTGTGTACATGTGATCTCCCCAAGGGGTAGGACGTTCACAGAACGCCGAGATCATCTCGTCTTTGGACACAGTCCAGAGACGCTCACAACTAGGGTAATCGGGATGATCCACCCTAGGGACATGGAGTACCTCAGAGACAAGCTCTGGGGTGACACAAAAGCGCGTACCTCGAACGTTAGAGTAGAAAGAAGGTACTGAAGAATCTATCCCATGGATGTTGGAGTAAAACTCCTGTATCAACACGATGGGACAGGTAACCGGGACGTCACACAGTGACTCCCAACCCCGAGTGTGAATGACATCGGGTAGGTCAGTGTCGGCAAAGTCTGCCAAGACTACGTGGCGTTCCGAATGAACACCGCGTTTAGAGAAGTTCTCCGAGAAATCCTTATGGGCTTTCTCATCACGGAACCGAATAGAAGAGGGGGTAGGATCAAAAGAAGACGACCCTTTGTGACGAATAGGATTCCTAGGAGGAAAGGACTTACGTTTAGGAGCCATAGACGCTACTAACGCAAACATAGAAAGGGGGGAAAGAATAGACACGCAGAAAAGTCCCAAACAGATCAATATTGATAGAAGAAATATTGAAATGAAAAGAACGTATGCATGAAAATGCATGAGCATGTGACATGCAACTCAAAAACATCATGGGCTCAGCCCAATCCAAACCTAACAGCACACAATCAATTTGCACACATCTAAATGCATGAAAATACAATTAGAATGCTAATGTGATGCAATGCATGTGGTTTTGAAGATTAAAACTAGAAAACCAACCCAAAAATTTCATGAAAACCCCAAAAATTTTGAAAACTCCCAAAAATTTTCAAATACACAAAACCTAAGGTTTTAAACAATGAAATGCATGAGAATGAGGGATAATGTGCTTACCAAGAGATGAAGATCGCAAAGAACCACTTGAGAAAGCCTTGGAAGAGGTTTGGAGGGAAAAAAAAAAGTTTTTGAGAGAAAACAGAGAGATTTCGAGCGAGAGAGATCGAGAGAATGACTGAAAAATCGCGAAAAAGCAATTTATAGAGCTTCAGTAAATCTCGACAGCTGCAGGTGTCGAGAGCTGTCGAGGTAGCTGTCGAGGTAAGCTGTCGAGGTTTGAACGTGGACAGATACAGCTATCGAGGTCAGCTATCGAGGGAGAAGAAAGACACGTGAGGTACCCTCGATCGATCCAGCAGCTATCGAGGAGCTATCGAGCAAACAGAAACTTTCTCGATCGATCCAGCTGCTATCGAGGTATCTGTCGAGACTGCGATAAGAAAGAGTCCAAGAAGCTCGACAGATAGCTATGTGTCGAGAGGTATCGAGGAGGTGTCGAGCTCCCTTTAAGTGCAGTTTTTTCAAAAGAAGAAAAACACAGACATGAATGCAATCATGCATGCAACTCAACCAAAGATACAATCAACACATTAAGCTCTTAATAACATCTCTCAACAAGAAAAAGTGATGCACATGAATCTCAAAACACGCACACACACACTAAACAAGTCTAACCAATTTTATATTTCAAAAACAAGTTAAGATAGTTTAGTGATCATACATTATCACATGTAAACTTTGTGATGGCCAAATCACATTGTACCTGCACATGTATCAAGAATAGCAAAGAATATTGCGTGTTGTGTGTGAAAACATCGCAAGATTGCATAAGTGTCTCAATGTTATGACGATTTGAGATATGAGAAAATCTTTAACTCACACACAATCATAACCGTTTGATGGGGACTATCACCTTTGAGGTACATCCTATAACTCCCACATCTCCTAGAAAACACGCTTGCAACCATTTTTAAAGCACTTTTAATCTTTTTGCTTTTTATTTCTTTGCATATTTTCTTTTAATCAAGCATATCATGCATGGGCATATAAGAGAGAGAAAAGAACTACCCAATGATGTTAAGCTTTTGACACTGCACTTTTGCTATGCCGAAGCATACAGGTGTCTTATGACATTGCACTTTTGCTATGCCGAAGCATACAGATGTCATTTATGATTGGCGAGTAACAGTGGTGAGATGGTTATTTATGCCTTTCTCTTAGGATTTTCTAGTTCAACCCGTCAAAAAGAGTGACATGAGTGTTAAGAAGAAGAGATCACTTAACCTTACTCATCACAAACAAAGAGCTACAAAGCTCACTCGCTTAGTTGTGCAAAAGAGTGCTCATCTAAGCTATAGATGATACAAAGTTTAGGAAACTTTGTTTCAATGGCCATTACAAAAGTTCGCATGAACTAATGCACACAAACACACACTGTTTTTGTATTTTTCATTTTTCAATTTTTTTTTTTATTTTTATGAGAGAAGCAAAAATAAAACACAAAACTGAAAACACATAAACAAAAACATGTAAAGCAAAACAATGCATAAAACTAGACTGACTCAAAACAGTAAAGAAACACACAAGTAATGCAACACACAAAAAGAGAGAGAAGAAGAAGTGACTGAAATCACTTAGAACCCTTTGGCTTCCACACCTTGGAAGATCCTTTCCTTTTAGTAGACCCTTGAACCGGTGAAGAGGGAGAAGAACATGAACCGTTCAAGTTCGAAAGGAACATGAGGGCTTTAAGAATATCTCCAAGAGGAGCGAGAGAAGACTGAAGCTGATTCTGGCTCCCAGATGCTATAGCGCCATTGCTCTGTTGAGTGGCAATCCACTTGTAGCAATTTGGTCGAGTGTGACCGGCGAGACCACAATGATAACAGAGATGCGGCTTCTTCTGTTTGGCCTTTTGAGAGTTAGCCTTCTTATTCCTAGGGTTTCTAGGTTCCCTTTTTACAATTTTAGGGGGTGCTCCTAGGATGGACTTGTCTACGTTCTCACTAACTAAACCAGTTTTAACATTATTCTCCTCAGTTTTAATGTTATTAGCGGGTGGAACAAAGACAGTAGTACTAGAAGTAGGAGTATTAGAGAGAGAGAATTCATACCCCAATCCAGTACGATCTGAAGAAGATCTCTGAGCATCTAGCATCTTGTCCAGCTTGGCGCTTGATGTCCTCTCTAGTTGTGCTCTGACTTGAAACAACTCTGCTTCAAGCTTCTTGGTCCTCTCAGCCAAGAAATTGTTCTCGAACCTCAGTGCTCCAATGGTTTGATTCGCTTGATCAACCTTTGTGGACAACTCCTCACGGTCAAGTTCCACATCACTGAGCTTCTTGGTGGCCAGCCTATAGAGCTTCTCATGCTTTTCGGAGAGCTTGTATAGCTTCTCATAGGCAGTGTGGATATTATCTTGATCATCCATAATCTCACACTTGGATTCCACCAATTCCTTCTCTTCATCCACCTCTTCTGTAACCCCATCAGTAGGATTAACAGTGGCGGTGAAGGCATTTAAGATTCCGTCGTCTTCATCCTCGGAATCGTCCTCGGGCTCTGTGTCGCTTAAGGTAACAGCAAGTGCCTTGCTCTTCCCTATGCTCTTAAGGTATGTAGGACACTCTTGTTTCATGTGTCCAAAGCCTTGACACCCGAAGCACTTTGGTCCAGTGGGAACAGTGTACTGACCTCCATCCTTGACATCCTTCTTCATTTTATCCGGATTCTTGAATTGTGAAGAACTGGATTGTCTTCGGTCTTTGTTAAAACCCTTTCCATTGGCATTCTTCATGAACTTCTTGAATTGCCTTGTGATGTAGGATTTCATCTTGGAATCTTCATCATCAGACGAGTCATCCGTATCACTGCTTTTGGCCTTCAGTGCCAAACTCTTGCCCTTGCTCGACTTGCCTAACCTAGTCAGCCCTAACTCATAGGTTTGCAAGTTTCCAACCAGCTCAGTCAAAGGAATTCTGTCAATGTCCTTTGATTCTTCGATCGCCGTGATCTTCGCATGAAATCTTTCCGGCAGCGATCTGAGCACCTTCCTTACAATCTTGGGTTCTGGGATGGTCTTCCCAAGATTGAAGGCTGAGTTCACTATGTCCTTCAGCTTGGCATAGAACTCATCGAACGACTCATCCTCCTCCATCTTTATTTCTTCAAAGCGTGTGGTGAGCCTTTGCAGCTTTGAATCTTTGACAGCCTTAGTGCCCTCATAGGTTGTCTGGAGGATGGTCCATGCTTCCTTCGCAGTTTCAGTTGAGGAAATTTTCTTGAACTCCTCATTGGTGACTGCACTGAATAGGGCATTCAATGCTCTGCTGTTGAAGTTGGCCGCCTTGATCTTTGCATCATCCCATTCGGCCGGCGCTTCTGTAGGCTTGGTCCAGCCTATCTCCACAGCTTGCCACACTTTCTCATCTAAAGACTGCAAGAAAGCTCTCATGCGTACTTTCCAGTATGCATAGTTAGTGCCATCAAATAAAGGAGGTATGATTAAAGATTGTCCTCTATCCATGACAGCAGGGGTCAATGGATCACACACAGTAGATTAAACCTAATCAGAGTGTGCTTGCTCTGATACCACTTGCCAGGCCACAAACGCGTTGACCCCTTGTGATAATTTAGATTAATTAATTAGCCTAGTTATTAATTAATCAAATTAGCATGCAATATAACGTGGCAGCACAAACAAATCACCAAACTAAGTTAAGCAGCGGAAATTAAATGACACGGTGATTTGTTTACGAATGGGGAAAACCTCGCGGCAAAAACCCCACCGGGTGATTTAAGGTCACCACTCCCGAAACTCCACTATTATCACAACGAGCAGTTACAAGTAAGGAATCCCAGTACCTCACCAACCTACAGTTGAACTCTTACCCCAATACCCAATTGGACTCGTTCTGTAGTGACAATTTCTCCAATTCAATGCACGGCTCCCAGTACGTGACTAACCAATCTGATGCGCGGATCCCAGTACGCGTCTTACTCCTTTGCACGAATCCCAGTACGTGACTAACACACCAACTTGAGTAAGAAAGAATGTTGGCTGCAAAGTTCTTCAAATCATCAGAGATGAACTAGGGCACGAACTTTGTCTCACAGATCACAATTTGCATGAAGAGAGAAGATGCAACTTGTATCTTGTGATTCTGCTTGATGCACTCTTGACGGCCCTTAAAATAATCCTTTTATATGTCTAGGGTTAGGAGAAAAGAAGTCCCAAAGACACACACACGGATTGGACTTGAAACAGATCAGAAAATCTGTTTTCTTTAATTCTCGATAGATAGAGGTATCGAGAGGTATCGAGCCAGCTGTCGAGGCTCGTGTAAAACAGCTTCTTTAAAGCTCGATAGATGTATCTGTCGAGGTAGGTGTCGAGCTTTAAAATCTTACACTTCCTTGCTTGTATCTTGGACAGACTTCGACGGCTTCAACACTTAAACTTGAACCACTGTTTCTTGAAGTGTTTAACACATCCTAGATCTACCCAAATACAAGTAAAGTGCGTTTTGTCTAAGGATAAGCCAATTACATAAAATAGCGACATATGTTCACAATCTTGAACAACTACATATGTCCTAACATCATGGATAAAAGCCAGTCTCTCATTTGAAGAGAACTGTAATATCAAATACATCTTGTTTTTCTAATCTCCCTTCTTTGAGTGTCTCAGAAAATACAAGTCTAAAAGTTATTTGATTCTCTCCATGATGATTGTTGGAAAAGATCTCAGTTTATACAATCAGGAACTAGACTGTCTCAAATTCAAAATGTGCAAAGGAGTTCGTCTGAACAGAGTTAAAGTTAAAGGCCTAGCTCGGATGAGGCAGATGAGAGAAGATACCATTCCCACTAATTTGTTGTCCAAGCATGAAGTTTGTTTCATGATGAAGTCCGCCTTTAAAGTGATGGACACGTGCTTATGGTACCTTGATAGTGGTTGCTCAAGACACATGACTGGAGACCGATCCCTCTTCAAAGTCTTCGAGTCTAAGAAAGGTGGAAATGTCACTTTTGGTGATGGGAGCAAATCACAGATAAAAGGGAAAGGAATTATCTCTCTACCTGGACTGCCAGACATTGCAAATGTTCTCTATGTGGATGGCCTGTTGAGTATAAGCCAGATATGTGATCAAGACTTCATGGTGTTATTCTCCAAAGGAAAATGCCTTGTTATGAATGAATCTGGAAAGAAAGGCCTCTGTAGCTGCAATGGCCTCTGCCTTCCTTCCACCCCCACTCTGGCCAGGGAGAGGAAGAGAGGGATGAGTCTTCTCATCGAGTCTCCCAACAATGGACTCACTATCTCAATCAAGCTCTTTTATTGCATTCGAAGTATTAGTCCTCTTATCTGTTAACAGGCTGGCGTTATTTTCATCGATCAGTCGGCGCCGGCATCTCAATGGCTGGGGACTACCTTACTCGTAATAGCCACTATGGCCTGCTTTCTTACTGCCAGCGTTATCCCGTCTTTTTTCGTTTCAGTTATTCTCTGGATGTACTCGTCCGCCTTCTCGAGTCTCTAGACTTGCTTCCTAAAGCTCTGTGGCTGCCTGCCTGTGATCAACTTCTTTACTTTTCGTTTTTTGAGCCTTTTCCTTTGCTGTTAGCTGTAGCATACTGTCTTAGTCGGCTAGCTTGACTTTATCTTATCATATTCTGGTGGTGTAGCGTTTTTTTTTCTCCAGACCACCACCGACAGCCTTAGCTTGTGTGACTTCCGCTCCAGAAATGAGAGTCAAGCTGTGAACAACGAAGAATAAAAATACACATTGGGACGTCGGGGTCTAACCTCGTTTTCCCCTGTCGTCCAATTCCTTCCTTTGGCTGGAAGCCTTCACTGGGGTCGGCCCACCTACATACAACCGGATTGCCGATAGAACTTCGTAGATCTTGCCTACCGGTCGGTCATACAAGTGTGATTAATATAGAGAAGTGGTTTCCTTTGAATTTGACAAGGGTTCGGCCACAGCTGCTCTAGCCGTGTTGCATAAGAAGGAAAGACTGAACAACTTACTTACGGAGGGACAACTCAAAGTTTCCTGACGGTATACCCGTCTCCTACTATTCAACATTTTGGCTTAGGCTTTCTCTGGCTTTTCTACTCGTCTGGCATTCTGTTCTCCTTTGTCTTATTTTTTTATTCAATCTTTCTTTGTTGTTATTACTTGAGTTGACTTAGAGTGTTGAAAATCTACTTTGTTATTAGCTTAGGTTGGGTTGAATTTCCAGTCTTCGGGCCTCAACACCGGAGTTCATCCTGAGGCCGAGGTACGTAGTGACGTCTCTTGCTGGGCCTTTTGATAAGGAATGGTCGGTTTCTTAGTCTTAATCCAGCGACTGGCCTTGCTCCGAGCGATATCCGAAGTATGGTTCGCTTAGCCAATTTAGCAGGATCTTATTCGACAACCTCACCCATAGCTTGAAGTTGATTTCGCTTTCTCCTTTTGGCTTTTGGACGGCCAACGAAAGCTGTCAGTTGTGGACCTTGACTTGGAAGACTAAGTAAGGGCAATACAAGGCAGAGTACCGCCATTCCCTCCTAGCTTCGGATGCCAGTTCAGAGCTTTTGAGAGAAGGTTTCCCGGTTGCATTGGTTAGTAGATCCCCATCAGTAGGAGGTGTTGATTCATCCTGCCTCTCTCCAGTAGCTGACTGGTTTGGGTCTAAGCAGAGAAAGAAAGATTTACAGTTCTGTGCCAAAAGAGATAGATGAACTACAGAGACTAAGCTGCCTCCTCACCACGAGGATTTTTTCCATCTTTCATACTGACACCCGGATACGAAATTTACTGAACTACTTGAGCCTGCACCGATGTTCGTTCATCACAGTGATCATCAGAAAAGGAAAGGTTTGGGAGCTTACGCTTCCTCTGCTCGTCATTGATCGAATGAACTAAAGGCCAGTCATTGTCCCACCCGATCTTGTTTGTTTATAAGTATAAAATATGGATTCTTTCATCCCCAGTCCTCTCGTCCCGGAAGGAACAAGCAAGAGACAACGCTAACTGGACGAGGAATTGAGCCGGGCTATATGTATGGAGTGGAGGGGGGGAAACCTCCATTCCAAAGACGTGGCCCACGCGCCTCATCAGCGCAAAAAGGAGCCGCTAGTAATAACGTCTGATTGATTCCTTTTTCCGCAATCCCACTCTGTTGTTGTCGGTACAAAACCGAAAGGTATATCCTAAGAGGTATCACCTCTTCCTTTTGAGAGTGATATAAAGAGTCACAATCAAGGAGATATTTGTGTTATGATTCCCACATTCCAAATATTTAGTGACAAGAAATCGTGTGTGCGTCTTTCATGGCAAGAGAAGCTCGATCGTGCTCGTGCTAGAACGGATAGTGGAACTTCTAGTTTATGTGGTTTTGGGGTATTGAATTGGATTGCAAAAGAAAGCAGGACTCCTCTTAAGATTGATAGTAAGAGATTGCCGAACCAAAGTATTCCGCTTTTTTCACACCTTTTATGATGCATAGTATTTCCCATCTAAGGCAACCTTTATTCAATCTCCGGATCGTATTATAGGGTTACAAGATCCTCGGTCCTCTCGAATTCCATCCTTTTCTCTACTCGATGCGATCAACTACTCCTATATCACCGACATCAGGTTTGTACTCTTTTTATGCCTAATCTTGGGATTTGGTGGAGCCTTGTACCCCATATACTTCTTTTTAATAATTAGATCTGTTGTTCGGTAAATCATCTGAATCTCCTACGTCCTCAGCCTTGCCCACCACATTCAAATGTGCAGTTGGGACTGCCTATGCCTTGCCTATTTTGTGAAAACGGCGTTCCCAATCTTATTAGCAACCTTAAAGACTTTCACCCTAATATACCATCCTAACATTTCGACCCTTTAGAGATCAGGTCCCATCAAGGAGCGGTATCCATGTCGATAATGATCGGGGCAATCTTCTTGAGTCTGGCACTGCCCTTGTATAATACACCATTTCTATTGGTTAACGAGTACGATGTTCCTCTTCCTTGATTTAGTAATCTTTTTCGAATAGAGGGTTTGCTTTCTGTTGTCTTGATTGAGGTTGTTTGGAGTGCAGATGGAAGTGTTGTCGAGGTCCGAGTGTAGTCTAGTCAATCTTGTTGGCTATACGAGCGAGAGATTCCCCGGGAAGTCTTTCAAAAAAGGAATGAGCGCTCTGCCCTAGCGAAGACGCACGGGAGAGATTCACCAAACTAGGGGCATATCCCGGATGACAGCTCGACCGATTAAAGCCATCGATGAGCTAAACAGAGGATCCCTACTTGATACGAAACAGAACAGGAACTTCACTCATACTTAAATACTTCAATCGATGAACTCCTTGCTTCATCGATGCTCGAGGAAGCAAGAGCGGGATGAGTGCCAACTACAACTACTAATGCTAATGGAAGCCCCTTTCTTGCTCTGCAACTCTCGAACTAGAGGAAGGAAAGCGCTATACCCACCCACGGAAGAAGCGAGGACGGGAATCTTGTACTAATTAAGCGGGAAGACCGATCTATTTCATTAAAGGAAGAAGGGGATTCGCAGGCAGGAAAAGATCAATAAACAGAAGGCCAAAGAGCAAAAGCCACTCATCAATTGCTTGTGAAATGCGGATGAGCACGGGCAGGTTATACACTTTCCCGAAGCGGTAAATGAAAAATGAGATAAGAGATGTTAGCATTAGCGGAAGATTGATCCTATAGTCTTACCCACTATCAAGCGGTTGAGGATCTACCACTCAAGAGATGATATGCTTACCCGTGAAGACGAAAGTTTACCGTGTTGGCAAATCCGGTCCCAAAAGCCGCCCAATTATCATATTTTCAGGCAGCCACTAGTTTTCCCCCAGAGGACCCAGGAAAGTCTCGTTTTTTCTTAAGAAAGATGGCGCCTCTAAAAGGATGTCTTCCATTTAATCAGCAGCCAAGGCCAAGACCAGAAGAGAGAGTCCTACCATCACGAGGGATTCAAGATAAAGAGATAGCAAGCAGGAAGGACGAATGCGAGTGCGAGAGAATGAGACTGCTAGCTTACACAGGTAAGGACTAGAATCGAAGACAGGATTGAAAGAATAAGCTGGACATTCAGGCACGGAATCAACCGTTCGAGAAGAAGCTGCTTGAGAGTAGGCTGTTGTGCACTCATAGGTTGCTGTTGTTACAGAATGCGTTGTGCACAAATGGGTTGTTCGAGAAGGAACTGACAGAAAAAGCTCTTTGAAAGAGTAGGCTGTTCTCTTTGCGTTAATGCCTTAAAAGGCAGGGACCTAAGCTAAGGGATTGTCCTTCCTCTTTGACGGAGTAGCGGGCAAAGTCCCCCAGTCGATATTAGATCGCCTCGAGGCCGAATAGACTGAGATTAGTCCTTCTCCCCTGCCAAGGGTTAAAGGAGAACCATTAGGAATTTCATTCCCCTCCGACGCCTAGAAGACAAAGAACGGGGAAAGTCAAGCCTTACTTCCGATTCCTTCCATCAATTCCTTCCCAGAAGAGGACGCTGTGAACAAAATGGGATTGATAGCATAGAAGGAGCTGCAATTGAATCAAATAGGTTCTTTGCAAGTGAAGAAGAAAGAATAAGTTGTGATAGAATCAGCTGTTACAGAATAGGCAGCTATAGAATCAGCTCGGTCCTTTCTTCCTAGATGCTTTTCATAGCTATCCGATGATCCTGTAACTACCGCTGCCGATGCCGAAGTGCTTCCTTCATCGTCTCAAGTAGGGGATTAGGCCCTCGAAGACACTGGAAATCCCCAGAGTCTGTCTTCGAATCAGGAAGTACCAGCAGATAATGAAGTAGGTCTGGTCACTCGAGCAGAATTTATGGCCATGTTAGATAGAAATCACCAGGCCGTAAATGAGTACTTCGATAAACAGATTCAAGAAATGACCGATAGATATAAACGAGAAACTGAACGAATATAGGAGTCATGGAGGCGTGACTGTGAAACCATACTTTGGTACAGTTAACAAGGTTGGTACCTATGTTAGCGAAAGGACACATCGAGAGGCTGATAGAGTTCTCTTAGATATAAACCAGTCCTTGTCAGCTACAGTGGCACCGATGGCCAAACAAGTGGCCAGAGAAGTCATAGTCACCCTTGAGCCCATAGTTGCTAAGCACAATGAGACTAACCAAGCCTTGGTTGGCGAGATCCAAAGAGTAGCCTCGAATGCAGGCCAGAGATCTGACTTAGAAAGGAATCGAATGACCCTTAGCACTAGGGCACCCCCACAGGACCCTAGGTACCTCTAGCTAATGAATTCCCAAGCCTTAGGGAGAACCCTTTGTTTGAACAAGGGGGGTCAATGGCCAGAATTACCAAATCCCACAGCCTGCTGTGCCAGTGAAAGGAAGACTTGACCAACTACTTGATCGAACAAATGTATGGCCCTAGATTACAGAGAATTAATATGCCATTATATAGGAAACCCTATCCTGATTACATAGATAGGGACCACCCTTTTCCTAGGGGGTATAAAATACCTGAATTTACCTTGTTCTCGGAAGAAGGAAGTGTCTCAGCCTTAGAGCACATGGCTCGATTTACTTTCCAGTGTAGGGACAAATGATGATTACCTGAAATTTAGGCTTTTCCCGAGTTCATTGACAGGCCAGGCTTTCACTTGGTATGTCAACCTTCTACCCAACTCGATTTTCACTTGGGAGGACATGCAGAACCAGTTCCAGTCCCATTTCTCGAGGACAGATCCTGGTGTGTCCATGGTAGACTTGGCTCGAATTAGACAGCAAGTTAGAGAAACTACGGAACAATATATAATGAGGTTCAAGAGGGCTAAAGTTAGATGCCAAGTGAATATTCTTTCGGAGTCTGAATTTGGCTCAAGATGGCCTTGACTTTGAAAGGGTAGACAGGCTTGACTCACTGATTGGACAGTTGGCACTGGAATGATAGCAAGCATCCCCTCTTCTCTTTCCTGGTATGAAAGAAGGAGCTAGGATCAATCTCCTTCACAGTGTCCTTTCGCGTACTCCTCTGTCTCTTTCCTCTCTTCAATTATCGAGACCAGTACATACAAAGATCTAGTCATCTCCTTCTAAGAAGTCAAATCTCCTTCCTATATTTTCTTCTAAAAAGAAAGAATAAGAGTAAGAGCCTTTCTTAACTCTTGAACTGTAAGAGAGGCTTCATTTAGGAGCGATCTTTTCATCCAACTAGAAATATCGTATAGAAATAGAAAAGCCACGCCCAAAACTCCCATGTCTTTCTTGGTTTGACCAACCCAACCGGCGATTTGTCGGCTCCAACCCCTGGTCAGGATAATCAACCGCCCCTGGTCGTCGAGCAAGCACCAGCTGATCCCGCTCCACAGGAGGTTCCCTTGCGGGACTTTCAACATCAAACAATAAAGAATCGCCTGGAGACTTTTACTCCACAAAGAGAAGTAGACGACGACCAAGTAGACGCGATCATTAGTTTAAAAGAAGCTATTCTCGATCGCATGGCCCAATTGGACCCCCATCCATTCTGGGCTGAGCAAAAGAAAAAGTTGGTCGCTCATGGAATCTTAAATAAACAAGCAGAGTATACAATGGAAACACTGGAAAAGAACCTTGATAAATTAACGACCGAGGGCCAAAACTCTTTCTTTTTTAAAAAGCTTATAAAAACAAGAGATAACTTCGAGTTAGACGGCCGATTTGCTTGACAAGCAGCTCTATCTATTGTTCAGTAAACAACCCCTTGTCCTCGGAGATACCCAACTGGGAGCAGAGAAGGCATGTGTAAAAACAAACATGATATCTTCGTTGTATTCCTGCCCCTGCCCTAACCGACAGACACATTGTGAATCAAAAAGCGTGACGAGAATTCTCAACCCGAGATGTTAGAAGGTGCAAAACAAAATCAATAGGTTTCGCAACTGCTACAATTGCTTTCAGTTATTGCTGCACGTGTTTATGGATTGAACGAGATTGTTGTAGGTCTAAGGAATGGTTCTTTTATTTTGTATAAAGAAGAGAAAGTCCCCTAACGCGGTTGAGGCTGACCGAAAGCGGGTAGGCCGCCAATGGTATTTTATTATAATTGCATATTTGCCGGGACACACCTCTGTGCATCCTGCCCGGGCTGACAGGGTTTTGGCGCCAAAAAGGGAGGGAGAGAGATAAATCTCTCGTTAGGTCTTGGTATGGTTGCCGCGGGTTGTCGTCGGCCCGACGACCTTTGGGAGAATAACCCCTTCTCCCCCCGGATGTAGTCTTCATTAGTCTTGCTTTTGTCGAAGATGAACCGGGTTACCAAAGTCACGATCAGCAAGGTTGAAATCCCATCTGGAAAGCGCTGGTTCAAGCCCAGCTCGTGACAAGGCCATGGTCATTTAGATGTCTTGACGCCTTTCTTTTCTCGGCTATGAGATTAGAATCATTTCCTTAGGCCACTCCATTCCCAGCTGATAGAACAGCCATCCATGTTGTTTTTTATAAAAACCTTATGGAGCAAGTAAGAAGACGAACGAGAGACAGAGCAAGAGCACTTTTCACAAGGCGGATGGGTGATGGGTAAAAGGTTTCCCTCTTTCTTCTTTGTTCTTTCATCCCACAGATTAGCCCAACAACTAGCTATCCCATTGGAAAGAGTCCCTAATATAACACCAATAACAGGAAGGAAAGACGCAACTACGAAAAGGTACCTATAACCCGCTTTCCATGCAACCTATTATCCCCTAGGGAGTTCTTCTATGGACCCAATTCGCTCGCTCCAGCATGTGTTAAGCATACGGGCGACTGGACCTCAAATGAAACCGTCGGGAAAGGAACTGTAACCCTTAGCCCTTTAGCCTGCTTTTCCTATAGCTCGCAGGTTACCCTGTAAACTAGCTATCCATTCGCTTGCTTTCACTAGCTTACTGGCTAAAAGAGAACTCTCTTTACTTTAGAAGATCCTGCTGTAAAGGCTTTCCTTGAAAGGGATGATAACTCTTAATTAAGTAAATAGACTCTTACTGTCTTGCCTTAGAACCTGCTTTTGATCTTGACCTTGAACCAGCAAATCCTGATCCCTTAACGGACTTATAAATATCCGAGTGAAAGCTGCGGACTCAGCCATATATAGGAGCAACTTGGAGAAGAGAAAGCTAAGTGGTTTTCCGCAGGATCTTTTCTTGACTTGACACCGAAAGTACATCTTTGGGAACACCTATACATATATCAGTCAGGAATGTTGGGCACCTCGGCAAATCCACATATTTGGCAATGCTCCTTTCCTGAAAGCGATCGGACGGGTAGTTTAAGAAGAGCGAGAGGAAGGCCATCAAACATAAAAAAAATTTCCACAAAAGAAGACAATTTCACTGCTCTAGAAGTTGAAGCTGGAGATTCAATAGCGGCAGCTGCCTTGACTTATGTTATGTGATATTCTTGGCTTTCTCTCTTACAAGACTCTCTCCTTTCCTAGACCTGAAGGATAAGCCGAGGCTAGAGAAGAGAGGCAACCTAGCTCGGAGCCAGAGAAGGGCAAATAGCTGACGAAGCTTCCCTTCTTTTCTTTTCAAAATCAGCCTTTTTCTTATTAGCGAGATAGCGGCCGAGTATTGAAGAGCTAAGCTTTCCCCGGCTATATCTATCAGAGGAAGACGACGCCGGCCCTTATTGTCTTGACTTCCTTCTCTGATAAGAGGGATAACCTTAGAGGGGAGTTGGCTTCTAGCGAATAGGAATCCCAGCTCATAATCAATCCACTAACCTAAGAAAAAGCAGAGATGGCACTTTTCAGAAAGATCTGGTGCTTTTAAAAGCAATGAAACCCTAGGTCAATCGGTTTCGTTAGCTCAATTACCCGGAAGTCGTCTGTAAAAATGAAAATAGGAATACTAAGGTATACAGTCTTAATTGCATTTTTTCTAGCCCGAGAAAAAAGGTCTTTAAGGAACGAAGCTTTGAGGCCTCTTTACGGAAAGAAGCTGACTCTTTATATTGACGATGACACCCACTAGGGCTCAAAATGGGCATTTCCAGCCAGGTTCTTTGTTATAAGTTGGAGTTGATTCTGGGGCTGAAGTTTCAAACTAATGGGATGAAACAGGTCTTTCTGGAAGGAAGAATAGGACAACTACTGCCATGTTTTATGTTGCCCGATGGGCTGATAAATAAAAATAGCCAGCCTCGCTAAAAGCTTCAGGAGCCAGGAGAAAGGAAAGAATAGTGACTTCCTGGGAGGAGGCGTAGGACTAGAGGGTGTCACCAAGAAATCCTCTAGAATAAAGGAATTCAAACTTTCGGATGCAATAGTTTATTCTTATTTCAAAGATATCAGATTCGTAACGCTAGTTTGTTTATTGATCGGTTTCAGCGCTTGGTGGGTCCTTGTTCCGGAGCAGCTACTAGAAGGACCGGGTGTCCTTTGCTCACCTGACATAGCAAGGCTCGTTAAAGATACCTTTATAGATCAGGTTTGTAGCGAGCATCATGTCAGCAGCCCTTGCGACTGCGGGGAACCAATCAATAATCAGGTCAGAGAATACTTTTATAAACAGGAATTCGATGATCCCCTCCATTTCGCTCCTAGTAATAGAATGAAAGCCGCTTCCGTTAGTTACAAATTAATTAGGATTCTCCTAAAAGCAAACCAATGCCCGGCCCGGGCGAAATTTGGGCGCTGGTTCCTCGATCTCTGTTCTTGCTCGTGAAAAGCAGCATCCAATGTTGCCTTGCTTGAGGGCGAAGTGCTTGTCGCTCGTCAAGCTCGTATTGGATTGGATCTTAGCCCGTCAGGTTACCGACCTTTAGAAGGCCATACTGGACCCCAGGTTTATCGATGCCAATCTCGCACCGAAATACGTACCATAGATCAAGGAAGATTTGAACCCCCTTAGTCCAAAGAATGGACTAGACTTCCTTTCTGATCTTTATCCTGACAAAACGACTTATCCGTCAATCTCCTATACATATACATGGTTTCAGTGTAGTACGCAATTGTTCGATCCAAGACAGGCGACATGACCGTCCATGCTATCGGTCAAGATTCGCTCCATAGACTCCCCATTCATATTGATCTATAGGCCTCCTCCGTTCATATCGATTGAGGTCTTTTTGTACCATATTTGGATCTGCCTCTTCTTCGATTCGGAATTCCCAGCAAATCCTTGACTCCTCGAATACGACACACCTGGCGAATCTTTCACTCTACCTCCTCTTATTAAGACCATAGGAGTAAATGATTCATCCCAATCCGGATGTTCAGGAAGGGCATTGTCGACTAAAGAGATGGTTCTGTCAGCAGTCGGAGCGAGAGTAAGAAGCGGCAGTAGAAGGAGTAGGAGCTGTAGATGCCAAGTATAACGGCAGAGGAACAGAAGCAGTACTCGACCGTAGTTAGAGGTCTCCACATCGTTATTCCCACGGGCGTCAAAAGGAAAAAAGGCTTCCGGGAAAAACCACATAGGCTGAAAAGAGAGTTTCGTAGACGCTCGACTAGATAGGGTAAGTGAGGAGAAAGGGTATCGTTCAGAACAGCTCCGATAGGATCACAAGTAAGGGAATAAAAAACAAGGTTTTTGCCCTCATCGGTCGAAGACAAGCGTAAGCTGCCCTTCCTTTATTTCCTACTTTTCGTTTCACCTCACCTTTTTTTTTGTCCATCCATGGAAAACCGAGACAAAGCAGCTCTTTCCAGGCGACCTGACCTCGTCGTTCTCTGGTGGAACAGAATGCTGCCCGATCAGACCACCCAAGTCTTGCGCACACGACTCGTCTTAATAGTCTTTGTTTAATAACTGCGTACATAATGAGTAACTGCTGCTCAATGTTCTATATTTCATGCTATTGGCATACATATTAACATAAAGGCAGCCTCCTTAGTTAGCTCATGAATCAACATATGAACTATTGCGCTAAGTGGTCGCAAAGTAATTAGGCGGCTGATTGCCATTGCTTTTGCTTGTCGGCCCCTCCCGTTCCCTCCTAGTTCCGATTGCTTTCTGCAACTACCTAACTATCATCTACTGGCTTCCTCTATTCCCAATACCATCTTGTACTTGCTTGTATGAGTCTAAAGAAGGAATAGCTGCGGGGGAAACGAAGAAAGAAATCTCTTTCGTTTTTTCTATTAGACTAAGTTCATTAACAAAGCGTTCAAGTGGGCGTGTTTGCTTTGCTTCAGCGGGGATGGAACATTATAAACGTAATAAGATACCTTAGCTTACTCCGGAAAAGTACTATAGCATGTATCTCCCCCTTTAGAGTATAAATAATGTCGTTCTCTGGTTATACTCCCACTAGGGCAGGCAACCGGCCTTCAACAGATACCTTATTATACACTTGCAGTACACGAAAGGGTGAGCATAGTCTAGTAGACGGAAAAAAACCAACCTGTCTTTATTTGTTAAAAGCAGGTACTCTTCCATAGCTGCTACTTCCATACGCTGATCGGAGGTCTCGGAGACCGAACTCACCGGGATGCAGAAGAGCTGGGACCTAGGAGACAATCCCCCTTGACCCTCTCTTTTCTTTATTCATATAGGAAAAATTCGCCGTAGGGACATCTCTCAATAGAAGAGAATTCGGCTAGTCAGGCCGGACAAGCAAACTCACTTAGGCAGCTACAAGCGCAAGGGGAAGGGAGGAAGCTTTGGGGCATCAACGGGATCCATAGGGTAGGCAACCGGCCGTAGGGGAGGAGGCCATGGTCTCGTCGTTCACCAGCAATTTGGTTGATACAAACATTTTTTTTCTGCCTATCTTTCTGTGGTAGTCACGGAATGGACAAGTGACAGCAGTACCCATTTCCGGAGTGGAATCAGCACCAGGAACGGAGTAAGCAGCGAAGGAGGTAGAGGCAGGCATGAAGGCAAGAGCAGTTATGGTTCGGTCAGTGCCTTCCCTTAGGGCTAAGTCCCTTCCGTCCGTCCCTTCGGTAAGTCAGTTAGTCAATCAGTTCAGTCTGTTAGTCTCTTCTTATATCTTGCACGAGCATCCCATTTCATTCCTTTCTTTTGTACTCGGCTAGACAGAAGGGGTCGGTCGATAGCCAACTCGAGACTTCTTCATTCAATCCGACATCGGTGGAAAAGAAAAGGAGGCTGCTTTTGCTTTAGCAGGATGGGATGGATTTCTTTTTTGGTGGTGGGTCCGGAGTAGGAAATCGCATCATAAGCGGGTAGGTCATCATATAGGTTTCGAGGAGGGGAACTCGATCCGATTCCGAATACTGCTCCTTCTTTACCAGGTTCAGATCTTTACTCGACTTCACATGTGGAGGGAAATCCTATAAACGGGGGAGTGACGGAGACGGAATAAAGGCTGATCTGGCAATCGATCTTGATGTCGCCTCGTCCCCTCAACTGCTTCATTAGCGGGTGATCGATCCGTCGAATCCGACTCAATTTCCCCAACCTTTCTGTTGGACCATTCATTGGATTGATCCTTCCACCGCCCCTAGAGGGCGCCAGGTAGACCAGAACGGGAAAGAAAAATCACCCTTATCCAACTACCAGCGAGGGCACTCCACCTTCTTTATTGAACTCGAACGCGGGACAATCCAGAATCGCTTCGGGTGGGGGAAACATATCTACACTGACAGGAAAGGGAAGACCGAGCAGACTAGGGGCTAACGTCTCGATGAAACGGAAAGCGAAAAAGCAATGAAAATGCAACCTCAGAGTTCGGGGCAGACCCAGTTTCAGTGGTTTCGGGATGACCTTCGTGTGGAATATAGGGAGTGCGCAGAAGCTAGTCAAGTGGCTCGAGAGACCTCAAACTGTCTGATCAATCGTCAGAAAAAAAAATTCTTTATTCTAAGACCGAAGCTTGAAGTCCCCTATTCAGTTCTGTCTTTCTTTCGCTTTTCAGCCACTTCTGCTGCTCTCAAACAACAGAACTACTTGCATCTGGGGTGAAATGACCTGCTGGAACCAAACACAGGTTGAGGCACTTTCTTCGCCTGCCCTTTATCTTTATATTATAATTAGAAGTTGCAAAGATCCAGTTCTTCCTCGGCTTCACAGGCTCAGCCATGAAATTCCCAGAATCGAGACCAGATCTCAAAACAAATCGACTCAAAAGGCTGCATTTGGCGACGACTCTTCCACCCTTTGGACGCCAACTCCACCTTTCGGCGACTCCTACCCCTTTTTGCTACGTGGGGGCAACTTCGCGCACGAGAGACAGCTTTTTCAGAATCATTTGTTCAATCAGCTCGGTTGAATCAAAGATCCCACTCCAGGGAAGATCGACTCTTCTTTAACCCTCTTCTTTTATCATACAGATCTTACGTGAAGCCCTTAGCTCGCCAGTCGAAATGGGACAGCAACACTCGAGATGCCGGGCCTATTGATCAGATCATACGAGATCTCACCCCACATCTCTATCCATTAAACGGAAGACAGGACGCCAAAGCAGACTCCAGAGCGGGAAGCGCGGGCAAGGTCAACTACTTATTGTATTACAGTATTACACAAAGGAGCTCACTCAGGAAAAGCCACTTATTGGGCTGGAAGAACGGGCAAAGGGATGGGGCTTGGGTTCGATTTCAGTAACAGAACCTCGTACCCTAACCTTTAGTAAGAGAGATCCGGGGGGTGACCCTTTATCTCACCTGTCAGTACAGGAAGGTGGGCAGAGATGGAAATCCTAACAAACCGAAGACGCCTTTGGGATGCAGCAGAACCAAGCTCCTAGGATTGAAAACCTTCTAGGAAATCAAATAGGGAAGGCAGGACGAGCAGACTCACTTGTCGAACTAGGAGGAGCTAGAAGGTACGAGCTCTTTGATTAACCAGGCACAAATGGGCAGACTCAGGAAAAGGCGCTTACAGACTTGAGATTGACGATCGATGAACTCACTACGGGAAGCCCGAACCCCGACTTTATAACTAGGATTTAGACCTTCCTCTGTGGTTTGAACTTGTGGAATTCAATTCTTAGAACCACCTTTTCGAAGTTGGTTTTCCCTCACCAGATTCAACTAATGAGCGATGACCGCAGTTTGATAATCATTCTTTGGGTTCAGCTTAGTCAGGATTGAACGCTCGGCGAAACGTCAAGCGAAAGAACAATTCTGCTTCAAAGCTCGTGCTTTTGGCTTAACAAGCTTGTCGAAGAGGGGATTGGGATCAAAACGATCAAAGTGGAGGAAAGTCGGCGTTTTTCGCTTCAATCGATAGTCACTCCGCCGAGTTCAATCTCAAGTGGAGAAGAAAGCTAGCCTTTTTGGCTTCCATTTACGAAATGGGAGATCAAAAGTCGAATCGGGCAGAGGCAGGAAAGATCTTTTGCCCTAAAGAGAGAAGGCAATGGGGTGAGCTCGTTCAAAATGAGAAGACGTTTCGTCTTTTGCGCTTAAAAAGGGGCGATTTAAGCAATGACGAAGGCTTGGGACCTTGAATGGTGTCGGGGTTAACGAACTTTGACTTCTCTTCTTTTACTTTTATCTGACCCGAGGGAAAGACTGAATCTTCTCACACTGGGACCGTTCATCCGGATCTGCCCGGTGGTGTACTCTAGAATTCCCCATCTTGGGGTTCGGACTGAAAATCCAATCAATCAGATCATTCAAGGAAGGCAAGACTCACCTCTTCGATGTCAAATTCCTTCTTTTGAAATGCACCTTCACCTGCCCCTTTTCGACGTGGGCAAAGAGCAAGACATGAAATAACAAGATCTTTTGGATAACGAAGTCATCTCAAGGGTTTAGCAACCAGCTCTGAACCATCATAGGTTGTTGACTACATAGATGGAGGATTGCACCTAGATGCCCGACTTCGTATCCCACCCTCTCCTCTGATCTACGCCCTCCTTCAGCTAGACATAAGCCGGATCCAAGCTTACCCTTGAAGTGAGCACTGCCATCTCTTTGAATCACCCTTCTGGTTGACAACCCAGGAAGCTTAGCGAACTCGTTACTCGTTATTAATCTTACTCGGACGGTGGTAGAGCCAGCCCTGAAACATCTTCCCCGGACGCCGGTCGAGCTTAAACATAATCTCATCTCCCGGTGGGAAAGCAAAGAAAAGATGTTATGTTGCTATCTCAATTGGTCAAATAAGAACCCCTCTCCTGCGGATCCCCTTATGCGTACCTGAAGCCTGATCGTTCTTCTCGTAGACCGCTCGGTGCTCGCTCGGTCAATTAGTATGTGATCAAATTGTCAGTATCTGTCGCCCTAGCCAATAGAGTAGTAGGTATACTCCCTGTAGGTTCATTCCTGGGCTCTTTCACTTCTGTTTAAGTACACCTTCTTATATGTGATCAAATTCTTAATGACCCCGTACGTCAGGCAGCACTAAGGAACAACGCAAACGAAAAAGACAAGTTTTGTGGCGTGGCCTATAGACACTGACTAATCTCTCTCAGCATAGCTCTCACACTATCGGTGGGCTATTAGCGCTATCCCTCGCTATGGACAGGCTCGCGCATCGGTTCGGTTCGTGACTGCATAGCGAGCAAAAGCAGACTTCTGGAGCTGCTAGTAAACTTGCTCTTTACCATGCCCTAGACAGTCATTACAGTCAAAGATTCATGGATTGGTGAAGAGGTGCGACAAGGGATTACAGAGCTAGTACAGATGCTAACCCCAAAGCCTCAAGTTTGGTGTACTGGGTGCCACTTGGAAGGGCACCACGTTTCTGAGTGTCCCAGCCTGTAGAAGGCCAGGTTAACAGATCCATATTATGGCTTTCGTGGTCGAGGTGAAGAGTCCGAGTCTTGGTCTTGAGATAAAGAATCTGATCTTAGGGATGAATAATTTCTAGAGCTAGAAGCACCACCAAGAGCAGCAGTTTTTTCTGTTGTTGATTCTGATCTTGATCCAGTCGTCGATGAAGCAGCAGAGCCGCCTCATAAGTCAGAGCATCAGTAGATCCAGTACCAGTTCTTTCTGTCGATTATGCAGTTGTTGATCCAGCAGCAGTAGAAGCAAAGGATACAGTTCCTATCCCAGCTTCTTTCCTAGGGTGACATTAGCCAAGGTTTCTGGACCTGTAGCTTATCCGGTAGCTAGGGCAAGGCCTGCGGATACACTAATTATCCCACCACTATTTATCCCCCGTTGATTTACCTGTTAAAGAAGTCATTTCAGTCGATCCTCTAGCAATTGAATCCGTCGCAGTTTCCATGCCTCGCTAAGCACCCCTCACAATTCGATATCCAACAGCAGAAGATTTAGCAAAGCCAGCAGCAATCCCATCAATTGATCGAGATTGATACCCTGCAGGCAGCGAAGAAAGCATACGAGTGAGCCCCCATTATTCCAGGTATGGTTTGGAATGGGTCATTGACTACTGGATCCTTTTAATAGTAATAACAATCTCTTTATCCCACCCATAACCCGCTCTTAGAGAGAGTTTAAGATAGCTGAAGCTTTATACGCATTCATATACGGAACAATCTATTATTCATCCTTGTCCAATTGAGGGACTGCAAGTGCCAAACGCGGATCCATCTTATATGGTGATGGTAGTGAAAAAATCTCCGTATAGTGACTGCAATATGGAATCTCATGCCTTAAGTTCCTAAGGCGCGAAAGCTATTAATTCATTATAGAACTTGAACGATTATTCAGTAGTCGCTCTATATAAGTAGTAAAAGCACCACCTGCAGAAGCATTGGTTATTCAACAGACGCTTCAATAGGTTTTCCAACAGAATATGAGACGGGATTACGAGCAACTGGGTCTGCTGATTCAATGAATTCAACTAGGTAAACTGCCTTTGCGCTTGACTCTTCCTCTCAATCTCAAATTGAAAGAGTTCCGTGCGAAGGGATACTAGGTCTACTGAATCTGGGACCGGGGGATCCATATACGGAGCAGTAATAAGCATTGAAATAGGTGCTATGCTTTCGCCCCGTCAAATGGAAAGCCCAGTGCCAGTTCGAGCCTGGCGAGTTGCTCTTTCGTTCATTTGTTGAGTCGGCCTTTGTTCTTCCAGCAATTCTTTCCAATGGGAGCTTTAGCTCTTTCTTTCAATTCATCCTCTTACGCTGTGAGTAAAGCAGGTCGGGAATCCATTATGGCATGCGGTTTCGGAAAGTAGGAGCACTCAGAAATAGTTCGTAATTTTATCGTAAGAAAAGAGGGTAGGTTAGTGGCTAGAAGTTCACGACTCTCCACTGGGCCAATGATTTCTTATGAAAAACCCATAGCAAAAGACTAGATTGTCTGAATACACTTAGCAGAGAATCGGGGAATGATAAATTCAAAATTCTCCTGAGAAAGGAGTCAAGGAGGTAGAAAGCGGTGTCGGGTAGAGTAGCTCGACCAAGCAGATCAACATGATACCGTAATGCTCTGACTAAGGTCTCATCTTTTCCACACGAGCCATTCAATCAAAAGGTAGATGCACATACTCAACCAGAAAAAAGTGACTACACGAAGAGAACACGGCAATCAAACTTGTTTGGTACGAGACCCCATTTTCCATCAGAGTGTAAGCAATTGCCGCCCGCATCAATTCAAGGCTAATCCCGCGATCCTAGTCTTCCACGCCAACATCGTTCACACATCCATCTCATCAAAGACTTTGAAGGTACGATCGAGACTTCCATTCCAAACTGATCATACCATACATATTCACAATAGCTATCCGTCACATTTACTTTTCACTTCTTTTGCTTGAATGAGATTGTGCAGCCACTGCCATTCTCCTTTTTTTTGAAGGCTCTCGATTGGACCGAAAGAAGAGAAAGGTTTCAGAAGGAATTCCCGATCCAGATAACTTGGGCGGTGTCCGCAGGAATGCCCAACTTCTGGGGTCAGCTTTCCTCATGATTGAAGACTAGCCGAAAGGGAAAGCAAACTCGCTTATCAAGCAAGAAGCATAAAGGTTTTTATCCCTATTGGTGTCTGGAACAAAATAGATCCCGTGGGCGGACTCACCTCAAAAAGAGCGAAAGAAAGAGCAGAGAATGAGCGGACTATTCTCGTACAATATTTTGTTATTTTTTTTTCGTGTTATCGCGCATAATAGGGCACTACTCCATCTAGTAGGTTAAGCAGGGAAACTCCAGAACTTTTTTTCATAATCAAAGTCAGACTTTAGGTCTTGCGTCTGCATAGTCTGATAGGCAAAGATAGCGTCTGACTACTAAGATGGAAATCCTACACAGAAAGTCGATGGGAAAGCGAGTATAGCACTAAAGAGAAGAACCCTCGGATGAATGATAGAACCTATAGCTTCTGCTGCGGCTGATGCCTTTGATATTAGGCCTGACCGCTGGTTGGAGAATTCTTTTAGCTCATCTCACAGGAGAGCTCATATTCAAAGGGCGGACCTTGGCCCTATTAGTGTTATGACTTTCTTAGCCGCCCTTCTGTTCCGTAGCCGACTTAGCCGATAGCTTAGTCCTGCCTGCATAAGAATGTATTATGGGTACGGAGAGCTATCCGGACCGATTCTTTCTCGAAGCGAGTGCGGTGCATCCTAAGTGAAGGTAGTGAGCCCTCGTTGTCCGGTGGTTTGGGGCCCCTTTTGAGGTTCCCTCCGTACAAGGATGAAAAGACGCATCCCTCTCTTCCCTAGGCCTCAAGTTTGAAAAAAGCTGTGAAGCTATAAAGGATGGAATGACTTATCCTAGCTACCTATTACAATACTTACTACAGGAGAAAGAAGAGAGCCAGGATTCAAAACCTACCCTTCTCGTCCGGGAGGGAAGGAAAGCACCAGCCCTTGGAAGAGCTACCAGGGCACTACTTAATCTATGCTGAAACTCCCGTGGGGCGAATTCCATTCCTCACATAGAGGAAATGAAAAACTTAGCCCAGTCCTCAGTTTCAACTTTAAGAAGAAATGAAAAACTTCGGATCCCAGCTGAGCTCACGACGGAAGACTCGACGAATTAGGCAGATCGGAATATCAGCGCTTACCTCCTTGATTGAATGGCCTCGGAGTGAACGGAGTTTACTCAATGTGTATGCTGTCGGAGTTACCGTGGACCAAACCAGGGGGAAATCTTGAATCAGTGAATACTTAGCCAGGAATGCTCGATCCGGACAAGAGGGCAGGGGCGCTGTCCTCTCTATTTAAGAAGCTCAGTTCAGTAAGACAATCGGGTTTACCAAGCTTCGAGGAAACTACTTACTCATTTATGCCTGGACGCTGGAAGAGCTACTGGGCTCTATCGATCCAGAACTCCTGGAAAGCTACTTCGATACCTAGATAGCGGGAGACTAGGAGAGGAGGGGGTCGCTCGAAGAATTCACAATTCACCTCTAATCCATTTCTTTAAGTAACCAGACCTGTACTCAAGGCACTGCCCTTGCTTTGTGTACAAAATCCCGTTGTAGCACTCGCAACCAGTAAAAAAAACTTCCTTTCTCCATAGGTCAAGGCGAAGTCCATGTTTTTATCCATATTCATATTGCAAAAGCTTCGTATTTGTGGATCGAGGATGTCTGAAAAAAAGTATCCTTCGGAATCCCTATAGTCAAGGCAAAGGTCGGGAGGTATGGGATCATAGAAGGTGTAGGGGGAATAACAGACTCGCCTTCTGATGCAGCCCCACAAGGTGGCAATAAGTCTTCCCTCGTCCAGATCCGGTATTGGGGAGTAGAATCGCAGCCGGATGAACTTGGATCTAAAGGGGTTCGGATCGTTGTCCTCAGCGCTAGCTTCCGGGGAAGTGGCAACCATTACGAGAGGTGGATTTTTCTTTTTTTGAAAGATCCAGGGAAGGTTTTCAAAGGCGATCAAAAGATGTTCGGGACATTTATCCTCCACGACGCAGAGATCGAAGCACTGATTTCCCTCATTAAGACCCGTTTTGTCCGCTCGGTAGCTGGAGGTAAATAGGAGGATCCTGAGTACGGGGGATAGAAGATAAGATGGAATAGGACCTTTCTTTGGCTTTTTGCCACCCCATAAAGAAAGAGCTGCTTGGCCATTATCGGCCGGTGAAAGCTCCAGGCAAGAGGGCGGCTACCATACCAGATACGTAAGGCGTTTTGGCCGGAAATTCAAGCAAGCGTACTTTTCGTTGAGAAGGGTCTATTCCATCTCATACGCCTCTCCCAATACCCTAGGGCTTCTTACTTTGTATCTGATTGGACAGCATACCGGAGGTCTATTTTGATTTGAAGGTGATGCATTATTTTGCTTTTTCTGGACGTGGTTCTTCATATACTCTACTCTATGAACTAAGTGGATTCGGTCGTATGAGTGTGTTTTGCATGTGCAGCTAGGCTTTCTTTTTTGGCTTACTCTTTCACTCGTCGCCACATTATCCGTCTTGACCACAAATCGTGACCCGCCTCCACGTTCTCAAGTAGTGCACTATTGCTGGCATCTCCTTCTCCTGGACCACGCCTTTCGGTCTCATTGAGCTTTCGGCTCTCATATGCTACTGGGTTACCTTGTTGTACTAGCACACCGCCTATGGCATAGTCTGACGCATCCGTGTGTACTTCAAATGGCTTAGTGTAATCTGGCAACTGCAATACGGGGTCATCCATCACTGCCTGCTTTAGGTCCTCAAAAGCTCTTTGACACTCTTCCGATCAGTGCAGTGCCATGATCGGTCCGTACGTCCTTCTTTAGGAGATTTTTGAGTGGAGCAACCCTCCTCGAGTAACTTACGATGAATCTTCGGTAATAGTTCACGAGCCCTAAAAACGATCTTAGCCCACTCACCTTGGTAGGTGCTTGCCACTCCTCCATGGCTCTGATGCCCATCCAATGCCCTAGGAATAGGATCCCCGTCTGTCCAAAGGAGCATTTCTCTTTCTTTACATAGAGGTGATTCTTCCTTTAATACTTTAAAAACGGTCCGGAGGTGGCTAACGTGGTCGTTTAATGAATAGCTATAGCCCACGATCAAAGTATACCACCAGTCGTCTAAGTACGGGTGGAATAGCTCATTGTGGAGGGTGCATAACATGGCGGGGGCATTGGTGAGTCCAAAAGGCATAACCAAATCAAACGCCCCTTTATTAGTAAGGTTGCTTGCTTGTCACACAGGTCGTCTTTGGCTTGTCTCCTTCCGCGATATGCACTTGGTAGTAGCCCGACCGTAGATCCAACTTCGAGAAGTATCTCGCGCTTATTGATTAGGGCGAAGAAGTCTGCAATCAAAGTGGATACCTGTTCTTGATGGTTAGGTTACCTTGTTGAGCGCTCGATAATCAATGCACAAGGCTACCGCTTCTTCTGGAATAAATAAAACAGGGGCTCCCCAACCTTTTCCCCAGCAAGATAGGGAAAAACTGCCTTGGAGGCTGGAATATAAATAGGCCTCAATGAGTTCCTGAAATTTTTTCCTGAGCTCAACCAATCCCCTTAACTAATAGATGCTAGTTGGGGGGGGCCATCTTCTAAACCCAGCCCCAGTCTAAGTATAAGGGGGTTTGGCTTCAGGCTCCAACTCGATCTTGTGGTAGACTGCCCTCCTAGGGGGCACTTGGCAACTCACTCGTGGGGCATGATATCCCAAAATTCCTAAAGTACTTGCTGCACTTCCTGAGAAAGAAGTCGTCTTGGTATTGGATCCGCTCTTCTGTTAGCATGAACATGAATTAGATTCTATTCGTCTTCTTTATTCTTAAAAGAACCCCCCACCCGAACCATTCTTAAGACCCCCAAGCCCTCTCGAATGAGTTCTACTATAGAAGCTTTCAACGTACACCCGGGGACAAATCTTTCACTCACTGAGAAGTGAAAACCTGTGACTAGATCGTCCTGAAGACGGATGCGACGGGAAGAAGTGGCATTTGGAAGTGTTGCTGACTTAACATTTAGGTTTCGGCATAACAAAGCTTGCACTGTCTTTTCGCACTTAGGCGCACAGCGTGCCATTGGTAATGATTTTGCTACGGTGCCACAAATTCGCAAACTGATCCTAAGTAATCGTTGTTGTTCATTGGATTCCGGAGGAACTACTTCGTTAGGATTGAGGAATTGCTGCGATTCTTCCTGAATAGCCTGGATTCTCCCGTCGAGAGTCACTTTGAAAGTATTACCTAAACTCTTCCGACTGAATATGATAAAGCCTATAAAACAACGAGCTACTATAATTTCTTCATTATAGATTGAGATCTTCTTCGAACTTAATGCACAAATAGATGGAATAGCAGCAAATAGCATCTTTCTAGCCTGCATATTCGTGGAACTCAATCTCATTTCGAAAGCTTATCTCTATCTTTCAGCAACTGAACGGGAAGTGGTTTAGGAAAGTGGTTCATGGGATTGGGATTGAGACCTTAACTTGGATTGACAGATTCCTTGGTGTGCTTTTAAGGATACCTGACACATTAGATCCCTTCTTATCGACATACCTGCCCTTATCGCAGAAGCACTACTGTTCACGAGCCCGAGCCCCTATCGTTTCGTTCTCTTAGCACGGATTGATCGGAAGCGAAATCATCAACTTCGGAGTTTTGTAAAGTAAAAGACATAGGGGTTGCTGGTTCGGGCGTGATGGCTCTCAGCCACATGGATAGTTCAATGTGCTCATCAGCGCCTGACCCTGAGATGTGGATCATCCAAGGCACATTAGCATGGCGTACTTCTCCTGTTCGAACCGGGGTTTGAAACCAAACTTCTCCTCAGGAGGGTCGAAGTCGCCATTTCTCGAGGGCCTCTCCTACAGCGGCATAGCACCCCGCTTCTTGGGCCCATGTTTTCGCATTGCTAATAAGCTGCCTTCAGGCTCACCAAACTTCGGAGGAAGATCAGATAGATCAACCTTCGTAGCAACCTTCTCTCTAAGCCAATCCACTAGTCTTCCCTTCAAGAGGGGTCAGTCAAGACGTTTACCACCTCCTCTCCTAAGCAGAATTCAAAGTCTAGCGATTTGGATTGGTCTGCCTATATTGATATTCGATTTCTTAAACCATTGTATTGACCAACCAGCTACTGAGATAGACTACCATAGAGAACATGATCCATTCTCTTGCTCCCTCCCTTTTGTTCCACTTCTCCCAGGTGAGTACCTCCCCTTCCTTTGTTATTCCCACTCTTTTCTGTGTTCATTCAATGCTTTGCTTGTGGATTGGAAATGCGGTAAGGTCCGCCCCTGCCTCTTAGATAGATATCAGCATAGCTTCGTAATGAAACTTCTGGCACATCTGCTCTGAAAGCGAGAGCTTGAGATGCATCCGTTCTGAAAGTGATCTTTCCGAATCAAGATATAGAATATGGGCAACCTTCTTCCCGGGAGAGAAAAGATTTGATTCATGTCTCTGCAGCTCTATCTAGTGTGTCACGCTGGGAATTGATAAAAGACTTTCTATCTCCGTTGAAGTGAAAGCTTACTTGATGTATGGGATATACCTGAAAGGGCAGTGCCACAAGGCTGCTACGCACCTGCTACGCTTGTCCTAATCAAGCCAAGACTTTATGCTCTGCTTGCGCGCTATACTTTTGCTTTTTATCCGATCCCGGCATAGCGCTTTGCTTTCGGTTCTTCGGAGGAAACCTTCCCAGACAGACCACCACCCGACTTCGTTGCTTGTGTGCTTGGACATAGATAGCCGAAGAGGGCCTACAGAAGTAAACCTTTCTAAATGCACACGCCGGACGGAAAGCCCTCGATTAATGCCATGGCTAGAATAAGACAGCTTCGAAGACGAATAATGCTATGGCAAAGCCTACTTATCGTCTGCTTATTGGGATGCCACTATCAAAGATTCTTCACCAGTGACAAATCGGATTCGTTCAAAGAGAATCCTTCAACGACAACAGCTACCACTCACTGAACACTATCTATATTAGGATTTTTTTTTCATGGCAAAGGATCGAACTTGAAATCTTTCCGGCTTAGCTAGCCGGGAAGAGCCTTTTGAAATTCATTTTTGCAGGTGAGCCAGATGCCGAGTCTACCTCTGCCAAGTTCCTCTTTCTAGGAGGATTTTTTCAAAAAATGTCAGCTGGATTGGTAAGTTGCTTTTTCGTTCGATTTTCATTACTCCGAATCTTCTTAGTTCGATTCTGCCTCTGCTCCCTCACTCACAGAATCCCAACCGAATTCTGACTCCTTGCTTCCCATTCTCTTGGCTACGACACTAGTTCTATTCAGCTAACTATGATTCGGATTTTCTGCCAGACTTCAGGTTCCCTCTCCGTTCTAAAAGCAAAAAAGGCAAGTAGAATCCCAGGGTAAGACCTAAACCACTAATTCCGTCTAATCGGCTTGGCCTATCTCCAGGTATTCCCTAAAAAAAAAGAATGTCATCCAGCTCCCTCACTCTTTCTGCCATCTAGCTCAACGGTATCTGGTTCAATGTTCGCTAATGTCTTTCGTTCGATGTGGTATTTTGATGTTAGGATGAAGATTCAATCCGAAAGAACTACCTATAGCTTAAGCCCAATTATTCTAAGTCTATTTAGTCTTACGCTGATTCAAAAGCAGCTACCATTCCTCCAAGAGAAGAAATGGCACCAACATCGGTCACTGAAGGAGCTATCCTCCCCGGCAACAGAGTTGGATAGACGCCATGAAGCTTCCCCGGTCCCTAGGGAGGGCTTTCCGAGACCAATGCCTATATTCTAACTTTCCCTCTCTCTGGCAGCAGCTATTGAAATAGAAGTTGGTGAAATCTACGATCGATTTCAGCTATCTGGGGCAGTCAAAGAGGCATTCCGTCTTTACTCCGGCTTTACTATATGATGCCCTACTTTCCCGGTTTTCTGTGAATCCCCGGGAATATGGTTGGTATACTATGCCTTTTCGTTCTCATTCTGGTTCTGGCTGTTTACCTTCACTAATGATTTTTTTTTCGATCCTCTACCGAAGTCACACCTTCCCAAGATCCATTCAAGTAGAAAAGGTGGGTATTCCCTTATTATAGCACGAAGAGGTGAGAGCATCCCTACCTCTAATGGTTTGTACTTGAACTGACCGAAAGTCCTGTTTTGCTGCTTAAGGAGGGGCCCTGACGGAGGTTTTCTATACCTCTTCTCTTCGTCCCTGGCTTTTCTTCCTTCTACCTTTGTTACTGACTTTGTTACACCGTACCTCTTCAGTCTATTGCTCCTAGGCCTATGGGTTCTAGAGTAGAGAGAATTCCTATTGACTGTCTTTCCCTCGGGGGAACTCCCTTAATCCCAGAAGTGACGGAACTATCTTATCTTCCGAAAAGAGCTGAAGTAGCCATGTTTGCAGCGCTTATGCCTGCAACGGAAAGAGCATTTGCGTATACGACATCTCATTCGGAGTGGGGATCACTCCTTTGGTTCAATGTAGGCTATCTTTCTAAAGAGTGGTTTTGATACCCTCTCGTCACTCCCTTGCTTGACAGTGAGGGAATCCTAAGTACGTCATTTCACCAAGCAGTCCTTCCTGCACTGAAAGGGGGTTAGCATCTGTACTAGCTCTGTAATCCCTTGTCGCACCTCTTCACCAATCCATGAATCTTTAACTGTAATGACTGTCTAGGGCATGGTAAAGAGCAAGTTTACTGTACTAGCAGCTCCAGAAGTCTGGCCAACACTGCGCTCCATTCAATGATGCTCTGGGAGCAGAGTCCACACACTTATCAATGCCATACAGAGGTGCTTTCATCCTCCACTCACCTTGTCGAACTTTCTATATAATAGGTTGCCGGAGGAATAAGGGGAACCTGGGCGGAGGCACGGACAAGGTGAGGCCTCACCTCAAAAAGAGCTTGTTACGCAACCGTTAAATAATAGAAACCCCAAGGGAGCCCTTGAATCATGGCCATTCCCTCGAAGGTTTCCCATACATAAACCAGGGATGAGCTCTTGTATATGGAATGCAATGGAATGAACGTGAGTGAGCTGGTTCGTGCGGTCAGATTCTCCATCTGGCGCGGAATTAGGACCTATGGCCACAGTTCCATTCATTGGGAGGCACGCAACTCTCTTTTTCGTTCGATAAGGCCTCGCAGCAGCAAAGGCATAGGCGGCTAAGGTAGACCCAGTTACAGATCGACGAGATCCAGTGGTTTATTCAGTGGCCAAGGATAAGAGGGCTACCGTGGTAGGGGTTTGGAGGAGAGGGAGGGCTGGTACGCGGCTGGACAGCATGGCACACGTGGCGAACCCAGCAATCATCCCGCAATTCGAGGAAGGACAGGTGGTTGGTCCAGAGCTGAGATGATACATGCAGGTTTCATATCTGGGCTGTTGATGCTACAGCGGAATTCTTATTTAAGGTGGGCGGTCTAGCACTCGCCCTATGCGACGTCCCCTCCCGACATCATGAGGACGCAGCGCATTCAGTGCCAGGGGTGGCAGTACTTTGGGCTTATGCTTTCAGGTCGTGGTAGGATTCATCCTCTGTGGTTTTGACTCGATTGTTTTACTAGTATGTGAATTGCATTTGGTTTTGTTGGTTATCTCTGTGGTTTTTATGGTTTCCGAATCCCGTCGGTCTCTGGGGTTTATCTCTGCGGCATTTGAGGTAGGATAATTGGATCTGTGGTTGGAATTTAGTTCCATGGAACCTGTACTATTAGACCAGTCTCAAGAATGGGTCTTTTTTTATGCAATTGGTTTCGGGACTGCCTTTATCCCGCTCTGCAAGCTATCTGCTAGTATGTAGTGTAAGTATCTCAGACTCGGCCAATTGTCCACCCAATACTGATGACTGTATCAATTTACGATACAAAGCAACGTCATGTGCCCGATCGAGCCATTCACAGGCTAAGGAGAAAAGCGCTGGCACTCAACCAAATTGACAAAGCCATATGTGATTTGTTGATTCGATGCAGTGTTATCATGTGTACCTTCCTTGTGCTCGTTACAACCTAGCTCTCTATGCAGCATAGGCAGCAGCTACGGTAAGGACATAGTCAGGTAGAATGGAAACATATGCAAATCATTCAGCTTACCTTGTGGACCCATTCATAATATGCAGATTCAGCTGCCCGAGATTCAGATCCACTTATAGGTGCGGATAGAGATCGAGTTGACCGAGTTGCTAAGCTATAGCCAGCAACTTCAGCAGTTGCATTTGATCCGGTTGAACCAGCAGTTGCAGAGTCTCTGCTAAAAGATGCTTTTGCTGTTCCCGCCCCAGCTTTGATTTTCCCTGTTCCAGGTCTAGATACAAATGCGGAGCTAGATGTTGACCAGGTCTCATAACCAGCATCATAAGAGCAAGGTGCAGATCCGGTTGCAGATTCAGTTGATCTAGCCGCATTGGTTATTATAAAATCTCCACTTAGACCTAATCAAGTAGAATCTAAAGGAGTTTATAAGGTGTCTAATGTATCTAGTATAAAAGAGTCTAAGTTGATTATAAGTCTAGTATGATATGTTATTGATTCCTCTATTGATTGCTAAGATAGTAAGTCTAATCTAGTATGAGTAAAGTAGAAGGGGAGTCTCTAAGATTGCTGAATTCCTAATGTAGGGCATATAGTCTTAATTGATACACCACTAACGAGATTGATTGAGAAGGAGTCTCAGTAGCATATTGGAGATACCCACGGCGTAGGAGCACTAGGAGTACGAGATAGAGGACGAAGGAAGAAGGTCCCACCCACCCGGGTTAATGTTGTCAATAGCAAGAATATCTCGTATATAGAGGAATAATCGTTATGAACCAGGTAAATGTATGATTTCATGAGAGGTAGGCGTACTCACCCGTGGTGCTTAGGTAAATGTAAGAGAAATGTGAGGTGATATTGTTTCGCCTTAGCTTTCGATTTCGTAATGAGCAAGTAAAATAGATATATTTTGTAGGGTCTTGGTTACAGGGTTCAACGGCGGGTGCAATGTGTACACCAGCAGGGGAAGAAGAGCTAGCCAATGGTTAATACTTCAGAAAGCACCTTAGCAATAGCAATTCAATTACCAGTAATGCCCCTATCGACCTCAGTCTTCTTTTTTGCTAGCTTGAGTATCGAACTGGACTATCTCATTAAAGGCCGAATATCCATCTTTCTTTCTTTCAATTTCCCATATCTTTCTCTTTCTTTTCTTTATGGAAACCGGGTACAGTGGTCAGCTGCTCAGCGCACTAAAGTAGAAAGAAAGCAACGTCACCAACTGAATCGCTATAAGCTCAGAGCTAAGCTAACCGAACGAACGGAGTAAGGTCCGACCACTGACTGAATCCAGAGCTGTTGGCTCTAAGCTAGACAGTCTCAGTGCAAAATGTCCTCAAGTGGCTCTTAGGATTCCTTTTGTTTTACTAAATATAGGAGGTAAGTAGCAGGGAAAACTGCCGGGGGGGGGCAGTAAACATAATCAAAAATCGACGTTGGTGGCCTAAAAGTATGTTTCCTTTTCCGCAAACAGACGTAGGATTGATCGAAGCTGATGGTGAAGGGGCAGCCACAACGTATGGCATTGACTTGAGATAGTTGACATATAGGCGCGTAAATATAAAAAAAAAGGGCTATGTTGGCGGTGTTCTATAAGGATCTCGATCAGGATCTCAAGCGGAATCTCGACTTGATGGGGACAGGGTAGTTGTAAGCATCGGCTGAACGAGATGCTTTGTACCTTAAAGGGACCAGGCTCGCTGTTAGCGAGGTTCTTCCATATTACGCTGCTTGGCCTTTTACCGGGGATTGTAGTTTAGTTTTAGTAGTGCGTTAACTAGTAGTCCACTACTGATTAAGGATTTGGTACTGACACCTGTCTTACTAACTAGTTGTCTTTTGAAAATAGATATTATTGGATAGGGTATACTCCTTTTGTTTACAACTTTATCAAAGACTCAGTTACTTGGGAAGTCCCGAGACCGGGGTCAAGCTACACTACAACCTGTGGATCGTCAAAAAGGCCGTTTTCCTGCTTGCAGAAAGCCCTTTTTCGACAATCTGCTTCATGAATGTGAGGTTCTGAAAGAAAAAAACCGGATGTACTATTTCAGCAGATCATAAGCGAGCCTGCTTGTTGCTAGCCTTGCAATCATTCATCAACTTCAAGGCGAGTTCGAAAGCTTGACAATTTACTTTGGAGAGCCCTTCTTGGACTTAGCTCTTCCATAAAAGCAGAGTAGACAATATGTCTAGTAGTCTACTAGGAGCAAAGAGAAGCTCGCCAAGCGGAGGAGCCGGGCTCAACTACTTAACTAGTCCGGAGCAATGTCCCTATGTTCCTGTCTTGAGGCAAGTCTGCTATCTTCGCCTCGTTGTCTGCCTTTACTTAGTCTTTCTTTCCTTGACAAGAGAACTTTTTTCCTTCCCTTCCGATGAAGGATCACAAACAATTAACCCACTGAGGGACTTTCACGAGAAGGCTGTTTTCTTAGCGTTTAATGGCATGTTTATGAGCCAGTTGTCAAACCAACTACTATACGAACAGTCCTCTCCATTGCTCTAGGCCAAGGCTGGCAAATCAAACAACTTTATGTTAACAACACCTTTCACTTACAACATTCATGAAAATGAATGAGGTGCGGGCAGCAGACGGGAATAACAAGACTCTATGGCTTAACAAGTTCCTTCCCCACCAAAACCCTTACTCGGGCCTCGACAGGGTGAGAGTAGTTGGGTCGAAATGAGCGTCCCCTTTGCGAGGAGGTTGCTTTCGCGTGAAGATTGAGGACCTGCAGACGGCAGAATTAGCGTATATAAGACGAGGTTGGTGTCAAACTTGGAGGGTGCTTTTCGAGATGCAGAATCATCACTCTTATCGGGCCGGATTTTCTTCCTGTGCTTTTAGTGTACTTTTCTCTATGGATTTTGCTTTCCTATCTTGAAAAGTCGAGTCATTCTGTCCTCTCTTTCCCTTGGCATAGTGCGCGGGCTTCGGCTTCTAGGAACCTACTTAAAGACTCAATAGCTTATAGCTGCTTATAGATATAGGCATACTGCTACCCGGTATCCGGAAAGGCCTGGTCTTCAGTGCCAATGTCCCCATTTCTTTGGTAGGCAATCCAGGGGTAGGAGATCAAGCAATCCTCCTCAATCGGGTTGAAATCAAAGGCACCCCTAAATATCTCACAGGTAATCTCCCTTCATTGTAGCCCAAGGTTACCAACATCCTCCTCTTAGATTCCTCGGAAACCCCGCAAGTGAACCAATTACTCTTTGCAGGGTTAGGAGTCAACCCAGACATCTCTTTGAATTTCTACAAGCAATTCATTAGGGCAATGACACCCTCCTCTTCTCTACACAATATGAGCAAATCGTCTGCAAAGCAAAGATGAGAGATTCGTTCCTTCTGGAACTTCCAGTGGAATTTAAAGTTCTTGTTCGTGGTGACTTCCTCCATTAGCCCCGAGAATACCTGCATAGCAAAAGCGAACAAATAGGGGGACATCGGGTCCCCTTGCCTCAAACCTCTACTGTTACTGAAGAAACCGCATAGTTCTCCATTGATGTTAACAGAGAATCTAGCTGTTGTGATACACTCCTTAATCCAGTGGATAACCCTCTGTGGGAAGCCGGTGGCTTGGAGAGTAGCCACTAGAAACTCCCAATTAATAGTGTCATAGGCTTTCAATAAGTAAACCTTGAGAGCACACCTAGGGGAGCCCTTATCCCTGTGATAGTTCCTCATTAATTCCTGAGCAAGGAGGATATTGTCGCAAATTCTTCTACCTTCCACAAAAGCCGACTGTTGAATGCCCACTAAGGATGGAATCACTTTCCTCAACCTGTTGGCAACGATCTTGGGTATGCACTTATAAATCGTGTTGCAACAAGAAATAGGTCTGAAATCTCTGAGGTAAGTGGGATTAGGCACTTTAGGGATCAAGGAAATCGCGGTGCTATTCAATAGATCATTTCCTGCCCGAGCTGAAAAAGGATTTGATTGCTGCAATCACATCATCACCCACTATACCCCATGCTTTCTTGAAGAACTTTGCATTAAAACCATCTGGGCCAGGAGCTTTGCCATCTTTTAGAGAAAACATCGTTTCTTTGATTTCAAGATCCGTGACCTCCTTTTCTAGATCCTACTGCTGACTAGGGCTCAATTTGGCACTGAAAGTCTCCTCCAGGATGTCTCGATCAATGTGGGGTTGTGATTGGCTCCAGAGTCTACTGAAGTATCCTATCACTTCCTCCTTGATTTCCCCCTGTTTAAGAATTCTGGTACCATTCTCCTTTGTGATTGAACTAATGCGACTTACGCCATGAAAGCTACCCATTGCCTTAAAGAAAAAGCGAGTATTCTGATCCCCAAGACTGAGCCACTGGACCCTGGATTTTTTCTTGTAAAAGCTCTCCTCACTTCTCCTAAGCAAAGCATACTCATGAACAGCCATCACTTCAGCCCTAATTCCTTCCCCATTCATTGGATTAAGTTGTACAAATTCCTGGGCAGCCTCCATACTCTCCTTAGCCCTTTTAACTCTATCGGGCAGATTAGAGAATTCCTCCTTGTTTAGCTTCTTAAGTACCACCTTCTGCTTCTTCAGCTTGGAGCATAGCTGGAACATCAGAGTGCCTCTCACTGGTTGCTTCCACACCTCCTCCACTGTCGGTAAAAACTTAGGATGATCCGCCGTTAAAGAACGAAGAAGGTTTCCTAACCTTGCGAAGGTCCGAGAGCTTGACAATCATAGGTTGGAACTAGCATGAACCTAGTGGTCACTATCCTCTAAGCCGAGTTGTCACTCCCCTTGACCGAGAAGAGATGACCTCTTTGATCCTTTAGGTTAAGGACAAAAAGCTGTAATGGAGTGGCAAAACTTTCGGTGGGGGAAAGGTATTATTATCGCTTAGCGCTTGTGCTAAGGGCAATCGAATATAAAAAAGAATTCGTAAAGAAAGCTCATTAGGTCAAAACTAGGGGAGGGCTTAGTTCCCTCACTCGATCCACCAAAGGAAAGGAAGGAAGAACTACTTATGTAGTAGAGCATCGGGAGTCAAGTCAGGGCAGCCTGCCTTTACGTAATAGGGCGGCATCAGCGGTGAGCTGTAACGGAGATGTGGATGAGAAAAGGGCTGCTACCGGTATAGAAAGACCAAAAGAGCAATGTTCGGGAGTGCCTGAATGCGGTGAGTGCCTTATGAAAGGGCTGGAGCTTTCTTCGAGAGAGATGGCTAGTGTGTGGGTT
Organism: Castanopsis chinensis; assembly: GCA_032878915.1. NCBI lineage: Eukaryota > Viridiplantae > Streptophyta > Magnoliopsida > Fagales > Fagaceae > Castanopsis > Castanopsis chinensis. The sequence goes on from JAVQMG010000017.1 coordinate 336,940, forward strand.
GCTGTAGGAAACTGAACGTAACAATTTCTCGTATATGAAGAGGTTCCTTTCTTCTCTGGATTGAGGAACCCTCTAGGCGACACCCTCCGTCGCCTACGACTGTGAAGATCTTTCCCCTTCTATGAAAAGGGGGGTCGATATCACGGGCTAGATAGAGAGACAGAGGCCCGCCGAGAGTCGGGGATGAGGAGTAGCCTTCCTCACCGTCCAGGGAGGGAGAGTGGCTCAGTTGAGTGGCAAGCCGACTGAGGGGCCCCCATAGCGACCCGACCGATCACAAACCGACAATCACGATATGCTTAACACTGCTCAATTGCTTGCAGTTACAGGAGCTTCCTAAAGCACAAGTGATCAACAAAGAAAATGATTCCGCCCAAATGACTCGGGGGCTTTGTTAGACATCGATGGACAAAGTCTCGTTGTGGATCATTCTGGAGTCTGAAGCTTGGATTAGAATGGCACAAAAGAGACTTCTTCTTTTGAAAAATGAATAGCGCAGAATGTTAGCTTTATGTTTCGACGGCCTCCCCTAATTTTCTTTCCTTCTTTCTCCTTTACTATATACACCTTGTCTATAGAAGGCAGAATCCACATTGGAGGTCATACACTCAAATTCAACTTAATCTTAATGGTGTTTTAGAAAGGATCCTCCCGTCTTGGATCTGGGAACATTTCGTGGAAATAAATTATCTTAGATAAGAAAGGGACTTTGGGTATTGGACAGTTGCAGGGGTGTCTCCGTGGGGATGAGCAATTTTCGTTTGAAGCCCTCGTCCCTGATTTTTCGTATGTCTTTTTGTAAGTGGTTTCGTAGTATGTGTTCAGTGCGTAGGTTCAGGGGTTGCTATAGGACTCCTCCAGCCTTTTTTGATGGGGATTGCTAGTTACTAAGTAGTCGATGGGATAGTTGCAGAAGCAACTGGAATTGGCCCCATATCTCAAGAGCACCTTTGTCTAAAGGTGTTAATCCTTTTTTCTTTTTTTCGGTATACCGCTCCGCGAACAAGGAGCGAATTAAAGAAAATCTCCTCTCATGAATATTCTTCGACCTTGTTATACTTTCTTTACCATGGTTCTATGTAAACTTAGCCCCTTACTATTGATTATGGTTTCAGTGCTGTGGAAACTTATTCTTATTCCGTTATTGTTTTCTTGGAATTTGAACTTAGGTATTTATTTATTTGAAGTGTCGATACTGGATTTGTTAATGTCCTTCATGGACAGTGCTCCTATGCCGCTCGAAGGCAGTGTCGCCCCTTCCTCCCCGGGGTCCTCCCAAATGGCAGACCAAGTGGACCCCTGTTCCACTAGCGTCGTTCCCGCGGACGAAGAATCAAAAGGTTCCGATTCTTCGTCCTCCTCGGAGGACAGCCTAAAGGTACACGACGGCTCCGCTGACGGCCGGGCGGACGCAAGCCCAGGGACCCCCGCTACGCGGATCGAGTCTCCCGCCGCGTCGGACTCGGATTCTCCCCGTTACCAAAAATGGGACATTGTCGAACGAGGTGAACTCGACTCTTGGCATGGGCAAATCCGTGAGGCTTTCCAAGATGCCCTGAAGGAGATTGATCCTTGCGGGAGGTATGGCAAAATCCCCACGGAGCACCTCTTCGACGCTCTACGTTTGAATAGAGAGGATCCTATTACAGTGGGGGAGATGGAAGAGATCTGTAAAGCGTTACGCGGTTCGTGGCCGAGTCGCGAAGATGCAGATAGAACTTCTATCCATCATCGGCTATGGGAGCTCCTCGAAACACACGAAAGACCTGAAGAGTAGGCTGATCTTGTATTAAAAATAAGGTTAGCCGAAAGCAGGGCTAGTGACTTGAGTGAAGTCCTACCAAGGTATCACAAAATCCAATAGTTCCATTTTCTTTCTTGTTCATCAATCGGAAATCAAGACAAACCGGGCACTACGGTGAGACGTGAAAACACCCGATCCCATTCCGACCTCGATATGTGGAATCGTCTTGCGCCATATGTACTGAAATTGTTCGGGAGACATGGTCCAAGCCCGGCGAAGAAATTCAAATTTCAAAGATTCTGCTCGTGAGCGTAATGGTATAAGCCTGCCTAGACTGTAACTGTAATAAGGAATTCCCTTTTTCGCCTTTTTAATCAACTTGCAAGAGATGTAGAAAATATAATGATATGAATATAGAATGTGTTCCGCGAGTGATCCGTCTGCGCAAAGGCAGAATAGCGGATTGGCTTGTCTTGCCTCTATCTTCCGGAGAATCCTAGGGGCCTTGTCTCGCTTAACTCGTCGAGTAGTGATTATCCCGGAATGAAGGAAGATTTGTTCACAAAGTCTCGCCGTATAATGATTAGCCCCTTTCCCTCCTATGATAAACCTTCTTTAGTCCTTAACCTATCTAGCTGGGCTTTTTCAGCTTTTCTTTGGTAAGTTCGTTTTACACCCTCCGCCTCCCCCCACTTATAGTAAGTGTGCATAGCCTCCCCACAGCCTTCGGGGTCAAATCATGAAAGGGATTGACCTAAGGAAAGTCACTTCATACTTTAAAGGCGGACAAATGACATAGAATAAGATGGCATCGAAGAGAGAAGGACAGTTCATCCAATAGTACTGATAGGACCTTTTCATCTAATAGAATCTAATAGAATAGATCACGCCTTGGGAGTTCTCTTTCTCTCTAACTATCCATTTCGTAAGAGAAGAAAGAAAGGATTGTAGGGCAGATGGTATGCCCCTTTCATGATCTAGGCGCCGTTGATGGATTCTACTTCTTCTCCTTCTTTCTCGAGATTCAGTTAGTGCTCAATCTACTGATCATTGGTAGAAGAGATAAAAAGTAAGCGGGGTGCTTTCTCTCTTCCCCCCCAGTATCCCCATTAATATAAGGAATTTGAAATGAATTCCAGATCATTCAGATTTCAGGCGGGATATGGATGGAATCGAGAGGGAAGAAAAAGTCTGGTGTGTGTTGGAGCTTGTGAGCGTTCACGCTCTCAGTTCCCGACATGCTCTGGGCAGGACACTGACGAAAAATAGAACTGTTGAGGGAGTGACAAAAACCTTGGTTGGGAGGTCGCTCTAAGGTTACGATCCGTTGGGTTGGGAAACCAACCTGGATCCTCTTTCCCCCAAGAGCCCTACCGATTGAGAAGGAGATAAAGTTGAAAACAACTGAGATCGGATCTCTCACGGAAATGGTGAGGCCTTATTTTATGTCTTTCTTGTACACCCTAGTACTTTGACTCTTAGACACCCGCTTGCCGTCTTTCCTGCTTTGCCATTTTACTTGTTTGCTGCAACTTATGGGGCTTACCCTGAGACTGCTCCCAGGGCTTAGGACTCCCGACCAAAAGAAGACTGGAACTTAATGGGCTTAGCTGCAGTTGGATGGCAGGAAGAAGTATTTTTCTGCAACAGGTACTAGATCTTCCATTGCCTTACAGGAAACTGGCCCTACATTTACAGGGCTTACCAAAGGGGAACTCCAGGTGAAGACCTTATTAAGCACTCCAATTGGGCTTGCTTCCCAAAGATCCTTAGCTTTCTCCCAGGAGTGATACAATGGCAATAGGAGAAATCCCACTATTACGAGCCCTAGGTGGAAAACTTCTTACCCAGAGACTGGAAAACCCTTATGAAAGCCCTTTTTGTTCGCGAAAGAAATGAAACTTCTAAGAGTCCCGATATCCGCTATCAATAGCTTTAGGCACTCTAGATCCGATCCTCGTAATCTATTTTCTAGCTATCGGTAAGGGCGGCAAAAACACAAAAAAGGGATTTTCTCGACCAATAAAGAGAGGGATTTGAAGCGCGAGCCCTATCAACTCCTTTAGAAAAGAGGAATAGTTCCAGTGATCAGGAATTTGCCCTATTGATCTTGTCCCTCCTTCTTTCAAACTCACTTTATAAAAAATCGGCTTTCTCATAGGCTTGCTCACTTAAGACATAGTACAGAATAGGGCTTCCTCTTTATCCTGCCTTACAAGGTTAGACCCTTACTACCCTCTAACCCTTAGACAATGGATCGACATGAGAGGGATTAGGAATAGAAGGACCTAGCACTATCATAGGAGTCAGTTTTCTCTCAATGTAAGAACTCTCACTAGAGAGGCTTGCTTACCTTATGACTTCAACTGGAAGGGCAGCAGGAAAGCTACTCCAAGTAAACTGACTAGCCTTTCTGCCCCGGTAGCGAGGAGTTTACTTCCGGAATAAGTAGGTTGGTAATAATTTCATACATGATGTCATTCGTTCATCCTTCTCCTAGGGAAGTCGCTACTCTTACGTACGGAAATAGACCTGAAACAGTTACTAGTACCAGTTCTATAACCTGCTCCATTGGCTTTTGCGTCTGTTTCGGGGTCGGTTGCTACACCAGAGGGAGAGGAGAAGGCTAGGAAAGAGGTTCCACTCAACTTCCTAACAGAAGCCATCGTCCTTTATCCAGCTTCTTCTGAGGAGAAGACCTTGTGCCTTTGGTTCGACTTTTTTCTTATTCTGTAGCCCGTTCCGCTTGGGCTTCCGGCCTGAAAGGAATCCTTTAGCTCCACTCCAGTCATTGATCACTCCCCTTGTGCAAAAGAAGGGAATTCGTATTGTCCACTCCAGCCCTTACCGATGAACATACTTTTTAACCGGAAGGGGAGTACAAACTAAAGCTCAATTGAAGGGTTTATTCAGGGGCGAGAAAGAACCACCCCCTGGCTCGTCTATGATTAAGCGCTGGGCTCGCTCAATTAACATTACTTTATTCCATAACCAGCTGCTGTTCCTATTCAAAAGAAGAAAGGAAGTTTTTGAACGGAAGACCAGAGGAGGGGGGACACGCGGAGGCCGAGACAAATTATCACCATGGGGAGTTTCCTTCAACCAGTTATTATACCTATGAAGCTACAAACAAATATGAATAGGGTGCCCGATCATCTAGCTCACTATGAGACTAGTACGCCTAATCATCACTGGGAGAATTCACTACTCTACTCGCAAGACAAGAGCTGGGTGAACTGACCCTCCTACTCCGTATGAAATCTCAACCGCAGTAACCTCCACCTGATCATTTGCAGCCAACTTAGACGAATATGAGTTCGAAAATACGGAGTTTCAGCGACATGTTCGTTTTGGGGAGCCATTTTTGAAATGAGACCGCTACGAAAATGACCCCGAAAGGCTGCTACTTTATTTCACATATTTCATTTAGATGCCCCTCTGCCCGGGGCAACGGCTTTCGCTAACGCGCGCTCTGGAGTTGCTTGTTCCCACCGGAGGCTAAAGAACAAGAAACCAATAGTTAGAGGTATTTTTCCACCCTTCTACCCACTACCAATCGTGACACGCGCACGTACTATTTCCCCAGCTTCTTGATTGGCACCGAAACAGATTACTCTATTAAGAGATAACTTTGATGTCAGGAAAAGAGCCAATGCGTCGATAGCAGGGTAAGGACTCTCCCGTCGTGCTAGCCTAGTCAGCCCGAACCTTCTTTCTTTCACTTACCGGACCGGATAGTTACGTAGGCACTTGACCTTGAGTCTCAGGTTCAAGTCTCAGTTCCGCTTGAACTGTACTCGCTAACGGAAAAGCAGTTGTTTTCTCTAAGTCGATTCCAAGACCTTTTTTTTCGATTGGGTATGAGATTTGCCCTACTCGATGAGAGTACCGCTTGCTAACGAAAGTTGTTTGTCTACTAGCTAAAGTTCCGGTTTCCTCTATCTTCTATTCTGCTTGGCTTGCAACAAAGAGCTTTACTTTCAAGTAGTACTTCCCGGAACAATCAAAGAAGTAGCTTTTCTTCGAGTGCCGAAACTGTACGCATCTCCCGACACTTCACTAACGTTTTTCTTTCTCTAAGCTAAGTCACTTGACTTGAACAAAGACCTTCTTACCTTTAGGGCTTTCCCGACCCTTCAGATTCAAAGTCTCTAAGTGGCGCTTTCCCTCTGCCAATAAATCAGCGCGGGATCTAATAAGTATGCCCTAAGGCGAGTTCGAATAGCCGAGCAAGGGACGGCCCCACACGAGTAATGGCTACGGCCCCAGCTAGGCGATAAAAAACTGTCTTAAAATATGTCTTGCTGTTATAAGCTAAACGAGCTGTAAGCCCCCATTTGAGATATCCCCACCAAGGCCCGTTCAAAGGCCCCTACAGGAAGCCACTTTAACGAAAGTTCAAGAGAAGAGAGGAAAGGAAACCAAGAGGTTGCCCAGTAGAGAAGTTAATAAACTTTATATCTTCTCTAAGGGTACCTTGAGGGGCCCGGAATACATTAACTTCCAAGCCACTAAAGGTCCACGCATGGGCAACTACCCGGTTAAACAGACTTTCTATTACTGCCCTTTGAAATAAAAGGGGGAATCGATCCGTAGCAGAAGATAGATCAAAAGATCTTAAACAACTGCACTTCTCTATCCATCGCATTGGTTTCTGCTGATCAAACGTACCATCTTGAGGGATGACATTCCTTTTTGACTGACTACCCTAAGAAATAATACTTATGCTCAGTTCTTGTTTCATAAGCAAATACGGCAACCTGGTGGTATAGTGAGCTCTCTCTCTGGATGTTGCTTCAGTCATTGATAGAGAGGAATCACCTAGCCTAGCATTAGACTAGACTAGCTAGCCCTCCTTGGGCAGATTGCTTTTCATAGCGTAGTTTCGTAGCTTTGCTACGGGAAGGAGACTTGCCTTATCAGATGTGGGATTACCTGTTGATGCGGTAGATGAGGTCTTTGCTTTTCCTGTTAGAGAATGAGTTGCTGAAGAATGAGTTGTTAGCCTTACAGAATGCGCTGCACATCTATCATTCTATAGTAATGTCGGCTCTCCCGCTGTTGGTGGTTTAGTTGTAGTAAGGGCAGTAGGATTAAGATTAGGAGATTGATTGAGTGAAGTAGGGTTCGGTGAAATATGAAATAGAAGTCAAGTAGGACATCCTTTATAAAGTAAAGTACGACATCCAATCTAAAGTAAAGTATGCCAGAACTCGTAGCCTTGTTGAAATAGTCTCCTCTTTCTTGTCTTTCTTCTCCCCTAAGAGGAAGAAGTCTCGTCTCGAAAAGACCAATTGAAGCTTTTCTCTTCCGCTCTGAAAGAATAGGCCTTATTATACCATGAACGGACTCCTTCTCCTTGTCAGGAAGAGATAGAGATAGGGCTTTCCTGGCTTCTCTCTTTCGCCTTCTCGATGCATTGCTTGGGTCTTCATTGGGCACTAGTTGCGCACTAGCTCTTCGGTGTGAATAAAAAAGTGTCAAGTGATGGAGTCTTTCGGAGGTGTGGCTAGCTCTGGGTCAGCTGTAAACTCTTGTTCAAGGAGTGAGGGAAAAGCAATGTTTGAATTTCACAGGCAAAAGGCCAAGGCGAGAAAGACCCAGCGCAAGGGTAAATGCTCTTTGATAAGATGGATCTGTTTAATACGAATAAGCTGTTCTTCCATTCCTCGTGTTAGCCAGGAAGTTCGAATGGCTTAGTGGTATAGAATCCGATCTTTCGGAATAGAAATAGAATAGGCTCTTCTCCTTTCCTTTAGTTTGGCGAGATAGGAATTGTCTCTAGAAGCCTTAGGCCGATTAGTTAGACTGATCTTTGTGATATAGCTTTTGTGGTCTTGTTTAGCGATTGCGCATTGCCGTGCTGTCTTCAACAAAGATCTCTGCTCTTTTCCTTGATGCGGAGAAGATATAGTTCTTAGTTAACCCCCTGGCCAGTTAAGAGAGTTCGAGGCATAGCCCAGTTTTAGCGAAGCCGGAATTCCATTAAGGTAGTTCCGCCGAGGGTGACATCACTGGGGAAGAAGAATTCTAGATCGAATGCGACTGGGATTGAGGAGGGCTAGCTTTCACGTGGTTCAGGCTCCAGGGCAATGCTTTTTAAGCTAATACCAGGAAATTCCATATTAATAGAATTCTTCCATTAGAGCGAGTTCGGTCAGATCAAGCTATTCAAGCAATTTTGGCTTGGGGCAGGGGCGTAGCGAGCAGAAAATTCCCTATCAGACAAAGCTCTATAAGGTAAGGAAGAAAAGAAGTCTTAACTAAAAGCCCAAAGGCTAGCCTATCGAAGTCACTTACGGATCCGGATTCCATTCTTTTTGAGTGAACGAAGCCAAGTCAGTAGCCGGCTTGAGAGATGCGAAACCTTAATAGAATAGCGTAGCCAAGCCGAGAATCAGCTCTTGGTGGTTGGGGCTTTAGGAAAAGGCCTAACTTCCTTTCTTGTTCACAATCCCTTTCAGATTTTAGGGAAGAAGACGGTGCTATAGAATTTAAATACCTTCTTGTCGAAATAACCGCGGGGATGGATGCCGCTCTCAAGTAGAATCAATTTCAGTTGAATTTGCTGGTATCATAAATAAAGAAGTAGTGGATCCCGTTCACGGAGTTCTATGTCTGGGTTTCGGTTTACCTTGGTTTCGGTGAAAGAGATAGAATAGAGATAGGGTGGGCAACTCCCTAGGCGGAGTCTCTACTCTGGTAAGGACCAAGTTACTTCATTAGCGTGGAGCTAGGCATGGTAAGCATAAAGTAGCGGTAGCGGTGTGACTTTCTTCGTGACTTGACTGCTAGACTGCTTTCCTTTGGCGGTATCGTATCTAAGAGGTAGTACTAGGACCTGGGCCTTCGAGTGGGAATTTCCTCCTTCTATAAATAAGCAAGTGTAGCGAAGTCGGGGCTTAAGTAAGGCGGATCCTGATTCTTGGAAAGGTATCGAAGTCACTTCCGGATTTACTTATTTAGGAGTTCCAGTCGAAAGAGAAATGAGTTAGCTCAGGGCGTGAAATAAAATAGATAAGAAAGGCGATTCCTGATCAGAAGAGTTGAGTTGCTATAGTGGAATCTCTTGAATTTGGGAAGGCTCAGGTTTGGTGGTATATCCTTACTTATATAAGTAGTTTTGATCCCGGCTCCGGTCAAATGGATTTAGGAAAGCTTCCACGTGACATCCTCAAGTTAGTCTTCTGCTGTCACTGTCTTCTCGAAAGCTAAAGGTAGTTCACCTAGGGGAAGAATCCGACTAAGCTTAGCCTTGAACTTGGCACCTTACCTTCTAATCCTTTGCTTGGGAATTTTATTTAATAAAGAGGACTAGCTGTGAGCTTTGAGGAAAGCCTGTAAGTGCTCTTTCTACTTCCCCTGGATTCCCTTCTCTTCCTGGTGAGTTGCCTACCCGAGCCCGAAGTCGCTTAAGGGAAAAAGAGCAAGCAACTGAGACCCTTAGTGAACCTCTGGAATCGGCGTTTATTGGACCCGCCCCTCCCCTAACTAAGTACCCTCAACTTCGTATCGTGCATTCAAGGAATTCTGCTACTCAAAAGTAAGGAAAGACACATTGGGTCATTCGCTCACTTCCTCACATGGCTCCCTCCCTCCGCTTTTCATTCCTTTATTTAGTTATCCTGCGCTATTCCTTTATTGGGGCAAGGAAGGAGAGAAAGCGACTCCCCGAGAGAGAGTAGCACCCGGTCCGAGAGAGACGAACAACAGTCTCTCTTAGACAAGACAATTAGTAAGGCAGCGCTCTTCTAGTAGCAACCTCTCCTTAGGTCTGAGACCTCGTTGAATAAATCATATAATAAGAAATCAAAGTCTTCGCCTTGTAGAATCTTCCTGGTCTAAGTCCGAGAGATTCTTTTTGTGAAGTCTACCTTAGTACAAGATCGGAAAGTTTGCTTACAAAAACAGTTCTTGAAGAAGAGAGGTTCTGACTAGACAAAGAGCAAGAATTGAAAGGACTAAAGTAAAGCTAAGGTTGTTTTCATAGGTAACTATGTCAAACAGCGGTTCCTAAGGCCTTTGCATGATTCGGCGATGGATGTTCTCCGTCGCTTACCGTGTGATGGGACCTTTGACCAGCCAAAACCTTTGATTCGGCTAACGGGTCGGTCCATAGTTTCTAGTTGTGACCTGACTGCAGCTACTGATAGATGGCCTTATCAGCTAATCTCTCAGTTAGTCGAGTCTTGGTTCGGTAGGGGAATCGCGACCGCAGCGATAGATACTTGCCTAGTAAGCAACTCTATCCACATACTGCCTCCTTGGTCTGATAAACCAACTGTAGGTATGTATGTCTGTGGTCAGCCATTGGGTTTCTACTCTTCTGGGCCTCTGTTCACACTATCTCACCACATGGTAGTGTGGCTTGCGGCAAACAGGCTTTATCCCCAGCGCACATATTCAGTGTACCGCTCCGTGGGTACAAAATCCTATGCTTTTGTTGGTCAACAACCAACCACAACTCACTCAAATTCTTCACTACTCGTACAGGAAGGACTCTCTTTCTGTATGGAGGGGATTTTTTTGTCTCAATCAATCCCTATGTTTAACCAATTTGGACGCATCTTTCTCTTTGATGAAAATAGTCTAAATAGTAATCCATCTTCTACTACTATTACAAGCCAATCTCAATCAACGACGACTATTAACGATTATAGTTTTGAATCATCTCAGGGTTCTTCTCAATCCGTCACTCAGGGTTCTTCTCATGGTATTTTTGAGGACCACCCCGGTCTTAACCCTTCCAGTGAACGTGTAGTAGAGCTTCAATGTGATATACACGAGAAATTAGGGGAGTTAATGATTAACAGGAGT
>JAVQMG010000017.1:352500-457920 GCA_032878915.1 Castanopsis chinensis
CGATTCCTTCTTAGTAGTTGCTAAGTTAGTCGTTCTTTTTAGTGGCTAAGTAGCAAGTTTGCCTTTGCCTTGCTAAATAGGAGAGTCTGGTCCTGTCTTTCGGTAGTGATATTCTCCTCGAATAAGGAAGAGAGAGAGGCATAAGGCTCTCTAAGGTATTAGCTGGAGCTAAAGTCAATGTGCTGGCTAGGTCTATAGCGCCCTAAGCTTGAGGTTAGTCTGAAGCTACCCCCTTCTTCTGCATTTGCTTTTTCTCATTTCTTTCCGTTGAGGTGTCCAGCTCTCTATGGTTGAAATGTGTCCAACTTTGCTTGACATTTCAAAAGTGATGGTGTGATCAGTAGCCTCTTGCCGAAAAGAAGGAAGGCCTCAGGGCTTGCTACAGGTTTAATAAGGCCATCTTTTGTCTATAAGTGAAGATTGGATGGATGTGAGACTAATGGCTCCCTGGAAGTTGGAAGCAGATAGTTTTTACCAATGCTTACCATCAACCTTCACTGGTGCCGAGAAACAGTGATATAATACCAACCCGAAAGGATCAGAGGAGGAACCCTGGGGAGAGGATCCAGTGTCTTCAATGTAAGGGTCTCGAAGAGCCCTAATAGGAGTTTAAGAGTGAGCTTCCTCATCATAACCTTCACAAAAAGAAACGTGACTAATATGTGCAGGGCAGCACGAAGCGGAGTCGAGTGCTTATTCTAGTGATCGGACCGCTATAAATAAGGATGGGCTGCGGTAAATGTTTTTGGAGTTAGAAATAAAGAAAAAAATGCAGCTCTGGTCCTTCAACATACTAGGCGATTTGAATACGCAGTTCTAATACGAGCAAATCACTTTCCTTGACATTGCAGTTAATTTCGAGCTAGGCAGATAAAAACTTCTAGCTCCTAAAAACAAACCTAATAAAGATGAAATCCTCTTTCTTTTATCACCCGCGGAATGGCCGTAGGTGGCTCTCTTGCAGAAATCGAAGCATTATATTATATTGGGTGAGCACTCCATTCAGTAGTTTACGCTTTCATCTCGTCGTGTAGCCCAGCGGAGAATTCTAATACCGGAGCTTGCCATTAGTGCAGCGCTTATTGAAACACTAGCTAAAAGATAAAAGAAAAAGCTGCTCTACTTAACCCCAACCAACAACTGTCATCACGTAATCCTGTCGATTCGTGTCCGAGCGATAGATAAGCAAACGAGCGTCCCACTAAGGCAGAAGAAGAAGACTTTATTTTATTGTACAGAAAATGGAAGAGAGGAAATCAAAGATCCTGTAAAGAAAGATCTCTTAATTGACTACTAGGAGAGTGAAGTCCTCCCCGGAGGACGAACGCTTGAAGATATCCTTCTTTCCCGTCCCGCTTTTCCTGATGAGGGAATAGAGTAAGGGGCGACCTTTTCTTATAACTAATCAGTAGGTGTAGGTAAGGACAGATATGGTTTTGTAATCCTCTACCGAATCTCTTGAAATGAATGCTATTTTGCTAAACCCTTTGCTTTTAAGGTAAATGGCATAAGGCAAAGCCTTTCCCTATCACGACCGCCTTCCCCTTCTTGCATTAGGATTTTGACTAAGATCGGATAAGATCACCAGCAGCGGTTGATGATATAACACCCACACCAGTTACTGATTAACTGACCCCAACACCGGCAACTAAAGCACCGCTTCCTGATATATGACCAGGAGCTCCTAGGCTTACAAAGTAAAGCAGTGACACAGAAGACCTCGTTCTTTTTTCTAAGGGCTGGTTTTTAAGCGTCAAAAGAAGATTACCATGGGTCTCCGCTATCCTCATTGCTTAGTAGATGGTCTGAGGATAGACTGGAGCAAGAAAAGACCGGATAAGTAAAGAAGTAAATACAGCAGTACTGAGCTACGGATACGCTTTCGAAAGATTTTGACGATCTATTCCTTAATATAAGACTTTTGCAATTATGGGCTGAGAGCCCCTCCCCGATCACGAATAATGGGATCTCTTTGACTGCTTCACCGTACCGGTTGATTAGTCGATTCCCCGTGGTCGAAAGATAGGAGCATCGGATTCTCGGTCGGCTTCAAGGAGTGGGGCAGGGGAAAGGAAGACTTTGACTACTAGGGTAGCTGGGCCAACCGCTAATAGATCAAATTAAGAGGGAGTGAACGACATATAATATAATCCGAATGGGAAGTTTTGAGCAATCGATTCTTTCTCATGTACGGCTAAACCTTGCAGTTGCAGGTAATTTGAGTCTGGACCCCCGAGTGATGGTAAAGCGCAGTCAGCCGAGACCCCTGACAGAGGAAAGAGTCTTGAGGAGTCCAACGTTCGGCCAGGCATAATAATTCGTGCCCACTAATCGAATCGGTTTACTCGCCCACCATGTCAGCGCCTTCGGGTTAGTTCTTTATGGAGTTATTTCTTGTTCTTTCTGTCATAACAATTCTCCTTATGGAAGTCCCCCACAAGATCAAGAATGCTTGTTGCCGCCTTGGCTGGCTGTCTTGGTTCTTCGTTTAGCTTTCTGGCATATTCTACGGAGCTTTCCACTCTGGAACTGGCTTTTAGAAAAACCTTCATTCACTAGATGTGAAGCAACCATCCTAATGGGAGAACCCTCTTACCCGCTTTCCCCCTCCCCCCGATATGGGGGGCCTCGCTGTCGCCTTTGGCTCGAGCTACTTTTTCTCCTGGAACGGATAGCTTTCTGTCCAAGTCTATCTCCCAAAAGTAAGCCATGTAATTGACTTCTAAGTACGTAGAGCTTTTTCCTTTTTCACTCTACCGGGGGGTCCCTTATCCCCGTTGAATACTCCTTCCTTCTGCTAAAGCTGTTGTTATTCATCGGCCTTCCCCTTTTCTTGAAAAGAACAATCGGTGGGTTTCCCCCCACCTTTTCCATCTTGAGTAAGAGCTTCATGGTTCTTTATCTCATTCAGTTCAATTATAGTGATGGGGCACTCCCCCTTTTTATCAGTTACCTCATTTAATGAAGATTGCATTTTTTCACCTTCGCATTTTTTCTCATTTAAATTCACTTCTCTTTCAATATTCTTGATGAGTTCGAACTCCTCTCCGGGGTTTTTTACATCCAAGTTCTCTTTGATGGTTTCACGTACTTCGGAGATTCTCTCTCCTTCCCCGAGAGAGGTTTTAAGTGACTTTATATTTTTCTCTAAAAGCTCGTCAGTTGTTTGATCCAATGCAGAAGGCGAAGGCTTCGCTGTTGAATCCGAACTTGATGTTCCGGAAGAGGCCGGAAGAGGAGGTACCGGCTGAGAAGGTCCCGGGGAGAAAGGGGGCGCAGCCTCGGCAGGCTGAACAATCCCTACACCTTCATGATTCTTAGCGGCACCCCCCTCATTCATCATAAAACATGTAGAGGAAATGCCCCCTACGGCAATCAAGTGAAAGACCGACTCTCTTACTCGCAAGACCACTAAAATAGTAAAAATGTATATAATGAGATTCAATAGTAGCATGAATGGAAAAGGCATCTTTCTCTTTTTCCAAGAAAGAAATCTAAACATAAAGATCAACGCTAATAGAGCGAGACTAATAAGCACGAAGTAAAATGAACTTATCCAACAAAGAAGACCTGGTCTTCCCGCCAATTCCATACGAATCAGTACTGAGAAGCATGTGCCCATCACTCCAGCAATGGCACCGAAGATGAAATATAGAGTCCCTATATCCTTGTGGTTAGTGGAGAACAGCCATCGGACCGGATTTGTCATAAAATGGAGATTCTTTCGTTTTCTTCCTTATCAGAGGGGGGCCCCTTAGGTAGCGGGGCTTCTTTATTGAAAAAGGGGGAGTGAGAGGGGAAGGAAGAATGGAAAGGGGGCTTCCATCCCTTTGACTATCCGTACTATCTTGTTAGAACCTTCCTACTAGGATAGGAATGCCAACTACTAACTAACTAGCTCATATTGGATAGGAAAAGCATCAATCCTTAAAGAGATACCAGCGGGGTAAGGAGGGGAATGGCCAATCATAAGAGCGGGAAAGACATTCTATACTTCCTACGCTCTTCCCCTAGCAGCCAGAAAGGCAAGGTTTAAGCCAAGCCATCTCATACAAAAAGTCTGACTATTTGTCTTGCTCTTCCATTAGCGGTGCCGCCGTGCTTTATATTTTCATGCCTTCCAAGCGGTCGAATTGAATTGGTCGCATCTGCCTTCCCGTTTAGTGAATCTCTAAGGGGCTTAATTAATCCAATCTCTCAATCGGTTGGTCAAATGCATTGACATTGGCGCATTCGATTTATTCTTTTCCAAAAGTGGGTTCAAATCCTATTACATTAATCTCACTTTATCTCCCCTACTGGTGCTGCTTCCTCCGATCAAGAGTTAGGGGCGGCGCTACTAGACCAACGGTTACCGGCTCAATGAGCACTCTGGGCCGTGATTGTTCGATCCGAGATCCAAACACTAGAAAGAGGGAAGAGCGGGGACACAACTATATTATATACGCAATTAAGGCATCAGGAAGAAAGTAGTAGGTTGCCTTTCATTGAGCTAGCGATGCGCGCTGGCGTGGTGGATCTCCTTCCCTTCTGTGTAGGTAGGGGGCTGGCTGGCCATTCCTCCTCGCGCCATCAACGAGCGCCTTCTTGTATCACAGGCAGTGTCGTCTTTCAAGCCAGAGACCCCTGTCGCTGGTTATGTAAGATAATATGATCTCGTTATATAAGAGAATTCGTGTTGCTTTCTTTTAGCACCCGATGTTAACAACCGATATATCCGCTGCGTGATATCCGCTCTGTTGTTAGCTGTTGTAGCTGTGACTGTAGCGAGGCTTCGCCGATTGAGAATACCCCACCGAGTTGACTACACGTAACTCTCTCTCTGTAGGCCCAGCAAACGGGGCGCTTAGTCAATTCAACTCTCTATTCAGTAGGCCAAGACAACTCAACAACCACTGAACGTACTCTCGATCTTTTCATTCTCGTTCGAAGCTTGTTTTTTGTCCTGTTAGCGCCTTTGTCTGTTAGCGCCTAGTGCTTGGTATATGTCGATTTATTATCTCTGGAGATGGGGCTGATGCCATTTCGTTTCTTTTCTTAAGGATCAGCTGGCCTTTAAGATATGAAGGATCTTGGACCTCTTCAGTCTTTTCTTGGAATAGAGGTTGCACCTCGCGGTTATGTTCTATAACTGTGCTAGTATGCTCTCGATCTCATATCTCGCACTGGTCTTATCTCTGCTCGACATGCATAGACTCCTCTTTAGCTTAATGTTCAGTACTCCTCTCCTTATCAGTCAAGGTTATTTAATACTCGCTCCACTAGCTAGTAGGAAGTTAGAATAGATAGGCACTCGCAAGCCCGAAACCCACCGCTTTCTTGTTCTAGTTCTGTTTCTTTTCCAATTACTGAGCTTTCTAGGTAGTACGCTTATTAGGAGACCATAGACCATAGCGGATTTGCTAGCTAACGAGCAGCTAACAAGAGTGATAAAGCACGGAAAGAATAGTGACAAGCGTACTGCTCTGCTACGGGAATGAATGATTCAGATATAGGCTATAGGCACTTGAAGGGGAAGTAGACTCAGGACAGAGATGACGGTGGTGGTTATGAAGCCTAAAACTAGTTAGCATTAGAGGGACAAGAAAGCAGACGAGTAGGTTTGGTACCGGCTTTAAAGGATAGGGGGAAAGGCGGTTGCTTTGGCAGGGGACCAGAGGCGGGAACAGACCATGGACCAACAGGATAACTTTGAAATGGGTTTTATGGCTCGACTTATTGGCAAAAGCCTGGTTCCTGCGGGCTCGGCTTTCTGGCTGGCTATACCTATGGAGAGGCCAACTAGTGATCATAAGCTCGAGAAGAAAGAGTTCGTTCAAAAGCGAAGGTCGGAAAGAGGCAATGAAGATTGTCGATCGAAGGGCTTGCCTTGTTAACGAGCAGGTTACTGTTGTAATGTACCGCTTCCTTTTTCTTGGCATCATCTTTACTATTGACCAAAGCATAGGTCCAGGCTCTGATCGAACGGACTTGCTAAGGTTTACTTAAATAGTTGTTCTTTCTCTTTCAAAATGAATTATATAATCACAGTGGCTCTTTATCTTCAAGTCAAGTGAGAGATCGGCCATCGCCCAAAGGTGCTTTAACGAAAGCCGGTCCCCGGTGGCTAAGAACCTTTCCTCACTCTTGAAGCCTTCAAGCCATTGGATTCAGTAGAGCTCCGGGCGGTATAGTCAGTCTTCAGTGTACTCTTTCTCTCATTCATACTTTGGATAGATTTTTTTGGTGTTCAGTCTACCTTAGTACAGAAGATAAATCCAATTTCTTCTCTGACACAATGCCCTTTCTTAAGAGAGAGGAGGAAAGAAAAGAAATATATAGAAAGCAAAGAAGCTTCCCGTCTTTGAATGATATGCCTGAAGCAAGGATGGTCGTGGATCCGTGATCGTAGATAAGATTTCTAGTTTTCTAACAGCACGCCTTACGACTGAGATTTCGCCGACCTAAATCTCGTAAGTAAGCAAACGTAATATCATAGTCGAACGAGCGTGCGATGTCGTTCCTTATGATGTTGGTCGCTCAATGATATCCCTATACGCCCGGTTCACCAGGTTCTACCACTACAAGACACAATTAGTCTCATAAGGGAGCAGAGCATCATTTGATCGATCGAATGGCTGGGGCTTATACTAGTCTACTATTATGAGAAACAAGTTCTTTATCAGCCTTCCTACTTTTTTAATTACTTTTACGCGAAGGCCCCATTCTTCTTCTGAATCTATCTCTCTCGCCTTTGCCCAGTCAATCCGGAAATGATAAGTTATTCTGGTGCTTTCTTTCTCCCATGCCTTTATATGCTGCTCTAGCCTCTGCTGCTAGCTCTAACTAATAAGTTTTCTCTCTATTTGCAAGCAGGGTCTGCAAGAGAGCTGATGTTGGTATTCGAGCTAAAGCTCATTGAAGTGATCATGGTAAAGAATTCGAGAACTCATACATGGAGTCATTCTGCACAAGATCAGGTATATCTCAAGAGTTCTCTGCTCCTATTACTCCTCAGCAGAACGGTGTAGTAGAAAGAAAGAACAGGGTTATCCAAGAGATGGCGAGAGCCATGCTGCACAGTAAGGATGTGGCTAGAAATTTATGGGGAGAAGCAGTTAACACTGCATGTCACACAGTGAACAGAGTATACTTCAGACCCGGCACCAAAAGGACTCCATATGAGTTGTGGAAAGGAAGAAAGCCAAATGTGAAGTATTTCAGGATTTTTGGAAGCACTTGCTTCATTCTAAAGGATAGAGAGAATGTAGGAAAGTTTGATTCCAGAAGTGATGAAGGGATATTTCTGGGATACTCTACTACAAGTAAGGCTTATCGAGTATATAACAAAAGAACCATGAAGGTCATGGAAACAGTGAATGTTGTTATTGATGAGTCTTCAGATGTAAATGCTGAGAAAATTGATGAGGAACTCCCTAAAGAGATTCTCCCTCTAGAACCTAGGAGAGATCCAGAGCTCATGGAACAAGAGCCTACTTCCCCAAGTTCTCCTGGTACTCCCAGTGTTGTAGAAGAACCAGCAGACATTCCTACATCACCAGATTCTGAGTGTCATGAAGACAAAAGACCTTCCTCCAGAATCAAATTAAATCATCCTCCAGAAACTATTGTGGGAAACATGAATGAACTCACATTGCGGAAACGCACAGTTGATAAATGTGTTGCTAACTTTGTGTCATACTCTTGTTATTTGTCACAGGTCGAACCCACTAAAGTTGAGGAAGCTCTTCAGGATGAAAGTTGGGTAGAAGCAATGCATGATGAACTGCTTCAGTTTCAAAGGAATGATGTGTGGACCTTAGTTCCCAGACCGGAGGGCGAGCATGTCATCGGCACCAAGTGGATATTCCGGAATAAGACTGATAAGGAGGGCAATGTAATCCGCAACAAGGCTAGACTTGTAGCTCAGGGATATACTCAGATGGAGGGTATAGACTATGATGAAACATTTGCCCCAGTTGCTCGTATGGAGTCCATCAGAATCCTTCTCGCTTTAGCATGTCAATTGAAGTTCAAGTTATATCAGATGGATGTGAAAACCGCCTTTTTGAATGGATTGCTTAAAGAGGATGTTTATGTGGCTCAACCTAAAGGTTTCATCGATCCTCACTTTCCGGATCATGTGTTGTATCTCAAAAAGGCCCTCTATGGATTAAAACAGGCACCTAGAGCTTGGTATGACCGATTGACTCAATATCTGATATCTCATGGGTTCACAAGAGGAAAGGCTGATCAGACTCTCTTCATCAAAAGAAAAGGTGGTGAGCTGGTGGTTGC
Source organism: Castanopsis chinensis (assembly GCA_032878915.1). Lineage (NCBI taxonomy): Eukaryota > Viridiplantae > Streptophyta > Magnoliopsida > Fagales > Fagaceae > Castanopsis > Castanopsis chinensis. Next base: position 360,778 of record JAVQMG010000017.1, read on the forward strand.
ACAAGTCTATGTTGATGATATCATCTTTGGATCAACTAAGGATGAGCTTGCTCAAGAATTCTCAAAACTCATGCAAGTAGAGTTCGAGATGAGCATGATTGGAGAACTGTCTCACTTCCTTGGACTACAGATTCGTCAACAAGATCCAGGTATATTCATCTCTCAATCTAAATATGCTAAGAATCTTGTGAAAAAGTTTGGTTTGGAATCTGCTAGTTCTGTTAGAACCCCCATGAGCCCAAATGTTAAACTCACTGTTGACATGTTAGGTAAAAGTGTAGACTCTTCACTTTATAGAAGCATGATAGGTAGTCTTCTTTACCTTACTGCTAGTAGACCTGACATTAGCTACAGTGTAGGAGTGTGTGCTAGATATCAGGCAAATCCCAAAGAGTCATGTATGACTGCTTTAAAAAGAATCATCAAGTATGTCAAAACTACCGCCAACTTTGGTGTGTGGTATAGCAAAGACACTAATAATGTCTTAGCTGGGTATTCTGATGCTGATTGGGCTGGTAATGCTAATGATAGAAAAAGCACCTCAGGAGGGTGTTTTTATGTGGGAAATAATTTGGTCTCTTGGATGAGCAAAAAGCAAAACTCCATCTCATTATCCACTGCTGAAGCTGAGTACATTGCTGCTGGTAGCTGTTGCACCCAACTCCTATGGATGCAAAAACTCCTTCATGATTATGGTATTCGTCAAGAACATCTCACCATCTATTGTGACAATACCAGTGCCATCAATATCTCTAAGAATCCGGTTCAACATTCTCGAACCAAGCACATAGAGATTCGACATCACTTCATTAGGGAGCTTGTCGAAGATGGTGTTCTTACCCTTGAGTTTATCCACACAGATGACCAAAAAGCTGATTTGTTCACCAAACCTCTGGATAGCAAACGTTTTGAGTTCCTTCGTCAAAACATCGGTGTTATCTCCATGGATTGATCTCCTTCTATCCTTCCTCCTCCTCATGCATGTGCATCTAGTTTTATGCATTGTTTTGCTTTACATGTTTTTGTTTATGTGTTTTCAGTTTTGTATTTTATTTTTGCTTCCTTGATAAAAATAAAAATAAAAAATTGAAAAATGAAAAATACAAAAACAGTGTGTGTTTGTGTGCATTAGTTCATGCGAACTTTTGGAATGGCCATTGAAACAGAGTTTTCTAAACTTTGTATCATCTATAGCTTAGATGAGCACTCTTCTGCACAACTAAGCGAGTGAGCTTTGTAGCTCTTTGTTTGTGATGAGTAAGGTTAAGTAATCTCTTCTTCTTAACACTCGTGTCACTCTTTTTGACGGGTTGAACTAGAAAATCCTAAGAGAAAGGCATAAATAACCATCTCACCACTGTTACTCGCCAATCATAATATGACATCTGTATGCTTCGGCATAGCAAAAGTACAATGTCAATGACACCTGTATGCTTCGGCATAGCAAAAGTGCAGTGTCAAAAGCTTAACATCATTGGGTATTTCTTTTCTTTCTCTTGTATGCCCATGCATGATATGCTTGTTAAAAGAAAATATGCAAAGATATAAGAAGCAAAAAGATCAAAAATGCTTTAAATATGGTTGCAAGCGTGTTTTCTAGGAGATGTAGGAGTTATAGGATGTACCTCGAAGGTGATAGTCCCCATCAAACGGTTATGATTGTGTGTGAGTTAAAGTGATTTCCTCATATCTCAAATCGTCATAACATTGAGACACTTATGCAATCTTGCGATGTTTTCACACACAACATGCAATACTCTTTGCTATTCTTGATACATGTGCAGGTACAATGTGATTTGGCCATCACAAGGTTTACATGCGTTAATGTATGCTCACTAAACTGTCTTAACTTGTTTTTAAAATATAAAATTGGTTAGACTTGTTTAGTGTGTGTGTGCGTGTTTTGAGATTCATGTGCATCAAAATTTTTGCTGAGAGATGATTTTGAGAGCTTAATGTGTTGATTGTATCTTTGGTTGAGTTGCATGCATGATTGCATTCATGTCTGTGTTTTTCTTCTTTTGAAAAACTGCATTTCAAGGCATCTCGACACCTCCTCGATACCTCTCGACACATAGCTATCTGTCGAGCTTCTTAGACTCTTTCTTAACGCAGTCTCGGCAGATACCTCGACACCTGCTGGATCGATCGAGATTCTTTCTGTTTGCTCGATAGCTCCTCGATAGCTGCTGGATCGATCGAGGTTCCCTCTTGCTTGTTTCTTCTCCCTCAATAGCTTATCTCGATAGCTGCATCTGTCCACGTGTTTTTCTCGACACCTGACCTCGACAGCAAGCTCGACACCTCCCGATAGCAGCATCTGTCGAGAATTAATGGGAAGCTATATATTGAACCTTCGCGATTTTGCTTCTCATTTGCTCGATCTCTCTCGCTCGAAATCTCTGTTCTCTCTTAAAATTTTTTTCTTTTTCCTTCCAAACCTTCTCCCAAGGCTTTCTCAAGAGTTTCTTTGCGATCTTCATCTCTTGGTAAGCACATTATCCCTCATTTTCATGCATTTCATTGTTTAAAACCCTAGGTTTTGTGTTTTTGAAAAAATTTTGGGAGTTTTCAAATTGTTGGGGTTTTCATGAAATTTTTGGGTTGGTTTTCTAGTTTTGATCTTCAAAACCACATGCATTGCATCACATTAGCATTCTAATTGTATTTTCATGTATTTAGATGTGTGCAAATCGATTGTGTGCTGTTAGGTTTGGATTGGGCTGAGCCCATGATGTTTTTATGTTGCATGTCACATGCTCATGCATTTTCATGCATACGTTCTTTTCATTTCAATATTTTCTCTGCCAATATTGAACTGTTTGGGACTTTTCTGTTTGTCTCTTCTTTCCCCCTCTTCTATGTTTGCGTTAGCAGTGTCTATTGCACCAAAACGTAAATCCGTTCCTCCCCGGAACCCTATCCGTACTAAAGGATCGTCTTCCTCTGATCCTACTCCCATTTCTGTTCGGTTCCGTGATGAGAAAGCCCATAAGGACTTCTCGGAGAACTTTTCTAAACGCGGTGTTCATTCGGAACGCCACGTCATCCTGGCAGACTTTGCCGACACTGACCTTCCCGATGTCATTCACACTCGGGGATGGGAGTCACTGTGTGACGTCCCGGTCACATCTCCTCTCGTGGATTCAGGAGTTTTACTCCAACATCCACGGGATAGATTCTTCAGTACCTTCTTTCTATTCTTGCATTAGAGGTACGCGCTTTTGTGTCACCCCAGAGCTAGTCTCTGAGGTTCTCCATGTCCCTAGGGTGGATCATCCCGATTACCCTAGCTGTGAGCGTCTCTGGACTGTGTCCAAAGACGAGATGATCTCGGCGTTCTGTGAACGTCCTACCTCTTGGGGAGATCACATGTACACACCATGTCGACCTTTTGCTAAAGGTCCTCGTATCCTAAACATGGTGATGACTTTTATTTTGCACCCACTCTCTCACTACAACTCCATTACAGAGCCTTGTGCTCGGTTTTTGTTGTCCCTCCTTGAGGATCTATCTATAGACTCTCCTTCACACTTCATCTTTTCTATCATCGATGTCTATAGAGATACGGCCACCCGTGATAAGCTCATTTTCCCTTCCGCTATCACGAGGATCTTGAGTCATTTTTCCATTCCCTTCCCTTCGTCCGATCTCTACCATGTCATGTCTGCCATAGACGCCGCTACCGTAAAACGTAGCGAGGCACAGTTTCGATCACGACAGCCGGATGCTGCCACTCCTTCCACCCGACCGACCTCCTCCAGATCAGCTCATGCGTCTGCTTCTTCCTCCTCTAGCGACGTCACGTTAGGAGACATCATGGCGCAGCTACAGCGCATGGATGCTCGCCTCGATACACTCTCCACAGAGTTGTATCAGGTGAATGTCCGTGTTGGTTGCATCGCCAGGCGACAGGCGACCATGGGCGGCTTTGCCTCAGAGGTTTCTCCTCCGCCACCTCATGTGTCGACTGAGACCGAGGCTGATGATGATGGCGATGATGATGATGCTTCCGACGCTGATGATGATGGAGATGCTACCTCATCGGATGAGATGTCTACTTGACACTCTACCCTTTGTCACTCGTGACAAAAAGGGGGAGTAGTTTTGTATGAGAGTAGTCATACTTAGGGGGAGTGTTAGCATAGGACATTTTTGTTAGGGAGGGTGTGGATTGAGGGATGTAGTGAGGTGATCAGATTTTTTTTCTTTTCTTATCTTTTAGAGATACTATGATCATGTATTGCCATACATTGTACTTATGTTCCTTCTATATATGATGATGTATGTTTTTCTTTCACCTACCTTTACATGTGTTGTTTCTTTTCTGTCTTTATACACATGCTTCTTTACTTGTATGCAATCTATTATTTCTGTTTCACACAAAGATGCCTTGATGTGTTTTGTTTATAAGCGTTTCAGAAATACAGGTTGTCAAAGTCTTCTTGCCATAAACTCTCTTTTTGCAAAGTTGTTCAAGAATTTGTGTTAGGATAGATTTTACTGTATGTAACAAGTGAATATGAGTTGAGTGATTTATGACTTCTCTCATATCTTCATTTGTATGTTGTGATTTTGTCACGGATTGCCAAAGGGGGAGATTGTTAGGACATATGTAGTTCAAAACTGTGAACTTATGTTGCTATTTTATGTAATTGGCTTATTCTTAGACAAAACGCACTTTACTTGTAATTGGGTAGATTTAGGATGTGTTAAACACTTCAAGAAACAGTGGTTCAAGATTAAGTGTTGAAGCCGTCGAAGTCTGTCCAAGAAACAAGCAAGGAAGTGCAAGATTTTAAAACTCGATAGATACCTCGACAGATACATCTATCGAGATTTAAAGAAGCTGTTTTGCCCGAGCCTCGACAGCTGTCTCGATACCTCTCGATACCTCTATCTATCGAGAATTAAAGAAAACAGAATTCCAAGTCTGTTTCAAGTCCAATCCGTGAGTGTGTCTTTGGGACTTCTTTTCTCCTAACCCTAGACATATAAAAGGATTATTTTAAGGGCTGTCAAGTAGGTGAGCACAAGAGTTGCAAAAGATACAAGTTGCATCTTCTTTGAGAACTTGTTGTTCATGCAATTTGACAAAGTTCGTGCCCTAGTTCATCTCTGATGATTTGAAGAACTTTGCAGCCAACATTCTTTCTTCCTCAAGTTGGTGAGTGAGTCACGTACTTGGATTCGTGCAAAGGAGTAAGACGCGTGCTGGGATCCGCGCATCACATTGGTTAGTCACGTACTGGAAGCCGTGCATTAAACTGGAGAAATTGTCACTACAGAACAAGTCCAATTGGGTATTGGGGTAAGAGTTCAACTGTAGGTTGGTGAGGTACTGGGATTCCTTACTTGTAACTGCTTGTTGTGATAATAGTGGAGTTTCGGGAGTGGTGACCTTAAATCACCCGGTGGGGTTTTTGCCGTAAGGTTTTCCCCATTCGTAAACAAATCACCGTGTTGTTTAATTTCCGCTGCTTAACTTAGTTTGGTGATTTGTTTGTGCTGCCACGTGATTTTGCATGTTAATTTGATTAATTAATAACTGGACTAATTTAATTAATCTGAATTATCACAAGGGGTCAACGCGTTTGTGGCCTGTCAATTTTAAATAAGCCAAGAAGTTCTATTCTTTCATTAGGGGCTATAAAATTACACTCCCACAAGTTTAAGTATTTAATCAGTCTAACTGCACAAAAAATAAATAGCAAAAGTGAAGCGTCCATCCCACATACATATAAAATATAATAACCATCCTTGAAATTGCAACCCTTTCATAAACAAGAACACTCATCCCTGTAAACAAAAAACGTTTGAAAAAAATACGACATAAATCAAATGTAAGAAAAATCAATTATAATGAATATTTACACATACCAGGATAATTAAACAGCTCATGCCATCAAAAATAACGTTTCAGTTAATCCAATGCATCAATGGTGGTAATTAGTTTGTAATTATTATAAGAAACTTAAACTACAGTCATTACAAGGTGTCAATATATGTGACTGCATCAATACTACTGTATGATTAGTTTTGGTATAGCAAAAAAATAGTATGATGGGTAATACTTTACACCAATTTCTAACTAAATTTAAAATTTAAAATAAGAAAGCAACATGAATCAATATATCATGTTTAACTAAATAACCACGTAAAACATGGCGCAAAAATCACAGAGGAGCATCTAAGCGAAAGCAACAAAAATCCTATCAGTCCAGTGTCCATTTTGTTCAGCCTATTACCTTTTTTTTAAAAAAAAAAAAAATTTAACATAGGAAAACTTTCTAAAGAAAAGACCTTTCGCATTGCCTCGATTTTTTTTTTTTTTTTTTTTAAGTTCATGCCACATGCCCAATGCCCAAGAGCATACCTACTATAAGACTAGTGTTTTAGTTGTCAATGTTATGCTTTGTTTATTGTTACGTCTTTAGCATTTTATAGTCATGAGCCTTACATGTGACTTTCAACATAGTTGGATGGTCAAGATTTTACTTTTATATAGCAAATGAAGGATTAGGATTCCAAAGGTTACTAAATGCTATTATAAATAACCTCTTTTGGGGTAATTGTAGGCAACCTAAACAAAGAAATTGATCTACTATTATTTTAACATTAACCCAAATTATATCTAGCCAAAAAATTTAAATTAAACAAATAAAAAGCACTACTTCAGCATCTCAATGCTTTTTAGACACATCCAACAACCTGCTCTGAGTCTGGACCAAGGCTTCTGAACAAACTAGAGCCCAAAACCGGTTGCCATTTTAAATTCCAAATTTCCAATTGATAATTTGGTTTCTAACAATTAATATCCATATATTTTATGAAGAAAATTTGGGTAGTCTAGTCACACAGGATTTTCATACAACAAAACAACTAGCAAGGGGGCAAGTAAAACAGCAGGAAAAATACATAATTACACAATACTAAGAAAGCCTTTAATCAAAAGGATCATATAACATATAACATAGAGTTGAGTCCTTCTTCTATGTTCCAACGTTGCAGGATTGAAAAAAGAATACCTTTTTGGCGAAAACCACATTTTTCTCTCTACATTTTTACGCAATTCCCACTTTGGTCCCTATATTTTATTTTCACTACTTTTAGTTCTCATTTTGAAAAATGCGTTCCGTTTTAGTCCTTGCCGTTACTCATTTAACAGAATTATCCTACATAGCAAATGGTCCAACAGTAAATGCTGGTGTGCCCATTAAAATAATATTAAAAAACTTATTTACATTTTTAAAAATGCCACGTCAGCAATTTTATTTAAAAAAAAAAAAAAAGCTATATCAGATTAAAATAATATTAAAATTTCTAACCTAATTATTTTTTAAAAAAAAGAAATTAGTTAAATTTTTTTTTTTTTTTTTTTTTTGGAATAACATGAAGAATAGAACTATGTGTTCTTCATTTTCTTCCCCAACTAAGCTTGCCCAGAAAATTAAAAATTTACTTTTCTTTTCTTGCATTTTCTTAGCAACCAAACCTATAAAATCACTTAGATTTACAAAAAAAAGACACCCATAAAAATTTACAAAACACAAACATTCAACAAGATTTTCTTATGCTTTGAAACCAAACACAAAACTCAAATCCAGATTTTCGGTCTCCATGCACAACCAAACCACAATCAACCACACAACCTTAAATTTGACAACCCACACACCTTTAACCCCAGATCTGAAGCCGCCGATAACCCATATCAACAAAACTCAGATCAACAAAACCCAGATCAACCTTAAATTCGACAACCCATAGACCACAAACCCAGATCAACAAAACTCACAACCCACAAACCCACTGTCTTTCTTTCCCTTTCCTTGCTCCAATCTTTCTCCAATATCATCACTGTCAACCGGGTATTAGAGCTAAGACCAGATCTCAGTAGAGGAGAAAGCGTCACCCAAATTGAAACAAATTTTTTTGGACAAATTCAAGGAACCTAGAAGAGATAAAGCAAGAACTCCTTCGATCCATGTCCTGAACCACGAACAATCAGACCTATGCTTCGATCCACGCTCATAACTCCTTCGATCCACGCTCCAAACCAAAAACCCACACTCCGACCCACAACTCCTTCGATCCACGCAGACCCACGAAGAGAGAACAAATAACAAAGAATAGAGGGAGATAAGAACAAGTCTCGGCGACGGTGGGTGCTAGGTTGGTGGGTTTGGGTCTTAGCGAGAATAGAGAACAAAGGACACAAAGAAAGATTTGACTCATTTCTCTCAAGAAAGATTTCTCAAGCCATAAGGATTAATTTGCTAAGAATATAAGTCAATCTTTTGGGGAAGAACACAAAGAAAAATGAAGAACACATAACTCTGAATTCTTCATGTTCTTCCAAAAAAAGAAAAAAATTAATTTAACTAATTTCTTTTCTTTTTAAAAAATATAATTAGGTTAGAAATTTTTATATTATTTTAATTTGATGTGGATTTTTTTTTAAAATGAAATTGGTGATGTGGCATTTTTAAAAATGTAAATAATTTTTTTAATATTATTTTAATGGACACGTTAGCATTTATTGTTGGACCGTTTGCCACGTTGGATAATTCTGTTAAATAAGTAACGACAAGGACTAAAACGAAATGTGTTTTTTAAAATGAGGACTAAAAGTGGTAAAAATAAAAGATAATAATCAAAGTAAAAATCATGTGAAAATATAAGGGCGAAAATGTAATTTTGGCCTACCTTTTTTAGTACCCTGAGCAAGTCTCTGTCTTAATGATCTTGGGTCATTACACTTCCTTCCTCTGATGTCTTTGGTGGTTGAGTTCCACGATTGCTGCAAGTTTTACAAGTACACATAAATGATAAGCAATTCCTACATTAAAGGGCAAAAGATGATAGTTCGCTAGAATTAATTGTGTGCGCGTGTGAGAGAGTAGGAAACCTACGTAATCATGCAGTCCAACAAATCTATTCCGGTATCCAGTGAGTACTGCTGAATGGAAATTACAGATAGAGGAGGATTGCGGTCGGGATCACTATAAACATAAAAAAATGCAGAGAGGTCAAGTACGATACAAAAAAGAAAATTAGAAGCCTTTTCGGATGGCTCATGAAAGCTCTTGCGGGAGCTCAACAGAAGGCAGAATTTGTGATCGGATAAGTGGAGAAGACCAGGACTAGTCCAACAGAAATATTCAGAATCCCCCAAAAATGGTGTAGGGTTGAGCCGTTCACGAGTCCACCTTTTTTGTTTTAAATCAAATCCAAAGATACAGCATTCAATATTCCCTTTCTCCATAGATACGATGCAAGCCCAATAGGCCTTAGTATGATCAACAACTACAGCCTTTCAGTACTCGTTTGGATACTGTTTCTGTACTACAATGAACTAATTGCTGATTACTGATATATATCAGCCAAAAAAATAAAAATGAAATTACGTATATATCTAATCCAATCATAGCATTTTTCACAAAGCTTTTCTTATATACAATTAATTTCATGTTTTCCTCAAAACAAGTTTAGGTATCGGTTTGGCGACTTTATTTGAAAATGTTTTTTTTTAGGTGAGCAAACTTGATGAGAAAGAGAGTAATGGATTTTAGCGAGGAAGTCTCACGGATTGGTCTTACAAGCCAGGTGGGCAGGGTTTTGCTGGGGATTCGATGAATTCCATAAATGGAAATAACCGTTATAAAATTATTTTTTACGATTACAAGAATCATAAAGATCTTCTGGTTCCAAAGCAAAAATATCTTCTGGTTCTGGTTCCACTTCCCAATAGAAAGAATTGATATTGTGGGGCCGAATAGTAAAGCCCTCGCATGCCTTCTGATGATAGATGGGAAATTGATTTCATGAGCCATTTTTAGGGCCAAGCCAGTAAGACCAAAAAAAAAAAAAAAAAAAAAAGGACACGTGGCCTCTTCTGTATATATTTAGATTTATTATTTCTCTATTCAATAGTTTAAAGTTTGAACTTTCACTCATCAAAAAAAAAAAAAAGGGTTTGAACTTTGAAGTCTATGAAACTGAAAGCATGTGGCTATAAAATGAGATTGGTTGCTTTTACTCCTGGCAGGGTACTTGCCTTGGGAAATCGGTATTTTAATTTTGTTTGCTTTTCTAATGAAAACTCTGAATTCATTTATTTTTTTATACTATGGGAAGATAGCCAGTTATTAGTCTATAGCTGCATTTGGAGTGCATCCAGTGACTGTGACAGTGACAGGGATACTTGCCTGTCTGATACATAGTGAAATATTTAATCAAAGTTGATGGAATAAATTTATGCATTTTCCATATTTCATATTTCCTTTCACCTAAAACCAAGGTTTCCACCACCGCATACCCTTGGTGCGATGGTCACTCCACAAGTATAAATGCTTGTGGAGTGTGGGGGGCAAGGGCCTGGGTTCAAGTCTCCAGGAGGGAGCTTCACACACATATACACTTAGATTAGGCTAGAGTAGAATTCTATCTTGTATTCAAAAAAAAAAAAAAAAAAACCAAGGTTTCCACTAAGTGGGAAAATGGTTGACTTTTAAGAAATTGATATTGATTAACACGTTCCTCCCAATAAATATAAATATATATTGATTTACATGTCAATTCAATTAAAAGTCAATCTAGGCTATATATCCAGCACCAATTTCTACCAACTCTTTTTGTTTTGACGTAAATGTACTTTTAATTCTTACATTTTGATTTTTTTTTTTTTATTTTAGTCTCTACATTTTAATTTTACCATTTTTTGTCCTTAATACAATTAACGCCTTCCATTTTAGTCTTTTCCATCAGTCAACCGACGAAAATAGCTGAGGTGACTGCCGGAAGAATTAAAATATTATAAAAAAATGCCACATCATCATGACACATAAGCATATAAATTTAAAAAATTAATTTATTAATTTTAACTAAATAATAAAAATAAAAACTAAATTAAAAACCAAAATTTAAACAAAATTTAAAAAATCATCTCAAACTCAAACTCTATTCTCTCATCTCAACCAACCCAAACAAAAATTTATTATATCATTTTGACTTTAAGTGTATTTACTTTTTCCCTTTCAAGAAAAAAAAAAAAAAAAAAAAAAAAAAAAAAAAACCATTCTTTGAGTGAGCTCTCTTTAAAATCAAGATCTAATTTTAGAGAGAGCTCTACTAAAAGAGAGAGAGAGAGAGAGAGAGAGAGAGAGAGAGAGAGAGAGAGAGAGAGAGAGAGAGAGAGAGAGAGAGAGAGAGAGAGAGAGAGAGAGAGAGAGAGAATGAGCAGGTGAGCAAAAATGGGAGCATGCATGCATGTATGTGTAGATCGGCAGTGGTTGAGCATTGTGGTGGTCTGTGGAGGTGGATGGTGGTCGGTTCGTGGGTTGAGCTAGATTGGCGGTGGTTGAGCATTGTGGTGGGTCCATGGGTTAAGCTAGATCGACGATGGTTGAACATTGTGGTCAGTCCGTGGAGGTGGATGGTGGTGGGTCCATGGGTTGAGCTAGATCGGCAATGGTTTAGCTTTGTGGTGGTGGGTTCGTGGCTGGGTGCTGGTGGGTCTGTGGGCTGAGCGTGGGTCATTGTAGATTGGTTTGGAGCAGATCTAAAGGAAAAGGGCCGGCAGTGGGAGCAGATCTAGAGAATGGAACTCGATCTCGACCTTCGTCTTGGCCACCGTCTCAGCCACAATAGAGCTCGCTGGTCTCAGCCTTTGTCCTGGTCTTGGCCATAATGGAGCTCGCCAATCTCGGCCACCATCTTGTTGTGGGTTTCTTGACTGATCGGTGGGTTTGGTGACTTTTTTGGTGGCAGTGGTGGTCATGTTCTGGAATTTTTGTGGGTTTTTGAGCTAAAGTTCATGTTATGAAGAAATGTTTTTGATCAGCGGGGTGGTGGTGGCTTGATTGTGTTGGTCATTGGTGGTGGGATCTAGGTTTGGTTGTGCTGGTTTGGGTTTGATTGTGTTTGATTGTGTTGATCTGGGTTTGTTGTGATTGGTTTCTTGATATGGGTTTAATCTGGATTGGTTTGTTAACTGGGTTTATGGGTTTGATTTACTGAGAATTCGGTGTTGATTGTGTTAGAATTTGGGGAAGAACATGAAGAATTCGATGATCTTGATTTGTGGTAGATTTGATGGTGTTGGGTTTGATGATCTCTGAGGTGTTAAATTTGAGTTTTTTCTTCTTATTTTCATTTATGTCCTAGTGATCTGGGTTTGAGTTCTTGGATTGTTGAGTTTGTGTTCTTGTGATGTTTTGAATTCTTGGTTGCTGGGTTTGATTTGGGAAGAATATGAAGAACAAGTTGTAAAATGAAGAATAATCTGAAGAACACGAAGAACAATCTGAAGAACATGAAAGACAATCTTGAGTTTTAGTTTTTAATTCTGTTTTTATTTTTATTATTTAGTTAAAATTAATAAATTAATTTTTTAAATTTATATGCTGATTAGTCATGATAATGTGGCATTTTTTATAATATTTTAATTCTTCCGGCAGCCACCTCAGTTATTTCCGTCGGTTGACTGACACAAAGGACTAAAATGGAACGTGTTAATTGAATTAAGGACTAAAAGTGGTAAAATTAAAATGTAGGGATTAATATGAAAAAACGCCAAAATATAGGGACTAAAAGTGCATTCACTCCTTTTATTTTTTTATTGGTAAAAATATATTTATATGTCACAACTATATATGTTTAGGGTTATTGTTACACGTATGTTGTCGAGGTAGTTCCCCATATCCAGGGCAGCAAAGTGCATCTCTTCAGGACCACATTTTCTGATCTGACCACGGGGCACACAGAATGGGTAATATGAGCTGCAACTTTGGTGAAAGCACATTATCTTGTACTTTAAAGTAACATTAAAATATTTTAACCTGTACTCTAAACATGGACTTTAAAATATATTAATAACAGTATATTTTAATGGGTTCGATTAATATGTGCCCTTAGGCACACATTAAATTATCTATTTTTAGAAATATTTTTTTAAAAATTAAAAAAGCTGTCAACATTTTTTCAATTTCTAAGAAAATATTTCTATAAATAATTAATTATTGTGTGCCCTAAGAGCACACATTAGTAAAATCTTATCTCAATCATCATTTATAACTTTCCATAGCATCATTGGTTGCCGGTTTGGATCCGGATGATATTGGCTGCGTTTTGCATTTTTGCATTTTTTTTTTCAGCATGCATGAACAGTAATTGGTACTGTTCATGCACGTTATTACACTGTGCAGGAGACAAGAGTTACTGTTTATGCACTGTTCACGCACTGTTCATGGGACCCACAAGCACTTTATTCAGAAAAAATATTAAAAATGGGTCACACGGTACTATTTTCACATATAAAATTATTTTGCAACAGTATTTTCATTTTTCAATTTTCAATAATAAGTTTTATACAAACGAATCCGGGTGTTGTTTAATGGTGTCACTTTCTTCCTTAAAACAAAAAAAAAAAACAAAAAACAAAAAACTTTATGCCAGCTTTTAGGAAGGAAAATTAGTCTTATTATAGAGCACACTTTTGACTCTCTGCCGCCTTCTCTCATTGACTGACGCTTCACGAGATCTGATGCTTTTTTCTTTTTCTTTTTCTTTTTCTTTTTTTTTTTTTTTTTTTTTTTTTTTTTCCACATAAAGAGTAATCTATTTGATCTTGTAAAAGTGTATGAGATGGTTAAAATTTCACAATTTAAATTAAAATTGAATCAAATCATGTGTAGTTAAGTTATAATTTGCTTAACATTATTTTTTATAATTGATCCTCATAAAATGTACCATGCATAATTTTAAGGGTCCGTTTAGGAACTATTTATTTAACTGAAATTAAAAATATTTTGTTTAAAATATCATAGATAAAATTAAAAACTAGTTGAAATAGTATAGTGGAACTCATGAATAATATCAAAAAGTGCAGTGAGACTTATAAATAGTAGCAAAAGTAGGATAAATAGTAAAATAAATTAACTTTAAACTCTAATTGCAATCACTACTTAAATTATTGGAATCACCCTAAAAATTAGACAAATGTGAAAGAGTTTGCAGTGTATTATTGTATTGATTGACTATTTTTCCCAACAATATCTTTCACTATCTCCACTTACAAGTTACAATGATGTCCATTATAAATTTAAAGTTATTCAATTCCATATTTGTTCAAATTTGTATTTTTGTATAATTAAGTTTAGTAATTTTCAATATTGATCTGGACGCCACCTGACTACTAAAACCGTGGGCAAGAAAGATATGTTATTCCATTAATTACATAGGTTAAAGATGAAAAACCTAAAAACATTTAGGTAACAAATAGGAATAGCATTAAAATAAAAGGCTAAATCTTAAAACCAAGAGGAATTAGGGTTTTGGTTTTCTTTACAGTAATACCAAACTTTTAGCCACATAGCCTCCAATCCTCGAAGGCCCCTGATATGCTGTAGTCCAAAAGAACTAGGCTTTCTAACATTGGTATTTCTCTTTCAAATTTTAAGTAAAATTAGTGATTAACCCGGGCAATGCAAAAAATAGTTTAACAAAAGTTATATATTTTCACTTTGCTGAAAGGTACACACACTAAAAGTGAATGAAAATTAGTAACTCCAAGAGAAAATAAAGGTTAAAAAAAAAAAAAAAGAGCTTGATCAAATTCATTTCAAAATATCATTTAAATAAATTCTAACCACCATAACAATGAAAATAAAATCTTCAAACAATACTATAATTATTCTTTTTTAATGTTAAGATACTATATATAGCTTAGAAAAATGTAATAATGCGTAATCCTCTTCTATATGACAAATAAAGATACATTACTTTTGCACCTACCATTTATCCCCAAAGAAACAATATCAATTTTGGGCTTCACAACATATGAGTGATGACTGATGACAATAGACAATCAAGTGGAAACTTCTTGTGTAACGCCAGTCATAATTAGGAAGACATTTATCATGAATTAGCTCTAGACTATTCTACAATATATATATATATATATATATATTTTTTAAAAGTAGTCTCTTGTTGAATCTTCAACCAGAGAAATAGAAAAATTAGAACTCTCATCAAAATATATATATAAAGTACACAACAAAAAACTTAAGATTTTTTTTGTCTATTCCAGTTTTAAAAGAAATGAAACCTCCTAGTTTTCTATTTTTTATTTTCACTTTCATATTTTTTATCTTATGACGAGTTCAACACTAATTTCAAAGTTTTGTGTTAGTCTAGGGTCTAGAACTTCTTTCTTTTTTGCATCTGAATTATAACCTTTTAACTCTTATGTAAAATTTTCCTCTAATCTTAAAATATAATAAAATCCATTAATATTTAAAAAATATACAAAACTCTTATCTTCACAATTTCTAATGTTTACCAAATGAAGTTAATAGTGCATGCAACAGAATACAAATCGACTTATGCTGAACACTCTCAAACTCCATCAAATTAGTATTATATATATGTGTGTGTGTATGTATGTATGTATGTATATCACTTCTTGTTTATTATCCCCTAACATCAATAACATATTTGATGCATCACTTAAATCCTCTCAAGCAAACATGAAGTCTAGGTTCCTCTATAATACATACATTTTGGCATTGATTTGAAATAATTTTGAGGCAAGTACAAATCCATACGGGCTACGGTTCAAGAAATTTTTTTTTTTAAATCTTGGCCATACCTGCAAATAAGTCATTACATGGAATCAATTGTACGTAGCCTTAAAGAGGAGTACAACAACGTACAGTTTTAAAGTAAGAGCTATTGAACCACCCAAAGGCTAATTAAAGAATCTTTCTTTCACTTTGCCATGATCCTTTCCAATAACCAAAGAGAAGACAAATATATGCATAATATGAAGACGTTTTTTAACCTATCAAAAAATATGAAGCATTTCTAGGAAGATAATGTCATAAGCAGATTTGGGAGGACCCGATGGAGATGAATTAAACCAGCATATCTTGTCAAGTGGGGAATTGAATAGAAATAGATGTCTTTGGTGTTTGGTAATTATTATGAGTATAAACATAACAGCTAAGGACAATTAATGTGGCAGAAGCTAAATGCTTGGTCAACCATAACTCATCAAATCCAACGTGACACCATAGGAGGAGCAAAAAAATAAAAGCTAATCCTTTGTTTTTAAATCTATCAGTTGAATAGCCATTGGAAGGTAATGGTTAGGAAAATTAAGAGGCAAATAACAAATTAAGAATTAGTGCTCATAAATAAAATTTAAAACGTGAACATAAATATCATATTAAAGAAATACATTTATTTCATTCAAATTTGTAAGTTATTATTGACACATGGCAAACATATTGCCATATATAAATAATTGTTTGACACATGACATTGTTTGTCCACATAATACAAATAAATATAGGAAATCACCACTTGTCATTGTAGTATAGATTGAGATAAAAACATGTGTGACTACTGTATGTATCCACTAGTTGCAAGATCTAACTTTTATAATATAGTATTTATCAAAAAAAAAAAAACTTTTATAATATAGTAGAGGATAAATATTTAAAAAAAAAATTTAATATGCCCCTAAAAAAAATAATAATAATAATGGGCTACATTGAAATTAATATACTTATTACAGATTGACCAAGCAGTGTCATTGAATATTTTCAAGAAGGTAAATCATTTTCACATTTCCTCAGCTTGTAGAGGATAATGAGTAAATCTGTGTGTGTAACTCCGACCATTGTTTAAGGATGTGTTTGGTTCGGGTGAAAACAGCGATGATGAAAAATAGGGAGAGGAAAATAGGGTGGAAAATGCATTTTTCATTATTTGATTGAGGAAGGAAAATAAGAGAGATAGAAAATAGGAGAGAAAGTTTTCCCTCCTGGATCCACTTTTTTTATCCTCCCAAATTGGGAGGAAAATGAGGAGGGAAAAGTGCTCAGAAATCCATTTTATACATATTCCTTCTCACTTACCTCTCACTCTATTCATGACCTGACTTTTGCCTCTTCTCATCCTTATCATTTTCTTCTCACAGCATAGCAACAACGTCCCAAGTTCTCTCTCTCTCTCTCTCTTGCCTTGTTTAATCAGCACAGCAACGCTTGATTATTTGCCCAGGTGAAGAATGTTGGCTAGGTGAAGAAATTGTTGCTCACAAAATTTTGCTGACCACGTTTGAACAAGTGGAAGTCCTTTGAACATTTGACTCTATTATTTGCTGACCACGTTTTTTTGGGCTGAATGTAGTGTAAATTTGCTGACCACGTTTTTGCTGGTTACAAAATCTTTTGCCCAATTAAATTTATATGTACACTATTGTAATTTTTACATTATAATAATAAAAAATAATAAAAATTTATATGTATGATGTGGTAAATTTTATATTATTTAATGAGTACAAATAAATCTATTTCTTACATATTATGTGACAAGCGTATAATAGTCAATTTATATAAATTATATTTTCCATCCTTCACTTTTTCTTTCCAACCAAACAAAAGAGTTTT
The DNA here is from genome assembly GCA_032878915.1 of Castanopsis chinensis. Taxonomy (NCBI): domain Eukaryota; kingdom Viridiplantae; phylum Streptophyta; class Magnoliopsida; order Fagales; family Fagaceae; genus Castanopsis; species Castanopsis chinensis. Next base: position 378,234 of record JAVQMG010000017.1, read on the forward strand.
CTATACTCTTACTTTTCCACCCCTCCAACCAAATACGTAAGAGGGAAAACCAAATATTTTTTATCCTCCCACTTTTCTATCCTCTCATAATTTTCTATCGTTCCACTTTTCCACTCCTTCAACCAAACGAACTCTAAGGGAGAACACTAAAGCAACAGATATCTACCATCTTATCCATTCAAGACTCATATGATATTTTGTTAACCTTTCTTTTTTCCTCTTTGTTCTTTTAAGAACTTTTTAGCTTAAAATTTTTAAATAAAAAAATTGGCTGAAAGTTGTCGTTTTAATTCCTCAAGATGTGAAAATGGAGAATGGGGGAGAGTAGAAGTAGTTGGCACAGGTCTGGAAAAGGATGAACTATTAATGTATTTTTTGCAGCTACTAGATAATTCTCTCTCAAATATTTGATCCTTGTTTCTAGGAAAAAAAGAAGAAGAAGAAAGTACTCCACAAATTGTACAGATTACTAACTAATTATTAATAATATTAATTCGTTCATCCTTAACGGCTAAGAAAACCAAAAGACAATTGGGACTAAAAAAATACTTTGTAACAGTTAGGTTCAATGATTCTCTAGAATTTATATATAAAAAAAAGTTCAAATGAAATTTTTTCAAAATTATATTATTTCGGTATAATTAATTTTGATTCAATTAAAACGTACGTATAAGACAAACGTTAGAGTAAAGGCAATTGTAATGAAATTTTCTAATCCGTTAATTAATTGAGTTCTGCAATACTACCCATTTGCAATTGGTCAATTAAGGAAACAAAGATAATAGCTTATTTTTTTTTAGAACAATAAAACTAAAAAGGAAACAGAGATTTTTCTAATCAACACGCCTATAGTATGCAAACAAAAATATTCCAAGATTCTCGGTGTTGGCCCACTTCATGCACTTAAAAGGTTCTAAAATAATCCAAAAGTAAACTTAACACTATTGGGAAGACTACTCCGGAACTTCAATCAAATTTAAAATGAATGAGAGTTGTGAGGAAATTAGTTTTTCTCTAGTTAAAAATGATGATAGATAAGATAGCTTATAAAAATAAAATAAAAAGGAAACAAAGTTTTCTTTAATAAACTTTTTCTCTTAAACTAATCTGTTAATAATAAACAGAATTAACAAATTATTTTTTTAGAAGATATAACCAATTAAGATATCTCTCTCTCTTCCCCTCAAAAAAAGAAAAGAAAAAGAAAGAAGATATCTCTCTCTCATTAAAATCTATTACTAAAGTAGGAGAGAGAAACCACAAGAATACTCAACACAGTGTACGCGTTTCTGTTCTACACTCTACTTCTACCACTAGTAGAAGTAGACTTGTTTGCTAGTCAGTCTGAGTCTAACAGTCTTAGTCCCAATCCTAGGGCTTCTTCTTTTTTGGCTGAATAAACATTTTTCTTAATGAATATCAGAGTACAAAAGAAGGGGAGGGCCTGGAACCATCTCTCTCCATAGCCTCAAAAACTATGAGAGGGACCTTAGAGATGGGAACTGGCCCTACCCAATTAACAAAAGCTGCCTATCGGGTTAAAAGATGGGCTGGAACATTGCCCTCTCTGTACCTGAAGGAAATAAAATAGCATCAAAACACTTTACAAAATCCAAAATATCTAAAATCACCTCTGCAATACTCCAATGAGGTGTCATTCCTACATTACACAAATGATCTATCACATTCCAAGCATCTCCTTCCACAATGATTTTAGAGAACCCATTTTCAATGGCTCTCTTAACGGCACAAAGTGCAGCTTTAGCTTCAACCACTAGAGGACTGCCTGGTTCAAGTTGATCTGCCCAAGCAAACATCAAAACTCCCCTGTCATCCCTGCCCACTATAGCTAGAGAAGTTTTTTCTTCTCTTACAACAACATCAAAATTTAATTTAAACCACCTATATGGAGGAGGCTTCTATATCACTTTCCTTATAGGGCTGTGCAAATTGTAGTTCCAGGCTTGTTTATGTTCTTCATATAATCTCAAATTTTTTCTAGAAAGCTCCAAAGGATTGAAATTCTTTCCATCAAACCTGGTTTTATTCCTTGTCACCCAAATTTGGTCTAAGACTATTAGAGCATAGAGCTAAAAATACTTTATATCACAATCATCTAGACCAAGCAAGCTTTTAGGATTTAGAATTTTCTTTATCCAGTCAAAGATGGAAATGTTACCCATATTTTGAAGATTGAGAGGCCATGGAGCAAGGAGCCATATTTGGGATGCCCAGTCACATTGAAGGAATAGGTGATCAAGAGTTTTCGGGGAATTTTGCACAAACAACAAGCAGTAGAAGAAATGGGGAACCTATTATTTATAACTTCACAAGTCGAACGAATCCCCAAGCTAATCTCCATAACAAATGTTTGAGTCTTGCATTTACCTTGAGCTTCCAAATATTTTTCCAGTCTGTACTATTTAGATGTTGATGGGGGACTTGAGCAGCTGATCTTAGAGTATTGTAAGCTGATTTAACAGTAAAGTCCCCAGATGGAGAAAGGCACCAAAAAATTTGATCATGGGAGACTCGGTGTGATAGATGAATTCCAAGAATTCTATTAACTGATTCTGGAATAAAAAGTTCAACTAACTTTCCCCTATCCCATTCGTGACTGTCTTGATCAATGAGATTGGCTACCAAATGCTAATTTAAAACAACTCCACTTTTAACTTTTGGAGTGAAATCTGATTCTTCAGGGACCCAAGGTTCATCCAAAATCCAAGTACCACCCACTCCCTATTTTATGACACATCCCTGTTTTTTACCACATCTCTGCATCTAAAGATACTCTGAGATGACCATGAGATGGATTTGGGTGCAGGCATCTTCATGAAATTGTTACCCCTTACATATTTCTTCTGAAACATCATTACCCAAGGCTTCCTTTCATTACTAGCCACCTCCCAAGTTAATTTAGCTACAAGAGCTCGGTTCATGTCCTCAGTTTTCTTAATTCCAAGACCACCCAATGCTTTTGGAGTGCATATGGAATCCCAACTTTTAAGAAAGAGCCCATGTTTTTTCTCATCACTACAAGCCCACCAAAAATTCCTATTAAAGGAATCAAGTTTTTCATATACCTTCTTGGGGAGGAGTAGAGACTAGACTTGATAGGAGGGCATAGCTGCAGCAACTGAGGAAATAAGGGTGGTTTTTCCCACTTGGGAAAGAGTTTTCATTTTCCAACCTTGAAGCCTCTGTTTCACCTTTTCTATAATTTCCTCTACAGTAGCCTTCTTTTCTCTACTCGAAACCATTGGAAGGCCAAGATACTTCTCTTTTTTGGTTGAAGCATTTATGCCTATCAAATTGGCCAACTGCCTCTTGTAAGATTGAGACATATTTCTGCTGAAAATAATTACAGATTTGAAGAAATTCACTTTTTGTCTAGACCACTTTTCAAAAGTATTTAGATGGCCTTTGATCTAGTTCATATTCTCCTCATTTGCTTGGGCAAAGATGACTAGTTCATCTGCAAATTGCAGGTGGGTAATAGGGGCCAAGTCACTTGCTAATTTAAACCCATTGATTTTGTTGGAAACAGCCTCCCTTTCTATAAGCTTTTATAACACCTCAGATACAAGAACAAAAAGGAAAGGTGAGAGGGGATCACCTTGTCTCAATCCTCTTTGTGGTTTGAAATGCCCAAATGGACTCCCATTGATTTTAACAGAGAAAGAGTTAGTGGTAACACACTGCATCACCCATTGAATCCAGATTTGAGGAAACCCAAAGTTTGTCATCACTTTCTTGAGAAAAGACCACTCTATTCTGCCAAGCCTTCTCCATATCTATTTTGAGCCTCATCCAACCTGTTTTTCCTTTTTTCTTCTTCATCTCATGAATAATTTCATGAGCCAAGAAAGTATTTTCTTGAATTTTCCTCCCAAGAACAAAGGCTGTTTGCCAAGGGGAAATCAATTTGTGCAAAACTTTTTTGAGTCTATTCGCTAAAAACTTTGAAATAATCTTATAAAGAACATTGCACAAACTTATTGGCCGAAATTGGTTCACTGATGCTGCATTATGACCTTTAGGGATCAATGCTATAAAAGTGTGGTTAATTTCCTTAAGAATGTATCCCCTACTAAAGAAACTACTTACTGCTTCTACAATTTCACCCCTATAACATTCCAATAGCATTTATAAAAATGAGCTGACATACCATCAGGCCCTGGGGCCTTATGAAAGTCTAGACTGAAAATAACATCCTTAATCTCTTCCGCTGAAGGCATGCAAGCTAACATCTCCACCTCCTCTTCTGACAGACTTGGAGAGATAAGATTTTCCAAATTATTTGGAACAGGGGGATTAGAAGTAGAGAACATGTTTGTAAAATAATCCACAAAGCATTGGCCAACTTCTTCCCTCCCTGTTATCCATCGGCCTTGTTGGTTTTTGAGGAAATCAATGGTGTTCCTTCTTATTCTAATAATTATGGACAAGTGAAAATATTTAGTATTCAAATCAGTTGCGGTAAGCCATTTATTCCTAGATTTATTCTTCCACAATATCTCCTCCATTCTCAGTCATTCCTGTAGGTCTGCACAAACACTAGCTTCAACTCTTAGGTTTTCTTCAGTGGGTTCTGCATTTTGGAATTTTTGTAATTGATCCCAACATTCACAGATTCTAGTTTGTATGTTACCAAACCATTCACAATTCCACCTTTTGAATTCTTCTTTTGTCTCCTTCATCTTTCTACAAATTTTATACATAGGGGTTCCCTGTTAGCCTTTCCTCCAACCCTTCTCTACCACAAAAAAACTACTTTTATAACGAGTCCAGGCTTCCTCAAATTTGAAGGGTCTTTTAAGATTCTTTTGCTCTGCTTTAGTAAATAATATTATCGGCGAATGATCTGAAGTTGAAGCAAGAAAGTGATAGACAGTCGCTCTTGGTAACAAGAATCTCCATTTGTCATTTGCAAAAGCTCTATCCAGTCTCTCTTTGATATTAGCTAGACCCTCCCTCTTATTTGACCACGTAAATGGATTGCCTGAAAACATCATATCAATGAGCCCATTTTCCTCTATTACTGATCAAGGGTCACCACTAGAAGAATCAGCAACTAGCCTTCCACCCAACTTATCTACTTGGGACCAGACTTGGTTAAAATCACCCATACAAATCCAGGCTCCATTAAAAACCTCCCCCAATTTACTTATAGATTCCCAGAACTGACATTTTTCACTATAAATTGGGGGTCCATAAACTAAAGAAAGAAGCCATGGTTCAATAACTGGGTTCGAAGAAACAAGGCTGTTAATTAAGTTCTTACTTTTCGATGTCACTTCCATGTCCACTCCTAATTTCCAGCCAACAATCAATCCACCTTTTTTTACTCTTGGATCCGCAAAATCCAGATTATAGAACCCCCTCTCCAAAAATTTTCTAGCTTTACTAGTAGGAATTTTTGTTTCAGACAAGAAAATCACATTTGGGCAAATATCCCTTATTATAGCTCGTAAAGATCTTTTTGTCAAGGCCCGAGCCAAACCTTGACAAGTCCATGCTAAGACAATCATGGTTGGGGAGGGGGCATGGTAAGGCTCGGCTCCTCAGCCATTTTGGATTCAAGGGTGGAAATAGAATACACACTATCATCATCAAGAGATCTTACCTCTGGTGTCCAGCTTTGATTATCTCCATCATATCTTCCTTTAGCTAGCTCCTTGAGCTTCTTCTTTCTTATTTGCCCTTCCTTTTTGTAGGACCTTGGAGATTGAAAGTGAGAATTAATTTTTAGTAGGCCAGAACCAAATTTTACAAATTTCATTGGCTTCTCAACGAATGGGCCTTCTTCAATATCCCATTTTCTTTTATTTCCACTAGTCTTACGTGGTTGGCTACATTCCAGCCCATTAATATCTTCACTAGCTTGTTGTGTCTTATGTTCCATTGGACCTTCACTAGACCTTTCATTGTAGTATGCCACCTAGGATAACATGTCATTTTGGGCTTTGGACAGCCCATATAGAAGAGTGGGGTCCATTTTGTCCAATTCAGGTAGTAAATCCACTGGTTCATCCGGGATTTGGGGTATCAATGAGGTATGACTGGTTTTTTCTTGGAGATGGTCAGTTGTCAGAGAGTAGGTTGAGTCTTGTGGTGGATATTGGTTTTGGTTTAGTTCCATTTCCATTGGGGTTATGGTATTTGTGGTAGTAACTTTTTTAACTTGATGGAGTGGATTCTGGTTTTTGTGACTAGATAGGACTTTTAGTTAAGATTGAGAGGGGTGGGTGTAAACATTATCTAATAAAATTTGAGAGTTAGTAGAATGATCTCTCGAGACTTCCACTAGTGGACCTACCTTGTTAGACCCATCTACACTACTTTGACCCTCGTTCGCGTGAAACTCACGCATCACCATTCCTTGAACCTCAGGCCTCTGGATTCCTTCACTCCTTTCCTCTGTTTTCTAGATCGTCCTCTGAGATAAACTCCACCCATCTTGAAGCTCTTTTAGACATGGGATCTGCCTTCAGCCAAGGCCCATATCCAAAAGGGTCTTGCATTAAAGCTTTCTCTGAATCTGCTCCCATAGATATACATTTGACCTTTAAATGCCCCAACCTACCACATTTATAACAGAAATCTGCAATCCGTTCATATTTAAACCTGACACATAATTCTGGAAGAGGACTTCTATCTAAGTAAAATCCATTTTTCAATGGCTTAGCAACTTCAAACCCTACCTTCACCCTTAAAAATTTACTACTACATATTTTCCCATCACCTGTGAAATCAACTTCTACTACTCTCCCCACCATAGCACCTATTTCCTCAGCATTTTCCTTTGACATATATTCAATTGGGAGGCCATGTATTTGAACCCATATCTGGAGGCTTGAGAAATCTACATCTTCAGCTTCTGATTTTGATTCCAGTGTGCTTCAATATCAGTGGGTACCCTTCAATATTCCATGGCCCCAACTCTAGAATTCTTCTTCGATCCCCTTCACTGGCGAACTTAAACATAAAAGTATTCTCTTTCAGATCAATTATTTGCACCCCTCTACTAGTCCTCCATGCTTTAAAAATTATTGCCCTTACCACATTCTTATTTACACTTCCATCTGCCAATAACTTACCCACCAAACCTGTATTGAACAACTCCACAACCACCTTTTCATTAACTTTAAGTCTAATGGGTTTACTGGGACAACATAGTTTCTCGGTCTCAGCACTTAGAGCATCCACACCAGTTCATGCAAAACCTTTTAAAATACAAATAACTACCAATTTTACACATTTTGAGCAAAAAAACACCCACATCAGTGGGTGTAAAAATGTTTAAAATTATGCAAATCCATCCACGAGCTACAGTAACTGTGTATATTTACACGGTTACTGTAGCTCGTTTATCCCATTATTTTACAATTTTTCGTTCACTCCTTTTTTTCTCTCTTCTTTCCATGCTCAATAAATCCAGTTAAAACTCAACTCCTCATCTTTTTCTTTTTCCTCAGATGCACACAAACACACCCACACACAAACACATCCACACAGAAAATCAACACAAAGATACACTTAAAAAAAAAAAAACAGAGATACACAAACACAGATCGGTGCTTGACTGGATCGGAGCTCGGGGATCGTGATTGGATCTCACGGATCGTGGATCGGAGCTGCAGATCGTGCATCGGAGCTGCGGATCGTGCATCGGAGTTGCGGATCGTGAATCGGAGCTGCGGATCATGGATCGGAGCTTGCGGATCAGGATCGGAGCTGCGGATCGTGGTTTGGAGCTCGCGGATTGGGATCGGAGCTCGCCGATCATGATCGGAGCCGCGTATCGGGGATCGGAGCCGCGGATAGTGAATCGGAGCCGCGGATCGTGGATTGGAGCTCGGAGCTCGTGGATCAGAGAGGGAGAGTTGATCGAGAGGGAAAGTTGATCTGAGCTCGTGGATTGGAGAGGGAGAGTTGATCTAAGATGGTAGATCGGAGAGGGAGAGTTGATCTGAGATGGTGGATTGGAGAGGGAGAGTTGATGGAGAGGGAGAGATGGGTGTGGAGAGAGAGAGAGCAACAAATCAGAAATGAGAAACGGGTAGAGAGAGAGCGCACATATTATATGTGGGTAATTGAGGAAAATAATAAAAAATGCGAGGAAATTGATTATTTAATTAAAAGATGTGTAGAATAGATGAACTGATGTGGGTGTTTTGTAAAAGTACGTGTGTAAAATAAAAAAAGTAGGTTTTTAATATAAAAATAGATGTGTAAAATGAATGAGCTGGTGTGGATGCTCTTAGGAGTTACAGTAGACTAAGACACAAGAACGAATGGGTAATTAGGGAGGACGGACAAGGATAGTCAGAAATGAAACAGGAGTGGAAGAAAGAAAGTATAGAAAAATAAAGAAGAGACCTCGAGCCACGGGACTCAGGTCAGGGAACCTTGAACGAAACCAAGGAGAGAGAAGTTGCCTTAGCAACGAGAGCCCCAGTCCTAGGGCTTTGTTGAAGTAATAATTGGCAAAGGATATTAACCTTGATATGTTGGATGGGATATATTGTAACCTTTGTTCACTCCTAGACTAGCTCCTAGTTTAGATCCACTTTGATCGAGTTCAACAATAAATAATTGATTAATTGGGACAGACTTTAATTGATGTATATCTCACCATCCAAATTTAAAATGGATGGGATGTGAGGAAATTAATTAAAATTTGCTTACACAAGATCAGTTTGTGACTTATATAACTGTGTGTGCAATTTTTTAAACCGTTCCAAAAAAATATGTTGATATTGAGTTTACTTTTTTTATTATTGAGTTTTTATTTTTATGATCAATTTATATTAGATATTTTATCTTTTGCATTTTATTAATTTACTTACAACACTTTTTTTTTTTTTAAATTTAAATAGGACACGTAACGCAAAATTAGATAATAATTAGAATCTAATTTAGATGAACTCTCTCTCTCTCTCTCTCTCTCTCTCTCTCTCTCTCTCTCTCTCTCTCTCTCTCTCTCTCTCTCTCTCTCTCTATATATATATATATATATATAGTTGTTTTCCCATCTCTTTGTACAAGAGTTTTCAATGGCAGTCAAATGTGTGTTATAAGAGCTAGTTCATTTAATTTGTTCTTTTTTGGTTGTTGGGTTTTCTATTGTTTGTGCCTTCATAATCCCAAATAAAGCTAAAAAGTCTAAAGAGTTATTGATTAAACTGATTCATGGGAGGTCAATAGTAACACTGCAAGTTTCACTAATTAACGCCCTTTTAGTCCTAAGGCCTTCCATATCTCAATTTTTAAAGATATAAAGTAGGCTTGCTCAACCATGTTTGATTTATGTCACAACAAATTTCTCTGATTTGCAGAACTCCACACGACCACATAAGTCATAACTAGGTTTTATTGCGGGTCAGTGAGATATGGAAATTCACTTGAATCATATACAAATAAAGTTGGTAAATTCATTGATTTACTTTAATAGCCTGTCTCTAATATACATACCATAAAAAAATAAAAAAATTTCTGTATTGATGGATGATTGTTACTTTTTGCCAAAGTAACATAATCTTATTTTCCTTAAAAGTAACATTAATCATTTTCCTTTCATAAAACCAATTCATGCAACGTTTAAAATCCATAAATAAGAGGAATAAGACAGACCAACCTAAATCCTTCAAAAAAATATATAAATAAATAAAAGGAATTATTGTTGCCTTGAGATGGTTCTCAAGACACTATTTTTAGTTCGATGTGCTTATCTTACTTCATAGATAAGGGTATGGGTTCCAAAAACGCCTAACTTAAACTGTTTAAAATATGCATAAGAGAACCCTTTTTGGATATACACCATTGTCAGTGTCTTTAAAACATTTTTCTCTCTTCCCGTGTTTGTGTGTTAAAATACTTAGTATTCTAAAAAAAAAAAATGCAAAAGTTAACAACTAAAGAGTCATCTCAATTGAAATTAAACCTAGGCAAATCATCTTGAATAGAGTCATATCGTAATAATTCAATTGATCCAATCCTAATAACACTAATTTGCGTCGAAATAATAGTTCTCACAGATCAAATTATCACAAACATGTACATAATCACATCAAACTACAAATACTCACAAGTATGGATACTATGGCATAAACTTACAAGTATACGATGAAGATTTCCTTACAGACCTAAAGAACTAAGAGACCAAATCCTAAGAGCCTAAACTTACTGATCTCTGAAATGTGCTCCATTGGAAAAACAACATAACTTTTGTGAATTTCTAGGTTTATTTTTATTTATTTATTTATTTAAATGAAAGAGACTTAAGAAACTCCAAATTACAACAATTTTGAAATTATATGGCTCATATTAATAACATTAAAAATTTCATGGTTTAATATTTAGAATTACATAACCTTATAGTGTAATGGTATGCATCTAACCCACCATAAACTTGCAACTTTTTATAATTCATAAATAAAGAAATCACATAATTATTAGTTTCTATTATTGAATAACCTCACATTTTACGATCCTAAAATTATTTAAACGATTATTGGGATATATATACATTCTTTAACTTTACATATTACACCCAATAGATCCACTAGAACTAGTACATGATAGCCACGGTGCCATGAGTGGATATATATGCATAGAGAAAGTCTAAAGACATAACAAAATGTTATAACATTTTCAAACCATTCTTGTTTTTAGTTGTAGTGGGTTCTTGAATAATATTTTATTATGATCTATTATGAATTGACACCTCAGTTGTTGTGACACAGAAGAACTTGTGACAAAACCTACTTAATTATCCATTAAGATAGTGAAACTCACTTAAGAAGATTAACATGAGACTTCTCATTTTGTTCACGGCTCTTATGGTATAGGTGTCAAAGTCCTCTTCTATGTTAAAAATTGCTGCAGATTATTATTATTTTTTTTTTTTGCATCGCATCAAAATATGGTTAAGAATAAGAATGAGACTTCTCCATTTCCGCGTCAAAGTATTTATGTCATGCAAAAAAAAAAAAATAATAAATAAAATCTAAAGCCAGAACCTAATATTTAGTGTGTTTCCACTTACCAAAACTTTAAAAAGTGAAAAATATTTTTTTCAAAAGAATCAAAACCGAGTTTTCTCCGTTCAAAGATCCCGAAGAGAAAGCAAATGCTTCCAGGGCTCAGTCAAGCAAGGTCCATTAAAACCTTTTCATTTTCTGTCTTTCAATCCATTGAAAACGCCCGAAGAGAAAACAAAGTAGTTAGAAGTAGTTGTAATTGTAGTTTTAGCAGCGAAGTATATTCAAGCATTAATCCAATTAAACAGATGACAAAGAATTTTAATAGATGTAACTTGATTGTGATTAACACAAAATTTGACGTGAATGTTAAGAACAAAAAGAATAAAAAGTTGCCAACGGGGGCTTGGCTCAGCTGGCAAGCTTCGGATGCTTCGTGCAACACACTGTTACAAACCCAATTGATCCAATTGAGTTTGTTGGTTGCTTCGAGGGAACCAAGACCTCTTAATTGATAAATAGACTACTTCGAGGGAGTCTAGACCTCCAAAGTGAATATTCACTCAATAATAATATTTTTCAGTCCCCCTTTATTAATCAACATCAAGCCATATAAATAGATGGCTTTACAAGATAAAGCTAACATTTAAATTCAAAAGAAACCTAATCTTTATCTACTACAAGTAGATAAGATTTATTCAAATACTAAGCTAACAATTTATCCTATCATTATCTAATAACCCAACTCTTAATAAAATCTTAAATAAAAAAAATTAAATAAAAACTAGGCACGTAACATTCCTCCTCCCTTGAAATCAGCCCTTGTCCTCAAGGGCTTAATCTGAAAATTATTGTTGCATATGAGCGCAATCTTTCCAAGTTGCTTCTCATATACTTGATCACTTCTTGGCCTTGCATGGATCTTATGACTAGGCACCCGCAGAGATGGTAAGCTTTTTGGTATTGCAAAACTATCTTTAACCCGATTTAAAAGTTGTTGCATGCTTGATTTGTGTGAAGGTGGAATGATTTGATTTTGTGGAGATACCATGGCCTTCTTATCTTCGGGTTTGCATTGCCCATTACTTTCCTTAGTTAGCTTCTCTTCTTCATAGAGAGCCAAATTCCTCTCTTTGGTTGCTCCTTGCCCACCACCCTCTTTAGTTGGTATCTCTTGTTCATATCTAGCCAAACGCAAGGATTTGCATATCACTTGTATTTTCTTGATACTTTTCATTTGATCAACTGCTAAAGATTGTATCTGTTTCATTTTATCCATGCATTCCAACAATTGTTTCTTCATGTCTGGCTCTGATACCAATTGTTACAAACCCAATTGATCCAATTGAGTTTGTTGGTTGCTTCGAGGGAACCAAGACCTCTTAATTGATAAATAGACTACTTCGAGGGAGTCTAGACCTCCAAAGTGAATATTCACTCAATAATAATATTTTTCAGTCCCCCTTTATTAATCAACATCAAGCCATATAAATAGATGGCTTTACAAGATAAAGCTAACATTTAAATTCAAAAGAAACCTAATCTTTATCTACTACAAGTAGATAAGATTTATTCAAATACTAAACTAACAATTTATCCTATCATTATCTAATAACCCAACTCTTAATAAAATCTTAAATAAAAAAAATTAAATAAAAACTAGGCACGTAACATTAGTGTTACGTACCAGCTGCAATATCAGATTTGGTTACGTATTGGCTGCCATATCAGATTTGGTTCTTGCTTTTGAATTTGCTTAGGAGTTTATCTTTATCTTAGCTATTGATTGTTATCTAATATTTCAAGTATTTGTTATTTATTGGGATAACAATTATCTTTATCCTTATCAGATTAGTAGGCTAGATTGTAGGAATTGTTTCTATCGTTTAGGTGTTGGATTTGTTTTTTTACGTTCAGTTGTAAGCCTATATAAGGCCTATTATGATTAATAAAGGGGTATGAGAATATTTTAGTAAAAATCAAGCTTTGCTTGTTAAGGAGGTCTTGGTTATCCCTCGAAGTATAACCAGAAATTTATCCTTCTTCTTTTGTTAATTCCCAGAATTTCCTCAATCTAACCATAGCCCCACGCGGGAAAAGAGGTGCAACACGCGGCCGAGGTGGGGGTCGTATCAGATTGGTATCAGAGCAGGATATGGCTGAGGATCGTGTGGGTAGATTGGAAGGTGAGGTTAACAACCTGACTTCCATGGTTTCGGAACAACAGAAGGTGATGAAGGAGATACAACAGATGCTTGCTGCAATGCATACTCGTTTTGAAGGGCATACGAGTCCTCATAGCAGCGAAAGGGCAGAGAGTTCTCAGCAGCATGGTGAGGGAGAAAGATTTTCGGGTAGAGTCAACTCAGGACAGTGGGGCTCAAAGGGTTCGGTTATCCCAAGGGTAACCAAACTTGACTTTCCACGCTTTAACGGCATGGAAGATCCCACCAGTTGGGTGTGTAGAGCTGAACAATTTTTTGAGTTTCAAAAAATTCCCACGGAAGAGCAGTTACCTTTGGCTGCTTACCACCTGGAGGGAGAAGCTCAGTTGTGGTATCAATTACTTAAGGACGAAGGGGAGGAACTCACATGGGCTACACTCAAGGAAGGGTTGTACACAAGGTATGGACCAACAGAATATGTAGATTTCTTTGGTGATTTAACTAAACTCAAGCAAACTGGAACAGTACGGGAGTATCAAAGCCAATTTGAAAGATTGCTTAGCAGAGTAGGAAGATTACCACCTGCACAACAAGTGGGTTGCTTCATTAGTGGCCTTAAAGAACATCTACGAATTGATGTTCAAGCCCTCAAACCAGCTTCCTTATCTGCTGCAGTGGGCTTAGCTCGCCTCTATGAAGCCAAGTCCCAATTTCAACATCAACAACCTCCATCTGAAGAAAATGAAGAGTCTTTGCCTCTATCTCTTAGCAAAGTGAGTCCTACTACTAAGACTATCAAGAAACTTACACCTACTGAACTCAAAGAGAGGCGAGACAAGGGCTTGTGCTTTAATTGTGATGAGAAATTTGCACCAGGACATCAATGTAAGAAGCTATTTTTTATTGAGGTAGGTTGGCCGGATGAGCATGGAGAAGGATCCTTTGAGGACAAGGGATGATTTTAAGGGGAAGGGAGTGTTACGTACCAGCTGCAATAAGTTCGAGTCTCGCTACCAGCAGGTTTCCGTTGGTGGGCATACTTGGTGGGGGGGTGTACTCAAATGAGGTGACTCCCACACAGAGGGTACAGGGTGGTCTGTCTGCGATGTCCTCGCCTTACCTACCCCGAGGCCACTGGCTCTCTGCCCGAGGATGTAATATGACCATAAAGACCCCCATTTTTGGTTCTCAAAAAAAAAAAAAAAAAAAAAAGAATAAAAAGTTATAAGATGTGTGAATGAGGAATTTTTAAAACATTAATATAATAAAAGTTTATTAAATGGTTTAACAATAGAGAGTTATCTTAACGTAGTTTGATTTATATATCTTTCAGAAGTTTAAGGGCTGTAGACTGTAGTACCTTAATTATTCTATTGATCAAAGCGTTACAATAACAAAGAATGAAAACTCTGGATATTTTGGGCCATATATCACCTAAGCTCTTATAATGTCTCCCTAATTCCAATCCACCTCTCTATCATTTTTGGCAATTGAGTCAAAATTAATGTAATCAAGGATTTTAATTTATATGGTAATTGTTGATTACAATTAAACTGATGTGAGGTTTATATAGAATTAAAATACACGATTTTATTTCATCTTTTGAAAGAGAGGATACATAAAGTTCATTTTGAAACTAAGTCTTGGTTGATGTTGTAAAAAATACAAAAAAAAATTAAAATAAGGAAATAGTTTGAATTTTGAATTGAATCCTTAAAAATTCTCTAAAAGATTCTGTTAGAGAGTATCATATCAACCTTTTTAAATCTTTGAAGATATATTGATGCACTGGTGTGTACAAATTAAAGCTTATTGAGTAGCATGTTAATATCTTAGGGGTTTAATGGGCAAATTTCAATATTAGAAGAGGGTCAAATCACATTGGGGTTGATTTTATTTTTGTGCCCTAAGCACGACTTCTTCAGGCACGTGAAGGGCGTGAAGGTTGGAGACTTTAGAATTCAAATTAAAAAGTAGTTTCCTCCTTTCTGAGTCTCAACTTTCATTTCTTGGCAAAGAGCCAAAGAGAGTCAAGAGTAAAATGGTTAGAAACTCATATTTTTCCAAGTCATACAAGTTGGTGCATATATATAGAACCCAACTCGTCCTCATATTCATCAATCTTCATCAAATACAATTTTAACTTCTATCTTAGCTTACACAACAAGATGGGGTATCTAAACATGTTTCTTGTAGTCATAACATTGCCTTTTCTTATTAGCATGCATGCAAATGAGGCTGGTAGAATCTTGCATGAGGGAGAACAAGAATTGGTGAAGAGAAACTTAATTAACCAAAGGGCTTTCATGGGTTGCAATGTTGCTTCATTACAAGGCTTACTATAAAGGAGTCCAGTTCTTCCATGTGTACGTAATCCACCCACCTACAATCCTACTTTATCAGTTGGCCAAAAGGCCTTTGGAGGCCACAATATGGCTTCTTTTAAACGGTCACAAGTAAGGGGTCTTGTTTCTCCATTTGGACCTCCACAATATGGCTTCTTTTAAACGCTCACAAGTAAGGGGTCTTGTTTCTCCATTTGGACCTAATCAACCCACACACATTTCAGCTTCATCTACAGCAAGTTTAGGCACCCACAATATTCCAGTTTTAATAATTAACCAAAAGGCCTTTGGAGGCCACAATATGACTCTTTTCAAAACTTCACTTGCAAAGGGTACTGTCCCTCTATCTGGACCTAATCCACCCTCCTACATCCCTTCTCCTCATAATTAACCCCACTTCAAATCAACCAAAGAGGTTTTCCAAGAAATAAAACTTGTTTAACATTAACATTAGTTAAATAAAAAAAGAATACAATGAAGTTGTGAATGCATTTAACTACATGAATAACGGAAACACACCCGGCTAACAGCCTTTCTTTAAACTTTGTTTTGCAATATTCTTTGTAAGTCTTGTTAATTATTTTGCTACAAATATATGTATTTGAAAGAATGCAATTAATTTGAGGATATTATTTATTATTTATTGTTTAAGTGCATCGATGTGTTATTTATGTCCTAAAAAGTAACTCTATAATATATATATATATATATATCCCAATTCGTTTTATCTTACTAGGTGATGAACCGATGAATTCCTTGATGCACGATATAAATTTTCTTACAAAGATTTATAAGATTTTTTTTTTTTTTTAAATGTAGCTTATGTGTAATTCTCACTTTAGTTTCAAATTATATTCATGTCATGACTCATGATAGGGAAAAAAGGTTAAGGAGAGTAAATAATTATTATTCATAATATATTAAAAAATGAATATATTATATATGTTTAATAATGTAGTTATGGTTTCCGTGTTAGTTATCATTTGGATTTGCTCCATTCCGTTAATCACAATTATTCACGTTGTCATTGAGCACCATCTCAGATCAACACAATGTAGTTTTAATGAGTAAAATGACGTCATTTTTTTCATATCAGGAAAAAAGAAGAAGTATTTAACATTTTTTTTAAATAAACTATTTTTCTGTAGGTTTTTCCTTATCCAGTTTTATTATTATTTTTCTTCTATTCTTCTCCAACACTACCTATTCTCATTTTCTAAAAAGAAAAAAAGAATAAATAATGTATCCTTAAATGATGTGGCATATTTTAATTAGATCAATTGTTAAAATTGTATGCTTATTTGACATTTAACCACCACGTCTTTTACCAAATACCTATGCGGAGATGTAAGGGAACAAATCTAAATGATATCTAATGTTACATGTTAGGGAAGCGGATTAAATTTTGAATTTTAATTAGCGGATAAAATCAAAATTTCCTCAAACTTTAAGGGACTAGTTTACAAATTAGATTAGATATTATTTAGTATCCAATTCATAAACTCATATTTTACATATAATTTTAAAGTGAAAAATATTTGATTTTTTTTTTATTTTAAAATTTTAAAATTTAAACATTTTAGAATTTTTGTTGGATAGGAAAACATTTTAGAATGCGACACAAATTGGTTTGTCTAATATATATACTGCATTGGCCGACTTACTATTACCTTCAAAAATAGTTTTAAAAAAGTCAATAATATAGTTTTGTTACAGTGTTTTCAGTTTTCAATTTCAACAATAAACTCTATCCAAACAAAGAGACCTTTTAAGCTCTCTAAATTTTTTCACCCTCTCCTTTCTCTCTTGTTCTCATCAGCCGAAACAAAGCCCTCTCCTCATGGGATTCAAAAATTGTCGTTAAAAAAATTGTAAAAATTATAATTTAAAAAGTAACGTTGAAAATTAGTGTTTATTAAAAAAAAAAAAAAAAAAAAATTGTGTTTTGTATCATAACCTGTTTCAGCGTGTAAAAATTATAAAAATGTGTTTGGTACGTCGTTTGATTTAAAAAAAGCTGACACCTGTACGAAATATCAATTTTTTAATTCAGAGAGAGAATACATTATTCCCGTTGCTCCTCTGTGTTTGTTCCTTCTTGTACCTTCTTTTTCCCTTCTCTTCTCTGAGAGCAGAAAACGAAACCCACGCTCCTCATCTCCATCGACGCAGCCCCTTGATCCACGGCTGGGCTTCACGTTCCTCGGATCTCCTCTCCACTTTCAGAACTCCAAGACCCAGCAACGAATCGAGCTTTTGTCGCCGCCGACCCATCACTCCAAGATCCAGGTTTGAATCTCACTCTCCAAGACTGAACAGTTCCTTCTTCACTCAGAGATTGCAAAACCTGTGGCATAAGTAGCTAGAGGGGTTTTCTTCTTTATATTTGTTTTTGTTTTTGGTTTTGATTTTAAATGTGCTATGAGAGAGAGAGAGAGAGAGAGAGAGAGGGTGGGATCAAGCCCTTGGCACTGTGTGAGTTTGAGTGTTTGACTTAGAGCGGAGGGTCTCTTAGATAGCAATCCGTGTCGGTGAGGGTGGGATCAAAATTGTGGATTAGGATCTGTTGGGCATGGAATTATGAATCTAGCAAGGGGTAAATGTGATTGACTGAGGTTGGTGAGGATTAATGGCGCTGGGTTGCGTAATCAATGGCGTGGTGATCCATTGTGAGGGAGAGTTAAGGCGGTGGGTGAGGCCGTTGGGTGAGTTCTGATCTGGGTAGGTGTAGAAGGATCCGTTGTTTTGTTGTTTAAAAACAGGCCAGCGGTGATTTCAAAACTATGTGTTTGAAAACCGGATTTTGAACCATGTTTTCCAAACAACCCTGTGTTTAAAATGGATGACCAAACGCGTTTTTCTTTTTTTGGACATGTATGTTCAGTGTTTAAACACTGAACGCGTGTGTTCTAACTGAATGACCAAACGGGCTCTAAATCTACACCTCTCTATTTCTTGCTCAGTGAGTACTCCATTCATTTTTTTTTCTTTGTTTGTTATTTTTTGGTTCATATATCACATTGATGGTACATATTTGTGTAGCTAATAAATTTGAGATGATTTTTTTTCTCTCTATTTGGTTAGATCAGTGAGCTATCTCATTCTAAAAGAATGAGGCCCAAAAGAACTATCAATCCGAGGCGGAGAAAGAAAATGGGTCCTAACAAGTTCTTAGGTGCCAATGTACTCACAAGCGAGTTTGATATTGGAATTAGGGGACTAGGAAAAAAAAGGTAAAATAGAATATGTATGATTTTGCTATTCTGTATTTCAATTTGGATTATTTAGGTTTCGAAATTTTGATGGGTTTGGGTTATTTTTTGGATATCAATCTGTTCATATCGGTATAGGTTTTGTTGATTTATATGGATTTTGCTTTTTTTTTTTTTTTCCCCTCTTTATTGTTTGATTAGTTATTTCCCCAAAATTTAGGTTTTGAAATATTGATGGGTTTGGGTTATTTTTTGGATATCAATCTGTTCATATTGGTATAGGTTTTGTTGATTTATATGGATTTTGCCTTTTTTTTGGGGTATTTTCGTGGGTTTTGATTAGATTCTTAAGTGTAGGCCACCCACCTGTACAGACACAAATTTCTTGGAAGTTCATGGATTTCGGTTTTAATGGATACAGACTTAAATTTCTTGTACCACTCTTGAATTTGGAATCGATTCACTTCTTCTTCCTTCATTTTGTAAATTAAGTATATAATAAAAAAGTTGAGCTTCCTTTCTTCCTGCTGTCAATTAGAATTAGAACTGCAATCTGTTACAAGAAAGCCATACACAAATGATAAGTAACTAGCAATTTGTTAGATTTTTCTTTTGGACTCAATAAGTCATTTGAGATTGATGGAGCAAAGCAAAAGTTACACGAGCTTTGTGTCAAGAAAAAATGGCCTAAGCCTATTTACAGGTACGAGCTTCCTTATTATGAGCAGTAAAGCAATAGAGTGTGTGTGTGTGTGTGTGTGTGTGTGTGTGCAGTGAAGCAATAGAGTGTGTGTGTGTGTGTGTTCTGAATTATTTGATGATGAGCCTGTTAGTTTGTGAGTTGAACCACGATCAAGCCTTCTGTATTCTCTCTCCCCCTCCCTCCCTCCTGTCTCTCCCATAGGCCATAGTTTATGATTTAGATTTTCATAGGGATGGCATGGAATGTTCTGAAGAGCTTGATTACTGGGTTCACAATGACCTGAACAGGAATACTGATCTCTTTGGCATGTCAAATGAACATAAACTAGTAGGCTTTGTAGTTTGTTCTATTGGCTTGGGGGCACTCGTGTGTGTGTGTGTGTTCTGAATTATTTGATGATGAGCCTGTTAGTTTGTGAGTTGAACCACGATCAAGCCTTCTGTATCCTCTCTCCCCCTCCCTCCCTCCTCTCTCTCCCATTGGCCATAGTTTATGATATAGAATTTCATAGGGATGGCATGGAATGTTTTGAAGAGCTTGATTACTGGGTTCACAATGACCGGAACAGGAATACTGATCTCTATGGCATGTCAAATGAACATAAACTAGTAGGCTTTGTAGTTTGTTCTATTGGCTTGTGGGCACTCACACGTTCATTGCAGTTTTTATTCTTGCAATGAAATACTTTTTTTAATCTCCTCCATGTGTGTACTGTTAAACCACCACCTATGTTGGATATAAAATTTTCATGCTTTTCTTCTTCTTAAGTATTCACTGTTTTTTCAAATTCTCACTTTCATATCTATATTGTAAGATATTGAATTTGAATGTACTTTTGCTATAACTTGCAGCCTTGAGGAGCATGAGGGTCCATCACACGACAAGAAATATGTTTCATCAGTTCAAATACCAACAGTAGATGGTATTTTATATATAGGGGGAGATGAAAAGTCAAGAGTAAAGGAAGCACAATATTCTGCAGCTTCCTGGATTGGTCGTGTCTTACAAAAATCTAACTATCTATGATGCTGCTCCTTTTTTAGAAGAATATCAGTGAAGAACAGTTAGAATGGTTAGGTTTAGTTTAGAAGAATATCAGTGAAGAACAGTTAGAATGGTTAGGTTTAGTTTAGAAGAATATCAGTGAAGAACAGTAAGAATGACTTGGGTAATGGCTACAGCTAAAATACTTGGAATACTTTATGGAATTGCAAGTAGACCCATGTGATATAGGGGTTAAATGAATTATGTTCACTTGATTGCTGGGGCATGATTAGTTTATGCCACTAAATTTTTAACTAAAATGTACCTATTTAACAGTTTAACAGTTAACATTAACATATAAAGTGAAAGTTCCATATGTATCAACCACTCTCATTGTTGTATCCAACCCAATTGATTGCCGGCTCTGTCTTTTATTGCTACAGCTGCTTATATTCTTTATGTATCACCCACTCGCATTGTTCCCTACACTGATTAAGGAAGGTACTTTATAATCATTCTTTTGCACAGCTGCACACAGTTTTGCATCTTTAGCTAGAGTTAAGAGCTAAATTTGTTGATTTACCATGATTCCATAATATCTGTGTCTAATTAGATCAGTACTTAAATGGTATAAATGTATGACGTTGTTCAATCAATGAAATGAATGCATTACATTTTTATTTTGTAAGTTTTAAAGCATTAAAAATAAATCTTTCATGGATACCCTTCTTTCTCAAACAAAATGTAAAAAACATGATTGAATGAATCTATACAATACCAAAAAAGAAAAAAAAAATTTCTATATGCATTTTTTTGCTCTTACTTTACAGGATAATGACATATACCCCCCAATTTTATTTTATTTTTGGAAAGCAGAGTTTCTAATTGACAATAAAACTTGTTACAATTTGCAATAGTAGTTTCTAATTAATAATACATATATCTGAAATAAAACCTGCCATCATTCATAATACAAAAAAATTTCTAAAAAGACTTGACTCAGATTGAATTTACTTCCCAATGCTAACCCAAGGAAATAAAGTTTGAGTAACACTAGCCAAGCAATATGATCATCATTATGCCAAAACAATACTTTGAAAATGTAGTAACTAATATTAGCTAAGCTAATTAACTTTGTTAATAGTAGTAATGTACTTACCTTTTTTGTATGAACTCTTCGAATTTGTTTGTTATACTTGGAGGAAATACTTGTTACTTACTTTGTTGAATGAAAATTTAGATTTTACCCCAAAAAATAAAAAAGGTTTGATGAGATTACAAATACCATCCAATATTGAGAACCTCTAACATGAATCTTAATCCTCGGTTGGATGAGCTTATTTTCATATTTTATTTTGTTTATTTCCTAAGTACAGTACATTTAAAAAAAATTAAGTATAATTTTTACGCAATAAAAAAAATTATTGAAGGAAATAAATTCACAAAACGCACACTTACTAGATAAATTCCTTCTTGTAAAATGGAAGTAGTGTTTTGTATAATTGAGATATTTTACACTCCAGTGGTGTTACGTATCTAATTATATAAGGTCTTTTTCGTTTTAATAGTTGGTAAGAAGTAAAAACCATCGCATCACTTCAACCAAAAAAAAAGTTTTCTTATAATCTTATAGCTGTGAAAATGAAAGATGATTTTTTTATTTATATTTTATAGAATTCTATAGTTTGGGTGGGAGCATTTGAAATAGCGTTGGATGAAGATTTGAATTATGTAACTTATAGTTGAAACTGAAATTGGAGACATAAAATTGAATTCTATGGTGTTCGGAAATTATAAAGCTTTAGGAAAATTTAAATGCTACGACACATATAATGGGGACTTGTATATTTATGAAAATGCATGTCCAAAAAACCGATTAATAGTAGCTCAAAATAAGTATGAATCTGGAAAGGCACGAATCTTGCGAGAAGGAATCTGCGATTGACAATAGAGGAACAATAAAATTCTGTTATAGCCGTTATTGATGATGTGGCACGGTCAGTTAAAGAAGCTGAGTTGGAGGATTGTTCCAACTTTACTGTACGGGAGATTGGGCCCAATATCTGTTCGAAGCCCATTATATATGAATAAGAAAAAAAATTCTTTCTCTAGCCTAAGTCCAAGATTGGAGAGTTGTGTCCAGGAAAAATCATGACATTTACTCAATATTAATGGGCTTTTACAAAAGTGGCAGATAGAAACTTTTGGATCTTTCTGTCAACAGATCTAAATATGGCCTTTGAATGCACTTAAAGCTCTTTGGGCTATCCTTAGATAGGAGGCACCATACACAGAAAGAAACATTCAAATTCAAGACCCAATTGCTTACTAATAACTTGCAATATTTCATAAGCCCAACTTATTGGGCCTTCAAGCAGTTTCCTTAGTGGACAATTGCGTATGTGCTGCTAATCGACCAACTATGTTTTAGGGACTCAATTTTAGTGACTTGGGCCTTTTTTTATTTATTTATTATTTTGTGTGTGTGTGTGTGTTTCCTTATAATTGTTTTCTTGGACAAATATATCTGAAATAATTTTATCATTTATTTTAGATATTAACTGGACTCAATCAACACTGAGAATTAATTATGGATTCCACTCACCCAGCTATAACTGTAGAATTATTAAAAAAAATTTTTTACTGAAATTAATAATTCAATAATTGAAAAAACATAAATGGATTGATTGGTTCCTGAAACGTTTAACCTGGTGCTGGAGTAACTGAATGAGCATCCATTAATTTGCAATTAAATATCATTTCAACCTTCACATCTTTAACGAATTACGGGGAAATTAAAATTAAAATTAGTATAATACAAGCAAAAAAAAAAAAAAAAAACAATTCACACCTAGACTCTAGAGAGAATTGCCAATAAATTTTTTACAAAGAGTAGGTTGTATGTACTCTGTGCCCGTCAGATTGTTCACCCTCCAATTGCCTTCGCTAGTTCACACACATTATGTTAAATTGTCAAAACATCCTTAGTCTATGAGGCCCAGTCAGAAAGGGTTCTCCTATTTTCCTTCTTTGTTAAATCGTTAAATTAACTTGACAATGTGCGCGCTCTATAATTTCTTATTTGCTTAGATTACAAAAGGATGACACATGTATGCTCATGCTAACACTTTCTTATAGGTCAAGAGTTTTATAACTCAACTAGTTGACACCTCTTATCATTTCAATGACATTTATGGTTTAAATCTCACTCTCCTGTTGTAATTAAAAAATAAAAAAAACACTTTCTTATGGTTTCAGAGTTTTTTTAAATTTAAATTTCTTTGTCTTTTTAATTACCTATAAGAATTGGAACTACGAGGAGAACGTGGGGTCGGTATTACTAGACAAGCTTCTTCATGCATGTTTAATTGCAATATGCATAACCTATTCATATAAGCTTTTAAAAAGAAGCTTAAAAAATTCATCCTCAGGGTGTAAGATAAAAAGTCAACTACGCCATGCGTACCATATGAAGGTATGAACGTAACCTTACCTAGATCAAGGACTGCATCTATTTATTACATGTATCTGGCAATAAGTGTTAATGCTTTCACTTTGCAAACCACTCTCATCTGGTGTTCTGCTAAGAACAGCCCATGGCTGGAGTTTTCTTGGGGAAAAGCAATTGCCACTTCAATCGTTATTGTTGCGGTTAATAGACTGACATCTCCTGAGGTCATTGACTAGCTCAAGGGAGAGAAACTCAATGATGGAATGCTACAAAAGCTGAAGATATTGCTGTTGTCTGCTGATGCAGTGCTCATTGATGCTGAGGAGAAGCAATTTACAAACCCATCTGTGAAAGAGTGGCTGAACGAGCTCAAAGATGTTGTTTATGACGCGGATGACCTCCTGGATGAGATTGCCACTGAATCCTTACGATCCAAGTCAGAAGCTGAATTTCAAAACGGCACTAGTAAGTTATGGAGCCTCTTCTCTACTTTTGCTAATTCATTTGACAATGGGATACAATCAGAGCTAAAAGGGATTCTAGATGGATTAAAATGTGTTATGGAGCAAAAGGATGTCCTTGGCTTGAAAGAGGTTGCTTGTGGAGTACTAGTACCACCACGACAACCAACCACTTCATGCCCTGAAGAATGTGGTGTGTATGGTAGAGATATTGATAGGGAGGCGATATTTGAGAAGTTGCAATTAGATAATGCAATTGGTGATGAGATTTGTGTTCTCCCTATAGTGGGCATGGGTGGAGTTGGCAAGACAACCCTTACTTGGCTTGTATACAATGAATACTGGATACAGGAGAATTTTGATCTCAAAGCATGGGTTTGTGTTTCTGAAAAATTTGATGGTTTTAGAATAGCAAAAACCATTTTTGAGGAGATGATCAAGTTGCCTACTTGTGACACTCAAAACTTAAATGTGTTGCAAACTAGAATCAGGGAGAGATTAAGTGGGAAGAAATTTTTCCTTGTGTTAGATGATGTATGGAATAAAAACTATATTGCTTGGGATGAGATATTAAGAATTTTTACTTGTGGGGCACAAAAGATTAAGATCATTGTTACAACACGTAGTGACAAAGTTGCATTAATTGTGTCTCCTCCCATTTCACATTACCATCTAAAGCAATTGTCAGATGAAGAATGTTGGTTGTTATTTGCAAAACACGTATTTAAAAATGATAAATCTAGTGGATATTTACACCTAGAAGTTATTGGTAGAGAAAATTTTCACAAGTGTAAAGGTTTGCCATTAGCTGTTGCAAACACTCGAGGGTTTGTTGCACTCTAAACAAGACCTAAGAGAGTGGAAGAAGAATTTGGATAGTGACATATGGGATCTACCATAAGATGAGAGCAATATCCTTCCCGCTCTAAGATTGAGTTACCATTACCTTCCATCACCTTTGAAGCGAAGATTTGCTTATTGCTCAATCTTTCCAAAGGATTATGAATTTTCAAAGGAAGAGTTAGTTTTTTTGTCGATGGCAGATGATTTATTGTTAAATCCAAAGGAAATGGGAGGATAAAAGAAAGAGGTGAACAATACTTTAATGAATTAGCTAGTATCAAGGTGAATTTTTCAAAGAACAAACAACAACAATTCATGTTTCATAATGCACGACCTTGTTAATGACTTGGCAAAGTATATACTAGGGAAATTTTGTTTTGGGATGGATGTTGACAATCCTTGTGAATTTACAAAAAAGACATGTCACTTGTCATATTTTACTACTAAATTTGATGCCTCTAAGAGATTTGAGGTGTCTCATGCAATTAAGGGTTTGCGAACCTTCATGGGACTAAAATATACAACTTTAAGGTATTGACCTTTCTATACTATAAAAAAGATAATGATAGATGATTTGCTATGTTCTTTTAAGTGTTTGCGTGTGTTATCATTATCTAACCATGAAGCCATAAAGGTCATACTAGATTCTATTAGCAATTTGAAACATTTACGTTATTTGAATCTTGAAAGATCTAAGATCAAATGCTTACTTGATTTTGTGTGCACTTTGTATAATTTGCAAACATTATTATTAAGCGGATGTAATATGCTTGCAGAGTTGCCAAGCAACATGGGTAGACTAGTCAATTTACATTGCCTAGATGTAACTTACACTTGGTTGGAAGAGATGCCATTGGAAATGGGTAAATTAAGAGCACCAGCATTGAATGGGCTAAACCCATTCTCTATGCCAAATACTAAAGTAGTATAGCATTGAGGTCCAAAAGTCAAGTCAATTGAATGTTGGGTTTTGTAAGAATTGCAAAAAAAAATACCATGGAGCTACAGTGCGATTCTAAATGTAGAATCGCACTGTAGCTCAATGGTATATAAAAAAAAAAAAAATTATTCGGTTTGTCTTCTCTCTCCTATCATTACAGATCAAATTTCTATTATCTTTCTCTTTCTTTCTACTATCTCTTCTTCCTGCTCTCTCTTCTTCAACGGCATGGAGGCAACGGCGTGGAGGCTTGATCAGCTTTGGTGGTGCCGACGTGGAGGTCATGAGTTTGTTCATGGGTTTCCGGCGTGGGTTTTCAAATGGGTTTCTGGTGTTTGGGTCAAATTTGGGTGGCGCTTGGGTCGGATTTGGGTTGGCGTTTGGCGTTTGGGTTGGCGTTTAGGGGAATTTTTCCGACTAGTTTCCGGCGTTTGGGTCGGATTTGGGTGGCGTTTGGGGGAATTGTTCCGATGGGTTTACTGGGTTTGATGATGGATTTTAATTGAATACCAGTGGATTTGGCTGGATTGAATGCTGGATTTGGTTGGATTGAATGCTGGATTTGGCGGAGGTGGGTGGTATGACCGAGAACAATAGAGATCGACGTGGGTTTTGAGGAGATCGGCGTAGGTGTTGACAACGGTGGAGATCGGTGGGTGGCAGAGATTGGTGGGTGGCGAGTCGGTGGAGCTGTGGTGGCTATGGCGAGATCGATGTTAATGTTTTTTTTTTTTTTTTTTTTTTTTTTTTTTTTTTTCCAGTGTCGCCGATTTGGGATTTGGGTTGATATGGATGAATGATGACGGAGGAGGGGTCTGGAAGGGGAAAAATAAAGTAACGGGATTCTAGAAGGAGGATATAATTGGGAAAAAAATAAAAAATAAAAAATATATTATATTGTGAAAATATATTATTTTAATGAGTAGAATAGAAATATAGAAGTTTGGATGCAAGGTGAATTGGAAAATGGTATTGTATAATTGATAAAGTGGTTTTTTGATGGTAAAATAGGATAGAATTGAGAAAAATGAATATGGATGCTTTAAGAAATCTTCAAAATTTAAGCATATCTTTTGTAGGAAAAATAGTGGGTCTAACATTAGAGAGTTGGGAGAGCTTAGAAATCTTTCTGGAACATTTTGTATATCAAACTTGAAAAACATTCACTACAAAAAAACAGGGCTATCCCAGCGTTTTCAAAAGCGCTGGGATAGCCCAAAAAAGCGCTGGGATAGGGTCAAAATTCCTATCCCGGCGTTTTTTTTCCCGGCGCTTCAAACCGCCGCGCAGTGACAGTCGGTATAGGGTCTTCGGACCTGTACCAGCGTTTTTTCAAAGCGCCGGGAAAGGCATGCCCTATACCAGCGCTTTTGAAAACGCTGGTATAGGTCTTTTAAATTTTGTTCATTCAAGACCTATACCAGCGCTTTTTAAAGCGCTGGAATAGGTTCTGCCTATGCCAGCGCTTTCAAAAGCGCTGGTATAGGTCCTTTTTTTTTTTTTTTTTTTGTAGCACCTGTAATGTACCTAAAATACATATTTTCCAATGCCTATTTTACAGCAACTGTAATGAACCAAATTGCTTGTATTTTCCAATAGCAAATACAATACCATATTAAACCAAGAAATTAAATATATTTAATTACACCATATTAATAATTACATCCCAAATGTCTAGAATTTTATACCCAAAATAATACATCCCAAGTGTCTAGAATGTTATGAACAAAATAATACATTCTAAACAACTATGTACAATGTCCTACACAAATAAATACATTCTAATTGTCTAGAATGTTATAATAAAGTTTCCAACTATGATGTGTATATATATATATATATATCAAAGTTTGAAACTTTATTATAAATATCAAAATGTCATAGTAACTACTACAAAATAGGTGCCCAAAGTATCACCTACTGAGTATCATCAAATGATAAGCATTGAGCACCGGGAGACTGGCTATCCATAGCAGAATCACCATCACCATCCTACGAATTAAGAAACACATAATGAATTAGTGTACTAATCAATAGAGTTAGTAGCTAAATGACACAATGTTACTAGTATTACTACCAAGTGCCACATTAGCAATTAAAACATACTCAAAATGACTGATTTCAGTTAAGCATATCAATTGGGTATTAGTCTCAATAAATTTCTCAAAAAGTGATTAGCAATTTATCCAAAAGATTCAATAAGTTATTACTTACAAAGAAAAGGAAAATGTTTTCCAAGCTCCTAGTCACAAAACCACAATACAGTTAATAACTAAAATAAGTTAAAATGAGGATTTAATAAACAACATAAATAAGTATTTACAAAAAATAAATAAAAACTTATGGGGTGACTTTAAATTCAAAATAACTTCTAAAAACCCATAAATTTACCTTATTGTATTGATAAGCCCAAGTCTAAAATCTTAAAAGCTGGATTTCATTTTTGGAATGAATGAGTTTACCTCACTTTGCTGCTTGCAATAATTCAAGGTCAAATAATTTTGTTTTTCCTCTATTTGAGGTGGTAACATAGCTGTTCCTACCTGGTACACATAGATATTTTCTCTTTAAAAGTTCTTGTCAAATTCTGGGCCACTACTTGGGCATATTGTCCTCTCTCTGATCACTCATTTACTTACAACCTTGGTATATTCCTACACCTCATTACAACACTTGATTCTCATCTTCAATCACACTACTAATCAGTCCAAAAAGTCATAACACATCAAGCAAAATAGACCTAACCTGGCATGACATCCTCTCACTAATAAATAAATAAACACTAATACAATCTAAATTAAACAGTAAAAGAAGTAATTATAAATGATAAACAAAAAGAATCTTTATTACTATTATTTTTTGGTAAAATAACTAAAAAGAATCATTAAATGGCCACCCAATTAACCCATTTCACAACAAAATTCATCATATCAAAACTCACCAATCACCTACACACACAGAAACACACAAAAAAGCATCATATACCATCCAATAACCCATTAACTTCATAAATTATCCATAAACCATTTCGAAACAAAATTTCATCTAATCATTTTGCATCACAGAAACTTCATGACAACTCACCAATCACAATACAAACATGAACAAAAATGCACATACTTTGTATTCAAACTTCTTAGTGGATCATTTGTGGCCCCTCCACAACTTCCCAATCTGTGAGAGTGCCCATTTCCTTTGCTTGGCAAATGGGATGCGGTCTGTAGGAATTACCCATCGTGCCTACCATGTGTAAAGTTGAATTAAGTTTAAAATGTCACATTTTTAACATAATAGCAAATTGGCATAAAGCTTTAAACAAGTAGTAAAGAGTAAAGAATTTGAAAGAGAGAGAATTTGATACCAAAATGGTGTAGTTTTGAAAGAGAGATAGAGCCTATTATTGTAGTTTGCAAAAGAAAATATATGTATCCATAGATATCATTAGTGGGTTTATTTTACAAAGAATCCTAAAAAATATCAACATGCGATCACTATGCAAATGGCCCCTAAAGAATGCTCAGTTAAGTGTTTCTCATTAACCAATGTCGCTAATAACCTTCCATCATATAAATTTATCTAAAACTAAGAAGCCAAAAAAATAAATTGAAACTAGCATCAAATAAGCACATTCACAGTTAATTGTGGAAGTGATGGAAGACCATCTACAAGCAATACTTTTTGTAACAAAATTTCCAGTAACTTTTGTAACAATTAGGGGGACCTATCCACACCAAACATCAAACACAAACCGGGTGCAACAACCATTCCCTGCCACTAGTTAGTTCCTAGGGTCTTTTGTAACAATTAGCAAAATCGACAACTTTTTTAGAACAAAGTTAGTTAGGAGACTGTTAGTTAATAGTTACTAATCAACCAATTAATTAGCTTCACTTGCACAATGTACAATCATTTTTTTTTATATATAAATTCACTTAGATATATATATATATATATTTATTTATTGATATTGATATCATTAGAATCATAATGCAGGTTGAATTCATATCTTGGAACCATTCAATTGAGAATCCTGCACACTTTTTTTTTCTTATCCTTTTCGAGTGATTTCATATACTACAAATAATACATGCTATTTTTTAAACCATTTATTTACTTATTAGAAAAAAAAAAGAATAAAATAAAATTTAAATATCAAACAAAGTCAAATGAAATAGGAATGAAAGCAATAAAATCCCCTTACCTCTTAAGCTATAAAAATGATTGGATTTCATGATCAGAACAAGCAGCAAATCAACATTAATATTTATCTCATAAAGCATAGTTACAATAAATATGTTTCGAGAGAAGGGAAATAGAGAAGTTGGAAGGATCATATGGAAGGATCAAATGGAGAATCCTTCAATTCTCTTTGATTTTAACTCAATGTTAGACATATGTGGCATTTATTTAATTTTTAAGTGCCATATTTCTTACATTAAAATAAAAATTATATGAAATTAGAAGATTTGATGGGAATGGATCTTATCCCCTAAAATTTCACCTGACCAAAATAAAATTTTTAAAAACAAAATAACTAAGCAAAATTTTATGTCACATTCCTCCACTTTCCCACCAATTGGACAGCTCAAATTTATCAAATTTTGTTTTTTTTTTTTTTTACTTATTGCCATTTGATGACATGCCAGAGCATTCCCCTCTACCAAACTCTGCCAGCACACTCACTCCTACGCCCTCAATGCTATACCCTCAAATACAAAACTCTCCTGATTTATTACTACTTGTGGCCCCACCCTCAAATACAAAATTCTATTTCCTGATTCATTTCAACGGGCAGAGAGAAATTTCTCTCTAGCCTCTCTCATTTCTCTCCCTTTTCCTCCATCACCAACCCAGAGAGAAAAAACCCAAAAATTACAGAATTTGAGAGAGATAGAACCTATTCTTGTAGTTTGCATAACTTTGTATAATTTTATTTAGAAAGATTTAATTTTATTTTGAACCAAAAGATAAAAGAAAAAAAGAAGAAGAAAATCATGACTATTCAAGCAATTGATGTATGTTTAAAGGAAACTCATGGTCATTTATTTTACCATTGCTTTTTGCCTAATACCTGAATGGCTTCCCAACATCGATTCTTGTATTGTAGTGGCATGGAAGGCCATGACCGGTAATTGATTGGGCAAATATCAGGGTTTCTTGCCATTGTTCCCAGCCACCTTGCCCAAGATCCAGCATTCTTCCCGACCGGCTGACCCGCTTCATTTATTTCCAAGAATAATTTTTTGCCTGGTGGCATATTCCATATATCATCAAATTGGTTAGGCCCACATTTATTGGGCACAACGAGCGCTCCAGCTGCGGGTACGGGTATGGGTACGTCCTCAGAATCTATTTAAACACCAAGTTGCATCAAATTACAATCAAACACAAAAGAATGAAATGTCAAGAAACTAGCCATCTACACTAGTGTAAAACTAAACTCTTAACTGTTACTTTGAATTATTTTTGGTAGTGGCTTGTTAATGAGGGTATTTTTGTTATTAACATGGTAATATAAAAAAATAACTCAAAGTATAACATATTCTAATATTCTTTTACCTGTAGAGATTATTTGGCCAGTGTAGGATTTGATAAAAATAAATAAAATAAAAAATAAAAAAACCTACAACTAGTCATTAAGTGGTTGACATAGGACAAATTGGAAAATTTCTCTATGTGTGCTTGTGGTGAGCTTAGGGTTAAGAGGATTTATGGATCTTGGGTTATTGGTTTGATTGTTCTCGGCTTGGATACTTATTTTGAAAGCTGACTGATGATACCACATAGTTGGGATGAAAGTTATGGAGGTTGACCACTGACAATGTTTTTCTTTTAGAATCTGTGGATTGTGTTGTAGTTGCAAGTATAATATGGGTTGCTTTACAATTTAACCTATTGCTATGCTATTGGGAGTTGGAACAAATAGAACAAGTGAACTTGTATTTTCGCATTACAAAGATATAATGACCATATTTCTTGAGGAACCTTTTCAAAAATTCAAGCTGGTATAGAGTGGCACATAGAACTATCCTTATCGATAAACTAGAGGAAATCTCTTTTACATTTGAATTGACACTTGTATAGAAAAAAAAAAAAAACAAAATCCAGAGCAAAAAGTGAAAAGGAAAATTCGAATGACCATTATTAAATGTGATTCGAAATTAGTTTTTAGCAGCAACCCTTAGTAACTCAAAACTATCTTGAACTTTTCGTCCCTATTCAAGTGGAAAAAAAAATGCCGGGCCATGTTTTGAACCTGGTAAGTGCTACTTAAATTTTGTCTAGTTTTATTTAACACTTTCAAGATAGAAAAAAAAAAAAAAAAAGAAGCTTTATTTAAAATCTCAAGGGAAATTTGCCAAGAGTTTTTTTTACTACTTTTAGTTTTCAAACATTTCCCATAGTGGCTGCAATTAGTCTGTGACTCACATCAGCTTTACTTAAAAATAAATTCCAATTTGCAAAATATCATAATTTATTATAATTTTCCTAGAAACATATTTATTAACACATTATTAATAGTGAACCTATAAACTTCTGATTATCTTACAAATTACTTAAGTTGGATTTTATATATTAAAAACAAAACAGATTTACAACAGATATAGAAATAATTATTAAAAAAACAAATATGAAAAAAAAAAATATAGGAATGGAATTTCATAATCGTACTATTGAGTGCAAATTTAGAAATACACCAACCTAGTGATTGTGTCTTGTCATCACTCCCCTGGGAATGTTGTCTATCATCATCAGCTGGAGGAGCTTGTTGACGTGATGGTACTTCATACGACCCCACATGTGAGGAGCTCTCACTAGGCTCAACGAACTCAAGTCGCCGCTTCCTCCCCATTCTTGTGTGCAGTACCTAAACAATGCAAGCTTGTTAGTTATAAAAAAACATAATGTTACATATACATATGTCTATATATATACATACATATATATATATCAAATTTAATCTCTAACAAACGCTTTAAACATGCAATACTTCACAAGCACACTACCAAGCCACACATATGGAAGCAATTGAGTTTCCATTTACTTAAGTCCAAAAATAGTATAGGTGACAATGAAAATGCATATTCTAATCTAAAGTGTTATAATAGGAACGTCCAAGTATACAAATATCATGTATGTTTGTACACAAGGGAATAGTCCAAGTATCTATATAATACACACTGCACTACCTTATATCAAACATACATGATACATGTAGAGTGGGTATGTGTGAGTAATGAAAAAGTCTCTACAAGAACAAGAAGATCTACCACTGCCAATGAGCTCTCCAAGACCCGCTAAAATGGGATCTTTGTGCACTGTTTATGACTTTTTACACTTACACTAGGAGTCTTAGTCTATGGTTATTATTATTAGGGGTGTCACCATGATCGGGTTGAAAAAAAACCCAACCCATCCCACATGGATTTGGTTGGACCCACAAGTTGGACAATTGAAAAAAAAAAAAAAAATTCAAACTAAGCATTAGAATAGCAAATTTATAAAATTACCAACACAAATAACAAGAAGTTTATAATCTTATTTGCATTGATTTGATGCACTAATCAAACATAAGCATATTATGAAACAAACACAAACTATTTTATTGGTGCATCAAATCTTATAATAATTAAATAACAAAATCATATAATATATATATATATATTAAATATAGGTAAGTTAGGTTGGGATAGGTGGATTTGTAAATGTACTGACCCATACTCGACCCAACCCCTGTTAAAAAACATTTTGGCATCCCATCAACCCCTAAAACTGACCCAACCCATCGGGTTGGGTTGGATTGTATTGGTTTTGGCGGATTGATAGGTTGAATGCACACTCCTACTTATTATCTAGAAAAAAATTTGGAATATGACTTTTTTCCTTGTTAGTTGCTTTGCCAACAATTGAAAAACAAAATCCAGCCAAAGGCAAAGGCAAATTATCAATTTGTGTTTCCACTTTCTGATATGTAGTATAATTGAAGTTGTTAAGCAAATATAAATGGACCATAAGATAATTTTTTTACAAAATATTTCAAAATGGACATGGACTAATTATAAGAATTAATTTTTTTAAATAAATAAATACAATTATGTCTAAACGAAAGCACACCTAAACTACTCATAATCGAAAAATTATTTTTTTAGACTATAATCAAATGATTTATTTGTGAACTCCATAGTTTTAGTTAACTTATTTGCATAGTATTTATATTATACTATATTATATATATAACTAAAATATATATATATATATATGTTGATAACTTTTATGTTAAATGTGTGACCAAAAAAATAGCTAGAAACTAACCTATTTTCAACATAACTAATTTTATTAAATTTCAAAAATAATAAAAAAATAAAACAAAATAACTAAAATACCCAACTAAAAGCTAAATCTTTTTCCAAACAGTCATGTTGCATAAATTTTACAATTCTCGTGCTAACATTATAACTTTCAAGAAAAAGAAGCACAATATTAGACTACAAAGTCTTTGTAAACGATTAAAATCAATCATAATTAAGGTCACTCACAATAACTTGTAGCTATTTGGGTAGCCAATATTTTTCAAGGAATTTTGATAGGTACAAATTTTTAAAACAAACATTTATAATTTGGTGCTAGCTTATTTAGGTTGGGTAATATGGTTCCTATCGTTTTAACTTTCAAATCCCCCACATACTATACCCCCATTTCCCTGACCAAATTTTGGAGCCCACTGCAAGCTATGGTGAATATAATTACATTTACAGTGACCAAAAAAAATGACAAAAGCAAAATCAAGCAATTTTTTTTATTTGGGACTTGCAAACTAGCCATACCTATTTGTCTAGTTTTTTAGGTAACCGATTCTTTTACTACAACAGAATAGGTATATGATGAAATTGAAAGTTAAGTATTGACAAACCTCCTTAGTATCAGTCCCAAAATCTTACCGTTATGATGGTTGCTGCCGCTGAAAGTTAGTTTTGCCAACAGCTAATGCATATTCTTTAGGGATTCTTAAAACATGCTTTTTTTTTTTCTTTTTTTTTTTATGAGAGGAATTTTGCATTTTAAGTTTCAGTTTTTTGTTGGATGATACAGTACATATGTTTAAATTAAATGTCATATGCTGATCAAGAAGCACATGCTTATAGCAGTTCAACAACCAACAGCAATATTAAAGACATCTATGTCAATAAGTCAAAAGTAAAATTTATCCTAGACTATATATGTGCATTTTCAAAAAGGAAGAGTGTCATAAGAAAAATGTGAAACTAAAAGAGCATTGACTATGACTCATTCAATAGATGTCAAGTCTTGTTCAAAGCTCAACCTGAACATTCCGTTTATTAGTTTTTGTAGGAAATTTTTTTATTTATATATTAATAATCATAGGAAAACTTGAATCTATGAGGTAATATGAGATGACAATCATAACCTTTTTTTTTTTTAATGATTTCAATTGGTTTAGATCCAATTTTGAGAGCCTTTTTATGTGGAAAGGAAAACACAGAGTCCACCTATAAATTTTTTTATAAAAAAAACTAATTATTGACCCCATACTCAAAACACTTTTAGACACCACCACAACTTCAAACTCTAACAGCAAACCATCAACTCTCACTCATAACAGTTATGGCACCACTACCCAATACTCTACTTACTCTACAAAGCAATCACCATAACAACAATCAAATTAATCAAATTCCACAATAACACTAACTATAGCATTAATTTCAAATTTGAGAGACCAATCACACAGTGTTGTGTTTGTTGTTGTTGTGGCGTCAAACTTTTATACAAAAGTAGTCTTGAAAAAGAAACACTCCTCAGGTTCTAAGCGACGTGGAAGTATCACACTCCCACGTGCAGTAGCAAAATTATTATCACACTCATTTTCCCCAACCTTGACTGTACCACGCATTACTGCATCAATGAAGAACCAATCCACTTGAAAATGCAAATATCACTGAGCATATGCCAATCCCGAATGCTCTAATCCACATTTAATAGAAAATACATCCAAGTTCAATAACTACTAATTACTTAAACTTCACATTCTATTTTACATTGAATCAAGCCATACATTATTTATGAGGCATAAAATAGCTATCCAACCTCTATCACTTTTACTCCTTAGCTAAGCTTCAAGTTTTAAGGCACCTAAGGTTCGATTTCACCACCATTTGTGAGATTAGCTAAACCCATAATTCATAAGAAAGTCATCGCATCACTTCATCACTTTAGTTGACAATCTTAATGCCAACAACTCTGTTTGGCTAAAAGCTAAAAGCTAAAAGCTTTTTACTTTTTGCTTTTTGCTTTTAACAAAACTAACTTAAAAAAAAAAAAAAAAAAATACTATGCAGATTTTATCTTTTGATAAACTCTAATAACACAAAAAATCACTTTCAAACCAAAGGAAAACTCATATCTATGTTATCTAATACACATGGATTACCATAGAAATTAAAATAACAAACAATAGGCAAACGTAAAATCGCATAGAAAGCGAAAAAAAACAACCAGAAATGAGAATCGACGTAGAAATTTGTCTCACTATGGCACTGAAGGCGGCAGCGGCGGCCCAAAGAGGAGGAAAGGCAGCCGCGACTTCGTCGAAATCGGCGGCGGCGGCGGCGGATTCGCAGAACGGAGCGAAGAAGTCGGCGAATGGGGTTGAGCAGCGAGGAGGACGACGGTGGGCTGGGCAGGCCGAGCGGCGAAGGAGTGAAAGGGAGAGTGAGGAAGAATGAGAGAGAGAGAGAGAGAGAGAGTTTGGGAATTTTGATGAAGTGTTTGGCAAAGTGAGAGACCCTAATTTTTGACTAAGTGTTTGGCAAAGTGAGAGACCCTAAGTGTGCAAAATTTTGGTGGGAATCCGAAGAGTTTTAGGGGGGAATTCAGTATATTTTTATTGTGACAAAATTTTGACCTGTTATAGCGGATTTTTGCTGCTGCAATAGAGAAAGAGCAGGATAAGAGTTATTATGACGGGAATATAACTTGTTGTGGCGAAAATGAAGACCGCCGTAATAGCTCTTTACGGATTTTTTTAATAAAATAATATTTAATACTTCAAATTAATAAAATATAATTAAATAATTAAAAAATATAATTTAATCCTAAAAATTAAAAAATATATAATTTAATAATTCAAATTACTAAAATTAAATTTAATACTACAATTGTCAATAAAATATAATTTACTAATGAATAACAATATAATTAATACTTTGAATTATGTAAATATATTTTAAGACTAGTATAATTTAATAATTAATAAGATTTAATATAAAACATGAAATTAATAAAATATAATTTAACTGTACAAATTAAAAATATAAGTTATATTAATTAATAAAAATATTTTTTATTAATTCAATTTAATAAAATTTAATTTAAGTTAATACTTTTAAATAATTTAATATATTTTAATTTAATACTTCAAATTAATAAAATATAATTCCTCACTAAAAATTAGTAAAATATAATGTAATAGCTAAAAAAAAATATGTAAGATGACACTCGAGCACCAACAATATTAAAATATAATTTATTAGTTTATGGGTTAGGCATATAAAACTCATTTACCCATTAAAACTCATTTAACTAATTACTTCTAACCCAAACCCAACCTAACCCAACCCAACCCAACCCAATTATTATGGGTAAACCCCAACCCACCCAATTACCCAATTATTAAAATTACCAAAATGCCCCTAAAGTGTAAATGACCAAAGTACTATAAAATCTTTAAAAATGACCAAAATACCCCAAAACCTCAAAATTACCAAGTAATAACCACGAAACCTACAAAATGACCAAAATACCTCTGGAACCCAAACAAATGACCAAAATACCCCTAGAACCCTGAAAATTACCAAAATACCCCCAAAAACCAAAAAAAGACCAAAATACCCCCAAAACCTTAAAATGACCAAAATACCCCCTCAATAACCAAAAAAAATGTCCAAAATAGCCTTGAAACTTAAAAATTACCAAAATACCCCGAAACAAAAAAAAAAAAAAAGACCAAAATACCCCCGAAACCTAAAAATTACCCAAATACCCCCGAAACATAAAAAATGACCAAAACACGCATGAAACCCAAAAAATGACCAAAATACCCAAAAAAAAAAAAAAAAGTTCAAAATACCTCCGAAACCTAAAAAATTAACAAAATAACCTCGAAGCCTAAAAGTTAACCAAAATAACTTATAAAATCTAAAAATGACCAAAATACCCCCGAAACCTTAAAAATGGCTAAAATAACCCCAAAGCTTGAAAATTAACCAAAATAACCTAGAAACCTAAAAATGATCAAAATACCTTCATCATATAAAAAATGTTTGAAATACACGCAAAACCTAAGAAATTTACTGAAATACCCTCTGAAACCTAAAAAATTACCAAAGTGCCCCTAAAACCTACATATGACCAAAATAACCCCTAAATCTTAAAATGACCAAAATATCCTCAAAACCTAAAAAATTACCAAAATACCCCGAAACTTATAAAATGACAAAAATGCCCCTTAAACTTGTAAGTCAATAAAAATACACCCTAAACCTAGAAAATTACCAAAATCCCCTCTAAAACTGAGAATTGACCAAAATACTCCCTAAACATAACAAATGACAAAAATACCCCCTAAACCCCTATTTTGGTAATTTTAGAGGTTTTGGGTGTATTTTGTTCGTCTTATAGGACTAGTGGTATGTTGATCATTTTAGATATTTTGGGGGGTATTTTGGTTGTTTTATAGGTTTAGAGGTATTTTGGTCGTTTTAGGGCTTTCAGGGTATTTTTGGTAGAACAAAGTTTCTCTCCAAACTAGTTTGGAGAGAAACTACACAAACTCTTCGTATATTTCTATGTTAAGTGTGAAATTTGAAAATCTAACCGTTAGATTGCATGTTCTTATTATATTCTTCATGCATGTAAAATTTCTAGAAGATCAAAGATCAATTACTATTTCATCAAACAAATGTTAAGATATCAAATTTTTATGAGAAATAAGTTTGTTAATGGAATGGTACATAATATCCAATTTAAACAAAATTTAATATGCATGTTAAGAATGTAAGAAACGTGAAATTCAACGGTTAGATTTTCAAAATTCACACAAAAGAGAGAGATATATGAAGAGTTTGTAGAGTTTCTCTCCAAACTCTCCAAACTAGTTTAAAGAGAAACTTTGTTCTTTTTGGTAATTCTAGAGGTTTTAGGTTGTTTGTGGCCATTTTTGAGGTTTTGGGTTTATTTTGGTCATTTCAAAGGTTTTAGGGGGTAAATTGGTAATATTTTGGATTTTAGGGGTATTTTGGTAATTATTGTATTTCGGGGGTATTTTGGTCATCTTTTAGATTTCAGGGGTATTTTGGTCATTTTTTGGATGTCAGGGGTATTCTAGTAATTTTTAGGTTTTCGGGGGTATTTTGGTCATTTTATCGGTTTCAGGGGTATTTCGATCATTTTTTTTTGTGCTTTGAGGGTATTTTGGTAATTTTTTGGTTTCAAGGGTATGTTGGTCATTCTCTAGACTCTGGGGGTATTTTGGTCATTCTCTAGGTTTTGTGGGTATTTTTGTAATTTTTAGGTTTTGGGGGTATTTTGGTCATTTTTTGGGTTTCAAGGGTATTTTGGTCATTTTATGGTTTTGGGGGTATTTTAGTCATTTTTTTAGTTTCAGAGGTATTTTGGTCATATTTCTAGAAATTTGGATTTTATGATGTTTATTTAAATTTTAGATGGGTTTTAGTGGATATTAATGGGTACATTAAGACCCATATAATTAAATAGCCAAAAATGCACTATAGACGACCTATCCCAGCGCTTTTAAAAGCGCTGGGACAGGTCTTTCCATTCCCTTGTGGAGAAAGACCTGTCCCAGCGCTTTCAAAAGCGCTGGGACAGGTCTTTTCATTCCCTTTGTGGAGAAAGACCTATTCCAGCGCTTTCAAAAGCGCTGGGACAGGTCTTTCCATTCCCTTGTGGAGAAAGACCTATCCCAGCGCTTTTGAAAGCGCTGGGATAGGTCTTTTCATTCCCTTTGTGGAGAAAGACCTATCCCAGCGCTTTCAAAAGCGCTGGGACAGGTGTTTTCATTCCCTTTGTGGAGAAAGACCTATCCCAGCGCTTTCAAAAGCGCTGGGACAGGTCTTTTCATTCCCTTGTGGAGAAAGATCTATCCCAGCGCTTTTGGAAGCGCTGGAATAGGGTCACCTATTCCAGCGCTTTTAAAAACGCTGGGACAAGTCTCTTCAGTCCCTTGTGGAGAAAGACCTATCCCAGCGCTTTTGGAAGCGCTGGAATAGGATCACCTATTCCAGCGCTTTTAAAAGCGCTGGGACAGGTCTCTCCATTCCCTTGTGGAGAAAGACCTATCCCAGCGCTTTTAAAAGCGCTGGAATAGGTGACCCTATTCCAGCGCTTCCAAAAGCGCCGGGATAGGTCTTCCCAAGGAAGGAAATTAGTAACCCTATTCCAGCGCAATAAGACTACCTGTACCAGCGTTTTTGAAAAACGCCGCTATAGGCATCCTATTACAGCGTTTTGTAAAGCGCTGGTTTTGAGCTGCCGTAATAAGGTTTCCTATACCAGCGCTTTCAAAAAACGCTGGTACAGGCTTATCTATTACGGCGGTTTTTAAAAGCGCCGGGAAAAAAACGCCAGGACAGGACGATTTTTTTGTAGTGATTGATTGCACTAGAGATGCCACAGAGGTTAATTTGAAGGAAAAGAAGTACTTGTCAGATTTGGAGTTGGAATGGGGATGGCATCATGATACTGACAATTCAAAAAATGAAAGAAATGTGCTTGAGCAACTGCGTCCTCATACAAACTTAGAATCCCTCTCCATCCAAAAATATCGTGGTACAAGATTTCCAAGCTAGTTAGGTGATTGTTCATTCTCGAATATGGTGTCCCTAGTTCTTTTTTATTGCAAGTATTGCTTTATCTTGCCTCCACTTGGGCAATTACTAGTCCTTAAGGAACTCATAATTGAAGATTTTGAAGGAATATCATGTGTGGATCGTAAGTTCTACAGGAATGTCTCTTCCGCAACTAAGCCATTCCAGTCCCTTGAAACATTAACGTTTGTAGGGATATCAGAGTGGAAGGAGTGGTTTACATTTGAAGGCAAATGTGAAGGTGTTGTTTTTGCTCGTCTCCGAGAGCTTCACATTATAAGATGTCCCAAGTTAATCAGAGATCTACCCAGTTACCTTCTCTCTTTAGCTTTACTTGAAATTGAAGATTGTCAACAGCTTGTTACTTCACTTCCTAGGACTCGCTCTCTATGAATTGTATTTGATAGATTGTAATGAGGTGGTGTTGAAGGACTTACCACCTTAGCTCGAGACTCTCTTGTGACATTCCAATTTCCAATGGGTCAATACTATCTATCACTTGAAAGCTTGCACATTAATTGTGGTTCCCTCTTGTGTTTACCACTACAATTATTACCAAAGCTCAAAGATCTTCACATCCATTATTGTAAAAATCTTGAATTCCTATCACAGAGGTATCTCTCCAGGATCTCACTAGTTTGGAACTCTATTGAGTGTCCTAATTTTGTTTCCTTTCCCTGGGGATGACTCTGCACCCCAAATTTGACTAAGATTAAGATCTCCAATTGCAAAAAGTTACAGTCACTACCTGAAAGGATGCATAACCTCCTTCCATTTCTTGTAGATTTGAATTTGTATGGATGTCCAGAACACGAATTAGTTCCTAAGCGTGGATTTGCCTCCAATATACTGATACTTACTGTTAAAGATATAAAGTGAAAAAGAATGACTGAATAGTCTGTGTATATAGATGTGTATAATAATGTACAATAGAGAGCCTTATATAGGCTAGGTATGTGTGCAGTACAAGTAATATGAGTAAACTACAAGTACAATATACTGGACCAAGCTCAATGGGCTAATCTAGTCTAAGCTATACACTAACATCCCCCCTCAAACTTGAGGTGGCAAGGAGGAAGCCAACTGGAGTTTGGATATAAGATCTCGAAGACGACCAGGCGGGTGAGTCTTGGTGAAGATATCAGCAGGCTGGTCAGCAGAGGAGATAGAGAATAACTTGAGATTGCCTTTCTTGAGATGCTGGCGAGTGATGTGGCAGTCAATCTCAATGTGCTTAGTACGTTCACGGAAGACATCATTATGAGCAATGTAAATGGCACTACGATTGTCACAATAAAGAGGAGTGGCAGTGGGCTGGGGAGCATCCATGTCAGCCAAGAGCCAGCGGAGCCAGACAAGCTCGCAGGTGGTGTCGGCAAGGGCACGATACTCAGCCTCAGTACTGGAACGAGAAACCACATCCTGCTTCTTGCTACGCCATGATATAAGGGAAGTACCTAATAGGAAACAGAAACCTGTAATAGAGCATCGATCAGTCGGATCACCTGCCCAGTCTGCATCTGAGTAAGCATGAAGCTCGAGAGAAGACCGAGATGAGTAGTGGAGACCATGATAAAGTGTGCCCTTGACATAGCGAAGAATCCGAAGAACTGCAGCATAGTGAACAGAACGAGGGGCATCCATGAACTTACTAACCATACCCACGGCATGTGAGATATCAGGACGAGTAACAGTGAGATAGATCATACTACCAACCAACTGACGATAGCGTGTAGCATCAGATATAGGTTCACCATCCAAGGGTGTGAGCTTGGCATTGTATTCCAAGGGAGTGGAAACAGTCTTGTTATCGGTGATACCGGCTTTGGAGAGAAGATCAGAAGCATATTTAGCTTGGAAAAGATAGTATCCATCGGAGGATGAGGTAACCTCAAGCCCAAGAAAATAACTGAGAGCGCCCAGATCTTTCATCTCAAAATGCTGACTGAGGAAGTGCTGAAGAGAGCGGATACCTGTAGAATCATCTCCAGTAATAATCATATCATCAACATAAAGAAGAATAAGAGTGATACCAGCAGAAGATCGTCGGACAAAAAGAGCAGTGTCATGAGGACTCGAAGTGAAACCCTGCTGAGCAACAAATGAGCTAAACTTTTCAAACCAAGCTCGAGGAGCCTGCTTGAGGCCATAAAGAGCACGACGAAGGCGACAAACCTGACTGCCTGAGTGTGGATAGCCAGGAGGTGGTTGCATGTATACTTCTTCTTGGAGATCTTCATTGAGGAAGGTATTCTTCACATCCATTTGATAAAGAGGCCAACGGCGAACAGCAGCCACAGCAATGAGACATCTGACAGATGTAAGGCGAGCAACAGGAGCAAATGTTTCCTCATAGTCAATGCCATACTCTTGAGTAAAGCCCTTGGCAACGAGGCGAGCCTTGTATCGTTCAACAGATCCATCAGCCTTGGTCTTAATCTTATAAACCCACCTACAACCTACTACAGACTGACCAAGAGGCAAATCAATCATATCCCAAGTGTGATTCTTATGAAGGGCATCCAATTCTTCATTCATAGCTTGCTGCCAAAGAGGGTCAGTATGGGCCTCACGATAGGTGTGAGGTTCATAGAGGGTGGCAAGAGCAAAAGAGCAGTGATAATCAGTGAGATAAGGGGGAGGAATGCTTACCCGAGTGGAATGACGAAGTTCAGGGCTAACAAGTAACTCAGGAGAGGGTGGTGCCACAGGATCCAAGACAGGCGGGTCATGTGCCGGGGACGGAACCGGAGATGAGTCGTTTGGAGAGGCATCCGATGTAGAAGAATCCTCCACAAGTTCAAGATAGAGAGGGAGGAAAAGATCGGTAAAAATTGGAGACTCTGAAGAAGAGGATGCAGGAAACTGCTGAAGACTCGTGAAAGGACGATGTTCCCAAAACTCAACATGGCGGGAGACACGAAGCCGATGAGAGATGGGATCATAGCAGCGAAACCCCTTTTGAGAGACACCATAACCAAGGAAACAACAAAGACGAGCACGAGGTTGAAGCTTTGTTCGTTCATGAGGAGGAAGAGAGAGAAAGCAAGCACAACCAAAAACCCGAAGTGATGAGTAGTCAGGGATTTGACCATAGAGAAGCTCGAATGGTGACTTGTTATGTGTAGTGGGTGAAGGAATACGGTTAATGGTGTACACAGCAGTGAGTGCTGCCTCACCCCAAAAGCGCTCAGGAAGAGAGGCAGAAATGAGAAGGGTGCGGACAACATCAAGAATGCGACGATGTTTTCATTCTGCACGACCATTTTGTTGAGAGGTGTAAGGACAAGACCGCTGAGGAAGGGTACCATGACTGTTTAAAAAGGATAGGAAAGATTTATCATTATACTCTTGGGCATTATCTGATCGAAAGACTTTGACAGTACGATTAAATTGTGTTTCAACCATTTTATGAAATGTTTGGTAAATAGACACAAGTTCAGACCTATGGTGGAGCAGATAAATCCAAGTATATCGAGAGAAATCATCCACAAATATGACAAAATATCTAGATCCCCCCTCAGTAGGAACCGGTGCAGGACCCCAAATATCAGAATGTATAAGATTAAAAGGTGCAGAAGAGAAAGAGT
Source organism: Castanopsis chinensis (assembly GCA_032878915.1). Taxonomy (NCBI): domain Eukaryota; kingdom Viridiplantae; phylum Streptophyta; class Magnoliopsida; order Fagales; family Fagaceae; genus Castanopsis; species Castanopsis chinensis. Next base: position 422,822 of record JAVQMG010000017.1, read on the forward strand.
CACTATTATTAAAGGGCAATCTAGATTGTTTGCCAAAATGACAGGAAGTACAATCAAATTTTTGAAACTGAACTGAACCTAAATGACCTTGAGAAGCTAACAATTGAAGACGAGATAAGGATGGATGACCAAGACGAGCATGCCAAAGATCAGGTGAAGGAGTGGTAATGGTAGCAGCTGGAGAAACAACTTGTGAAGGAATCTTCAAGTCATGAACCTCAAACATGCGACCAACCTTACGCCCTATCCCAAGTACTTGACCCGTCCGAGGATCCTGCACATCCACACCATGATTAGTAAAGAGAAGATCTACACCTAATTCACAAAGTTGACCAACAGAAAGCAAATTGAGGGATAAATTTGGAATATGAAAGGTGTCACTAAGGGATAAACTAGGAGAAGAGATTGTTCCTTTATGACTAACAGGCATAGGAGTTCCATCAGCAGTGTAAATAGTGATAGGGTGTGCTAAGGGTGCCTTATCAGAAAATTGAGATTCATCAGGAGTCATATGGTTACAACATGCAGTATCAAAAAACCAAGGTTGTTTACCTGAGGTGACAGAAAGGGCAGTAGAAGTTCGGGATAAAACCTGTTGAACAACTGCCTCAATATCAGCCGTAGTAAGTGAGGAAGCTAAAGATGGACCTGTAGGAACTGATGGATCTGGAGGACATACAGCAGCTGCCCGAGGAAGAGAAGCTTTATTCTGCTCTTGCATAAATTTTTGTAGTTTACGACAAACTGAGATATCATGACCTTTAGCACGGCAAAACTCACAGCGAGTACCTTTGTAAGACTGAGAGGTGGGACGCCCAGAGTTTACTCGTGGAGGAGCAGTGAATGCAACAATGGGAGGCTGTGGAGATGGTGTAGCCAATACATGATCAGACGATGACATGTGATGAGTAGGCCGACGGTTCTCCTCAGAAATGAGCTCCTTGACTGCAGCATCAAGAGAAGGAGTAGGAAACCGGCTAAGTAGAGAAGCCCTAGTAGGCTCAAAATCCTCACATAAACCCATCATGAAGTGCATGAATTTTCGGCGATCCCGATATTTGGCAAAGAGCTCAATGTCCTTGGAACACACTAGTGGAGGATCTGCAGCAGAAAGTTGTTCCCACATAGTAGAAGTCTGAGAGTAATAATCAAAAATAGACTGACCTGTCCCTTGGTGCATTTGATAAAGTTTTGATTCAATGTGGAACTCCAAGCTTGAATCATTGGTACAATTATAGCGATCAGCCAAAAATTTCCAAGCGGCCTCAGCAGTCTGAAGACGAGGAAGAAGATTATGGATGGAGGGAACAGAAGTATTGATAAACCAAGACAGGATCTTACTCTGAATACTCTCCCATTCCTCTAGGCGTTCTTCATAATCATCTTCAGCAGTAGTGGCTTTGGACTTAGGGTTTGGTACTGGCTTAGGAATTGAACCAGTCACATATCTCCACAGTTTACGACCCTTCAGGAAAACAGTCATATTCTGAGACCATGTATGATAGCTAGTGGGACCATCCAACATAATGGTGATAGGACGTATGATATCTCGATCATTTTGTTGAGCCATAATGAGGAAAAATGCCCAAAAAATGAGATTTAGAAACCTCAAATGCAAAAACGGAGCCCAAAATCGGAATCTACGCGAAAAACTGAGCAAGATAGGCCCTGTCAAAAAATTTTGACTTTTGGTCAAAGTCAACGGTCAAAGTCAAAGTCAACGGTCAAAGTCAACGGTTCTGACGTGTGCTGACGTAGGCGGATGACGCAGCGCTGACGTAAGCAAGATGACGTCAGCTTAGGGCTGACGTGGCAGAGACGCTGAAGGACCTTGGCGCGTGTGGCACGTGTCGCGAGAAGGGGCGCGTGGAAAAGGCGCGTGTGGCGCGTGAGAGAACACTGGTGGCGCGTGGAGGCACGTGCAGCGCGTGCTCGACAGTCCGAAACTTTGGGCGGCGCGTGTGGGCGCGTGGAAGCTTGTTTCGGGCTGTTCTTGGTCAGGTTTTGCTCGGGTTTGGCTGTTCTGTCACTGTATGTCTTCGGTTTGACAGTAAAGTGAACGGAACAGTGAGATCCGAGAGGTGCAGGAACTGTGGGCGTGACGGCGGTGACTCGCTTCTGACAGTGGCTACTGGATGAAGGTGAGGGCAGCGGAAGAGCGCCGGAGATGTCCACAGGAACCAGAAAGTCAGAAGAATGGCTCTGATACCATGTTAAAGATATAAAGTGAAAAAGAATGACTGAATAGTCTGTGTATATAGATGTGTATAATAATGTACAATAGAGAGCCTTATATAGGCTAGGTATGTGTGCAGTACAAGTAATATGAGTAAACTACAAGTACAATATACTGGACCAAGCCCAATGGGCTAATCTAGTCAAAGCTATACACTAACACTTACAATCCACTATTGTGACAAACTCTTTGGCCATCGCATGGAATGGGGTTTACAGGGCCTTTACTCTCTTGGAATATTCATTATTGAGTATCAAGGAGAAGATGTGGATTCCTTTTCGGAGGAGGTGTTGTTGCCCTCTACTCTTCTCAGATTCAATATCATACGTTTTCCACATCTGAAATTACTCAATGGTAAGGGGTTTCAACATCTTACGTTGCTTAAAGAATTGGCAATTGATGAATGCAACAAGCTTGAGTGCATATTAGAAGAGGGCTTGCCCACCTCCCCTTTTTTTTTACTCTATATATTGACAATTGCCCTTTGTACTTAGCATCTCGGCTTGGCTGGAAAGCTTTTATATAGCAAAAAACACGAGCCTTCTGAGGCCAAAAGGATGGAGAATAGGGTAGGAATGGGTAGGGGTAATGGTGGGTAGTGAGCTCTATTGGGTTCCTAGGGTCACTTGGGAGCACCTTGTTGCTACTAAGGATCATTAATTGGTTGGAGGCGCAACGTCGTGTCAAAGAGATAATGGGAATGATTGGCCCAAAATTGCTCACATCCCTTACATAAGGATTGACTCAAATGTTATTGTTGTTCTATGAATTCAGAACAACTTTTGCCCAGGTACTTGTTTAGCAATAATGTTTTCATTTCTTCTGCTTAATGTCAATATGGTTTATTCCATTGTTGGAATTATTTTTTTGTGTTATTATAAAAAAATATTCAAGGAAATCATTTTTCGAAGGAGAACTCTCAAATCTCATACAAGAAGTTTCATATATTAACTCATATTGCCTATTTTTCCAAAAATTAGTTGTCTATCCATAAATCTTGATAACTCTTATAAAAAGAGCCTCATTACTATTTTCAAATGTTTTGTCGAAATTTTTTATGAAGAGCACAAAATATATGATAATACAAATGAGAGAATAAATAAAAAGAGTAATATTTATTACACACACGTTGTTACACACACTTTTATACACACAAGAGAATTGCACTGAAATTATGACTTGAAGTCACGATTTCCAGCTTGGACAATTTCGGTGCAATTTTTTCATGTGTGTAAAAGTATGCGCAACAAGATGTGTGAGACAAGTATTTCCCAAATAAAAATATTATCAACTCACCTATGTAAGATATGTTAAATGTTTTTCAGGAGGAGACATTAGATCTTAAGAAATTAATAATTAACAAAAGAAGAAAAAAAAAGCACTAGATCATGCTATAGTGAACATAATTTTTTATGAACTAGGCAATTTTCAACATGGAAATGTATGCTCATTTCCTTGCCTTTTCTTTTGCAGTGTCACTTTCAACTATGAATAACATGTGCCTCACACATTTGCCGCCAATTTCATGCCACTACTTGCTGCTGATCCTTTTGCTCGTGTACGAACTCCTAAATGTCTGATGTTTTCAAGTCACTGTAAAGCTTGTCATTTTTTTCAATAAAAAAATCTCACTCATTAATCGTTATACATTCACTGCCTTTCTAGTTTGGACTCTTGAAGTACAAGGTAAAGAGTTTTGACTTTTGAGGGAGTCCTTAACCTAAGCTAGTATAGTTTTTCAAGTAAATGTGTTTAACACATTCATTTTATATTTGACGCAGGGGCAAATGAACGCTAGTCTTACTTCAATAACCTCTAAAAGCCGCTGAAACTCACTGTTTCAGATTTGAAATAGGTGGTGATTGAGCAGATGTGTAGTCCTCTCAAGAGGACAGGTTGTTGCTTTCTTCTCTTCTTAACTTCAGAGAGCTCAACAGGTTCAGCAAATGACTGCTCTTGTTGCCGTCAAGGTTCACTTGGTGCGGCTGTCAAACTCCCAATCAAATTAATATGCTTTTTAAGCTAGAGATGCTCTGTAGTTTTTAGTTTTGTTTCAATTGATCTGTAGTTGTTGGTGTGGACGACTAAATTTCTCGGTTGGAAATAAGTCAAACGAGTAAAATAGTTCCGCAAATACGAATTTGTATTGATGAAAGTGTGGTACAATTCTCTGTGATTACAAATCCTCTGATTCGATCTCCTCAAAAGATTTATGATGTGGTTTTGATTTAAACACAAAGTATCCTTCAATTTGGCTGAAAGATGGATCGAAGACCTTTAAAACGGAATTACAATGAATGTCTGGCTATGAGCTTGTTAGAAATCCTTCGTTCTTCACGTTCTTCGTGTTCTTCGCGTGTTCTTCGTGTTCTTCGTGTGTTCTTCGTCTTCAAAGGTTTGTGGTGGAAGTTCTTCGGGGCTTTGGAGGCTTTAATCCGTAGAGCTTCGTTGATTTGTGGTTTATGAGGTTTCTGGAGGCTTTTGAGCTTGATTCCAGTGACTTTCAAGATCTAGGAGGATGATTTGGATGATTTGGCTTCGAATGTTCTTCGTGTTCGAAGGTTTATGGTGGAAGTTCTTCGGGGCTTTAGAGGCTTGAATCCGTAGAGCTTCGTTGATTTGTGGTTTATGAGGTTTCTGGAGGCTTTTGAGCTTGATTCCAGTGACTTTCAAGATCTAGGAAGATGATTTGGATGATTTTGCTTCGAATGTTCTTCGTATTCGAAGGTTTGTGGTGGAAGTTTTTCGGGGCTTTGGAGGCTTGAATCCGTAGAGCTTCACTGATTTGTGGTTTATGTGGTTTCTGGAGGCTTTTGAGCTTGATTCCAGTGACCTTCGAGATCTAGGAGGATAATTTGGATGATTTAGTTTCGAATGTTCTTTGTATTCGAAGTTGAAGTTCTTGAAGTTCCTGGAGGCTTCAGGGCTTGATTCCAGCAGAGCTTCTGAATGCTTCTTTGATGCAGCTTGTGCTCTAGATAGCTTGGCGTCTCCTCCTCTCCTCCCTAGATCTCTTCAAATGCCTTAGGAAGGCTTCTATTTATAGGAGTTTGGTGGTAGGTGAGTGACATGTGGCGGAGCCTGATTGGTGACACATGTCACAGCTTGATTGGTCCGCTTGTGTCATCGCTTACACAGCCGGATTGCTTGAGTCATCGCTTACACAGCTGGATTGCTTGAGTCATCGCTTACACAGCCGGATTGCTTGAGTCATCGCTTACACAGTCGGATTCGCTTGCATCATCGCTTACACGCGCCTCCATGTGATTAGCATTTTGCATGTTTTTTTCCTGTTCCTGAAATTTAGCAAATTTTTAGTAACAGTATATGATACTTTGTAATTAGCCATACCTGGTGGACTTGGTGGCGTGACGTGTCAGTTTTGTGATAGGCCGAAAATTTTCCCTCTCTACAAATGCCCCCTCGAGACTTGTTTGCGCACACAGCTTCTGAGTGTGGGGAGTGAATGAGTCTCGAAAAGAATGAATTTGGTACTTGACTTTTCAAATGTAACGGTTGGAGGTGGTGGAGCTTTTAGTAGGATGCAAATGTAGTGGTTGGTGGAGCTTTATTTCAGATGAGTAGACATACTCACATGAAAGGCTTTGATGAGACCGAGAAGGGGTCTGCAAGTATTTGAATGTGCTTGCCTAACTAAGCCTTCTCAGCAGAGATTAAGTCGAAGTAATTTCAAAAGAGTGTTTCATGATACTTAAAGGGGGTTGGTGAAGCTGTAAGTTACTTGCAAGAATTTGGACGTACTTGCAAGATTGAACCATATTGGCGAAGATTAAGTTGAAGTAATTTCAGAGGAGTATTTTGGATCGTTGGCGGTGATCACAAGGTGTTGAAGATGGAGAAGAAGTGAGGATGTTGGCTGGGTGCAGCATGCAGAACTGTGGGGTTGGCCTCCCATTTTTAAGATCTTCTGGTGAAGTTATATCCGAAGGATATACTTTGGATCACGAAGAGATCATGTGGGAAAGTGATTGAATGTGCTTGTGTTATCGCATCACTTAGGTTAAGTTGAGGTAATTTCAGAACGGATTTTAGGTTTGCTGGTGATGATGGTGAACAAGATGGAGATGAAGCAAAGTGAATGGGTGAAACACACAACACCATGGTGCTGGCCCTGTATGTTGGGATCCCGTTGGTGTAGATGTTTCTGGGAAGTACACCTTGGGATCCGGGACTGACTGTATGTTGCATGGGGTCCGGCAGTAAGTCGTTGAATGCGCCTGTGTAACTGGACCATACTGACGGACATTAAGTTGAAGTAATTTCAGAAGTAGATCTCCTGAAATTCTTCAAGCTTGTTTTAAGTTGGAGTAATTCCAGAAAGTGTATTTTGAGGTACCAGCAACGAAGACCTTTGGGTCACATGTTGGTGGAAACATGGAATAAGGCTTTGGCGACCATTTACCAGCAACAAAGGTGGATCTCTGATAAGCTGGTACCTTGGAGGTCATCGCAAGTGTTGGATGGGAGACAATTTGTAGGATACCCCAACACCCTTTATCACCTTCACCTGATGCCGCTTGTTGGGAAAGCACAACAAAATGGAAGGTGGAACTAACTTGCGATCCTGGTTTCAGAAGCCGGCCAAGTTGGTGTTTGCTCCGAACCGCTGCTTCGGATGAGAGAGCAAACAGTTGAAGAGAAGTTATGAGAGTCCTGATCTTAGGAACAGGTGCCTCTGCTGGACTTAGATTTCTTGGCCAGCCAAGCCCAAGGAAACATGAAACCAAAATGCAGACCTTGTTATGAATAACTTTATGAACAAATGTGGTCGTTAAGTGAGGAAACAAAGTTTGTTTGGACTCTAAAACAATGATGATGTTGTGAAAAGGGTTTCTACTGAACCATGAGAGGGTTGATTTCAAACTGATTATGAAGCCATTTTGGTTGCTAGGCATTGAGAATGATAAGGCCATAGTGAGAAACGGCTGTGAGAAGGAGGGACTGGAAATTTGAAAGAAGCAAATCTTCATTTCATGACTCGATGTGTTTTTCTCGATGAGCCTTTGATGAATTCGACCCTTCTATTTATAGCGGAGAGATGAAGAATGGTAGTTGGGTAGTTGAGACCGACGGACCAAAATTTTTGGTGAGAATGGTGGATTAGACCGGTAGGCACCGAATAGGAACGGTCGGTTGGAGACTGGTAGGCACCGAATGGGAACGGTCAGTTGGAGACTGGTAGGCACCGAATGGAAACAGTAGATACCGAACAGAAATGGTAGACTCGAGTAGTAACCCAATGCAATTTCAAGTTTGAGACATACTCGTGAGAGTTCATTTGTTCTTTGAAAGAGGAGTCTTGATGAAGTCTGGAGGATCACCCTTGGAGAAGTGATTTAAAGTCCAGCTAATTTCATAAACGGATTCTTGTGAAATTCTGAGTAGGACAAGCTTTGTTCAAGCATCTTGATTTTTGGTCAAAGTTCACACCAAAGCCAACAGCTGTGGAATCACACAACTTGAGCAATTTTGGATCCTCAAATGAATAAACAGACTCCAAAATTGGAATGTACACGAAAAATTGGGCAAGATAGGTCATTCTTGAAAATTTTGACTTTTAGTCAAGATTTGTGCAAAAGTCAACTTTTTTAGATATTTGACCGTTATGCAATTTTTGAGTTCCAAATGAAGAAATGGATACCAAAATTGGAATGTACTCGAAAAATTGAGTGAGACAGGTCCGTTTTGAAATTTTTGACTTTTGGTCTAGATTTGTGCAATAATCAACTTTTTGACAATTGGACTGTTTGCACAATTTTCGAGCTCCGAATGAAGAAACGGATTTCAAAATTGGAATGTACTCGAAAAATTGAGTGGGGTAGGTCATTTTTGAAAATTTTGACTTTTTGATCAACGTCAAAGGTCCAACTTGGTCAAAGTTTTTTTTTTTTTTTTTTTTTTTTTTTTTTTTTTTTTTTTTTTTTTTTTCAGGCGGGTCAAACCGGGTCGGACCGGGTCAAACCGGTCCAGGTGACGTTATTGATGACGTCACGGAGCTGGTGCGCGCGCGTGTGGCGCGTGATCGCGTGAGGAGCATGTGGGGCGCGTGAGACGCGTGACAAGGCGCGTGATGGCGCGTGAGGGAATTCACCGGCACGTGAGAGCGCGTGAATGCTAAAGGAGGCGCGTGGAAGCGCGTGTAACTGACGTTGTGGTCGCCGGACCTTCAGGTGGCGCGTGGTGGCGCGTGGAGCATCGTTTGGGCTTGAAAATTTCAGGTCTTGTAGATTTGGGGCTCCAGGATCGAGTGGTGGTTTCTGTTTTCTGAATTTGTGAGCAGATTTGCACAGAAATGAAGGATTAAGCATTTGGTCATCGCGAACTTGTGGCGGCGCGTGGTGGCGCGTGGCAGCTCCATTTTTTATGATCCTTCTGGGTTTTGTAGATCGAAGGCCGTAGAAGACTACTGTAGTGTTAGTTTTGTGAAATGAGGTCAGGATTTGCACAAGTTTGAAAGAGAAAGTCGCGGGCCTTGTTGGTCTATTTTTTTGGTGCATGCGGCTGCTCTGACAATTAGCTATCCTTGGCTGAACATCTTTCTTTGATTTCAAAATTTGGCGCAGTCTTCTTTGATTTTGAAGGCTTTGAATGTGCAAAATCTGAATTTTGAACTCCATTGTTTTCACATTTCTTTTGTCCGTTATCTCAAAATTTTCCTATATAAAGGCATGATATTGCCTTCATCACATACTCAATCTTCATCCTTCTTCTCCTGCTTTCAAGTTTTTTTTTTTTTTGTTTTTTTTTATTTTTAGTTTCTCACAAATTTTCTTGTTGCTTGTTTTGTTTTGCAGCACAGTTTTCTTGATCTTCACGTTGACGTTCTCATAGAAGTGTTTGCCTTCATTTGGTGGCTTTGATAGCAACGTTCTTGCGGTGACGTATGCCTTCATGTTATTACATTCTTCTCTTGCATCAACAATCTTTTGGTGACATTCGTCTTTGCAACGATGTTTCCAAAAGGATATTCAGTCAGGCAATAATGCTAACGTCGATACTCGTCTATGAAGTTGTTTTGGCTCTAGTATTGGAAATTAAATTGCACAAACACTCGTATTTGCAACACAGCCACATCAAGAGTCTTTGCAACGTAGCCACCACATCAAGAGTTTTTTTACCATGAAATCACGTTAGCATTTGTCTTTTAGCACTTGCCTTTACAATGAAGTGGCATCCATTTTTTTTTCATCGAGATCGTGTCACCACTTATCTTTTTCATGGAGCGGCGCAAACACTTGCAACTGTTATGAAGCATTACCATTAATTTGTCTACTGAAGCAACATTTTGCACTTGCATTTGCCATGAAGTTGCATCACCTTTTGCCTTTGTAATGAAGACACACTAGTATTTTTTTTTCTTGCCACAAAGTTGCCTCAACATTTTACTTGCATTGAAGTCATACCGATATTTATTGCTGCCATGAAGCCACGACAACATTTCATTCGCACCGAAGCCGTGCCAACATTCATCTTTATCATGAAGCCACGACAACACTTTATTCGCATCGAAGCCGTGCCAACATTCATCTTTGTCATGGAGTCACGACAACACTTCGTTTTCACAGAAGCCGTGCCAACATTCATCTTTGCCATTAAGCCATGTCAACACTTCATCCGTATTAAAGCTACGTCAACATCCATTTTTGTCATGAAGCCACGACAACACTTCATTTTCATCGAAGCCATGCCAACATTCATCTTTAACATGAAGCCATGCCAACATTCATCTTCGCCATTAAGCCATGTCAACACTTCATCCGTATTAAAGCTACGTCAACATCCATTTTTGTCATGAAGCCACGACAACACTTTATTTTCATCGAAGCCATGCCAACATTCATCTTCCCCATTAAGCTACGTCAACACTTCATCCGCATTGAAGTCGCGTCAACATCTATCTTTGCCGTGAAGCTATGTCAACACTTCATTCACATTGAAGCCGTGCTAACATTCATTTTTGCCGTGAAGCCATGTCAACACTTCATTCACATTGAAGCCGTGCTAACATTCATCTTTGCCGTGAAGCTACGTCAAAAATTCATTTGCCTCGCACTCGCATTGAAGTTGCACCAATATTGACATTTATAATAAAACTACAACAACACCAATTTCCAAAGGCAATATAGCTCAAACATTGAGGGCGCTTAGCACTGTTGCCAGACATCAAGACTTCAGAGATACCAACAAGACGTTGAAGATGCAAGGAGTCCGTATCAAGACTTTGAAGATGCAAGGAGTCTGTATCAAGACTTTGAAGATGCAAGAAAATGCCAACAAAACCTTGAAGTCTCAAGAAACTTCTATCAAGACTTTGAGGATTCAAAGAGGTGTCAACAAAACCTTGAAGATGTGAGAAGTCCCTATCAAGACCTTGAAGATGCAAGGAGAGGCCAACAAAAGCTTGAAGTATCAAGATGCTCTCATCAAGACTTTGAAGATTCGAAGAGGTGTCAACAAAACCTTGAAGATGCGAGAAGAATGTCGCCAAGACTTCACAGATGTCAGAATATGCCCATAGAGGAGAGATGATGCAAAACATGCTTCATAAATGTTGGAGAATGTCCATAGAAGATGGAGAATGCCATGCAGACTTTATGTAGTCTTCATCTTTGAGTACAACAATCTTTGATCATCCCATTGAGTAATTGATTGTCTTTAAGCAATACCTTGCCAACCAAAGGGACCTTAAAAGCATATTGACGATCGTCGGACAACTCTTCAAGCTAGACTGGCAAACCTTATTCTTTTCATGTGACTGAACTTAGTAAAAAGTACTAAGCTGCCTACGTACCCCGGAGAGGGATCAAGTCATTACGTAGTTCAACAGATTTTTTTTTTTTTTTGATGATTTTTTTTTGATGATTTTTTTTTTGATGATTTGATTTTTTTTTGTACGCTTTTAAGGGTAATGGGAAGACATCATGTACCCTTGTAGCATTGCAGTGGGCAGTTTAAACTCTTACCGAGGAGCAGGTCCTCGATTTTCAAGCATAGAAGTGTTTGAGGAACTTCCCATTTATGGGGTCGATCCTTACGCCGTCATTTTCAACCAATTTATAATCTTTGTTGGTGTTTGCCCCCTGCTTGAGAGTGGGAAGTACATCACAAGCAACGGTCACATGGTTTGACCCGACAATTTCATCAAAGTCTAGATCAATCTTGTTTTCTTTGGCAAGCTTCATGATTTGTTCTTTGAAGACGAAACATTTTTGGATTGGGTGGCCAATGATGCGATGATATTTGCAGTAGTTAGGGTTATCAACTTTCCCCATGTCTTCTGGTCGTTTGCATTCTGGCAACTCAATTAGTTTCAATTGCAATAGTTGTTCTAAGATGTTTGGCACATCTTCATCGGGGAACGGATATACTTTTTGCTCACGTTCCTTAAAGGTCAGATGACGCACTTCATTCTTTTGCCATCCTTCAAGCTGTTTTTCATTTGCCTTTGCTCCTCTTCTTGGAACCTTAACTACGGTTGTGTTAACAACCACTGGGTCTTTGAGATTGCCTTTTGCATTCCTGTCAATGCTTCTTATGTCAGGCGTGGGAGGGTTTGAATTCCCGTGGCTAGCAATGCTCAGCTCCATGTCATACGCACGAGTTGCTAACTCTTCAAATGTTTGAGGCTTAATCCCTTGAAGGATGTAAAGAAGTCCCCAATGCATGCCTTGGATGCACATCTCTATAGCAGATACTTCAGAAAGTCTATCTTTACAATCTAGACTCAAAGAACGCCACCGATTGATATATTCAACAACGGGCTCGTCTTTCCACTGCTTAGTATTGGTAAGTTCCATCATGCTTACCGTGCGACGCGTGCTATAGAATCGGTCAAGAAACACTCTTTCAAGTTGTTCCCAATTGTTGATTGACTCAGGTTCTAAGTCTGTATACCAATCAAAGGCATTCCCTTTAAGTGAGCGGACAAATTGCTTTACAAGGAGGTCTCCTTGAGTCCCCGCATTCTCACAAGTTTCTACAAAGTGAGCAACGTGTTGCTTAGGATTTCCATTGCCATCAAACTGCAAGAACTTGGGGGGTTGATACCCATTTGGCATCCTCATGTTGTCGATGCGCTTTGTGTAGGGTTTCGAATAGGTGAGAGAACTTGTAGAAGAACCTCCATATTGTGCTCGGATGGTATTTGTTATCATGTCTTGTAATTGTTGAACTGATAACGAAGCAACCGAAGTAGATTGTTCTCGTTGAGGAGTGTCTTGATTTTCTTTCCCTGTGAAGCTAAATGGGAACTTGGGATCATGGCTTGATTCACCAAGATCTTGTATTTCAAGTTTATTCATTAGAGTTGCAATTTGGAGGTCTTTATCTTCAAGTGCTTTTGTGAGGAGGGCGACCTTTTGCTCCATTTCAGCCATCTTTTCTTCCATGGTAGAGGTGTTAGTCATCATGACTGACACAACTTCCCAAGATGATGGAGAAGGAAGTGAATTGGTGTGAGCACGTGAAATCTCATTTTTTGGGTTCCCTTTGATGGGAGAGAAATCGTGTGACCAACTTCTTGTGAAGGAAGAAGGGGATTTGCCCCCATACTTGAGGTGTTCCAAGGTGGGGATGTCCTTGTTAATGACCTTGTTTCTTGTAAGAGGGTCTAAGGAGATGATCGTTTGAACCTTGGATTCCTTGGTTGATTTAGATTGAAATTGATCATGAGCTTTAGGTTGGCTACAATTGATTACACCAATGTAATTGCTACAATTGATTACACCAATGTAATTGTTGGTGGTAGCCATACCAAGTCTAATTGAAGTAGCTGTTGTTGAAGCTTGAATGTTCTTGCTAGAGGCCATTGAGGTTGGTAGCAAGTCAAATTTCTTTTCTTTTGGAGGAGAAAGAGATGAGAGGCAGAGATGTCCCACCGGGCGTGCCAGAATTTGTGGACGACTAAATTTCTCGGTTGGAAATAAGTCAAACGAGTAAAATAGTTCCGCAAATACGAATTTGTATTGATGAAAGTGTGGTACAATTCTCTGTGATTACAAATCCTCTGATTCGATCTCCTCAAAAGATTTATGATGTGGTTTTGATTTAAACACAAAGTATCCTTCAATTTGGCTGAAAGATGGATCGAAGACCTTTAAAACGGAATTACAATGAATGTCTGGCTATGAGCTTGTTAGAAATCCTTCGTTCTTCACGTTCTTCGTGTTCTTCACGTTCTTCGTGTTCTTCGTGTTCTTCGTGTGTTCTTCGTCTTCAAAGGTTTGTGGTGGAAGTTCTTCGGGGCTTTGGAGGCTTTAATCCGTAGAGCTTCGTTGATTTGTGGTTTATGAGGTTTCTGGAGGCTTTTGAGCTTGATTCCAGTGACTTTCAAGATCTAGGAGGATGATTTGGATGATTTGGCTTCGAATGTTCTTCGTGTTCGAAGGTTTATGGTGGAAGTTCTTCGGGGCTTTAGAGGCTTGAATCCGTAGAGCTTCGTTGATTTGTGGTTTATGAGGTTTCTGGAGGCTTTTGAGCTTGATTCCAGTGACTTTCAAGATCTAGGAAGATGATTTGGATGATTTTGCTTCGAATGTTCTTCGTATTCGAAGGTTTGTGGTGGAAGTTTTTCGGGGCTTTGGAGGCTTGAATCCGTAGAGCTTCACTGATTTGTGGTTTATGTGGTTTCTGGAGGCTTTTGAGCTTGATTCCAGTGACCTTCGAGATCTAGGAGGATAATTTGGATGATTTAGTTTCGAATGTTCTTTGTATTCGAAGTTGAAGTTCTTGAAGTTCCTGGAGGCTTCAGGGCTTGATTCCAGCAGAGCTTCTGAATGCTTCTTTGATGCAGCTTGTGCTCTAGATAGCTTGGCGTCTCCTCCTCTCCTCCCTAGATCTCTTCAAATGCCTTAGGAAGGCTTCTATTTATAGGAGTTTGGTGGTAGGTGAGTGACATGTGGCGGAGCCTGATTGGTGACACATGTCACAGCTTGATTGGTCCGCTTGTGTCATCGCTTACACAGCCGGATTGCTTGAGTCATCGCTTACACAGCTGGATTGCTTGAGTCATCGCTTACACAGCCGGATTGCTTGAGTCATCGCTTACACAGTCGGATTCGCTTGCATCATCGCTTACACGCGCCTCCATGTGATTAGCATTTTGCATGTTTTTTTCCTGTTCCTGAAATTTAGCAAATTTTTAGTAACAGTATATGATACTTTGTAATTAGCCATACCTGGTGGACTTGGTGGCGTGACGTGTCAGTTTTGTGATAGGCCGAAAATTTTCCCTCTCTACAGTTGGTATAAAATTTGGAGTTGTAATCATAAATGATTGTTAAAACCTTAGAGCTTTCAAGTGCAAACTTTGACTTTCACAAGAATTCAGGCCGTTAATTCCTGGAACAATTGTGCATGAGGAGGATGGATAAAATTGCTCCAAGACGACTCACATTACACAGACAATGACATAATATTGAGAGCTTTGGCCAGTTAAGCTAAACATCCACAACACCATATGCTTGCCACAACAATTGAACGTTACAGTCAAGTATTTATTTGAAATTCCACTAGAGTATGTTCTCAGCTTTGGTTGTTGTAAGCTTGAATTTAAGAAGTTGAAGGACATTTATTTAATCCATGGGTACTTTCTTATTATTCATAGAAGCTTTGTTTGATTTGTAGAGTGAATATGTGTATGGAGTACATTGCTGGTACACGACCAAAGTTTCTATGATATACATAAATTTCAATTTACAGGCAGGTAAATGTCAAAAAGACAAAAAATGATAAGCACCAGCTCAAAATTTTGTTAGTACTCATTAAACATTTTCCTACCGTCATTGATCCCTTAATTTTTTTTACTTTGTTTATGCAACACATGATCAAGGCCAATGTTCATGCCCTCTTTGGCTGCGGAAGGCAATTGCCATCGTCTATGTTCAAGCAATCAAGTTATTAACAAATATGCCTGTAATTTCTTCTGGTTAGTCCAAATTGTCATACTCTAATTTTCTTATAGAAGCGTGCAAGTGCACATTTTAATTTGTTGTCAAATTTTGAAGGCCAAAGATGCAGTTCTAATAAAACTATGTAGGCTTGAAGTAGTGGAACATAAAACTCATATTGAAAGGGTCATGCAACTAAATGGAGTTTAGTTCATTTGCTTCAAACTTTTGCTCTGATTTGTCATTATTTTAAACATAGGGAATCATTTCTGAACTCATTCTTGCAGGAGCTTCTCTTGCCTCATATACTTTCTTTGCGTTTCTACTGTGCACTTTTGAAGTACAAGACATACTTTTGAGGGAATGATTAACCCAAGGTAATGAAATTTTCCAGCATATGTATTTGATGATTAATACATTTGTTTTATAAAAATTGGGATTTGACTTGATCAGTTTGGCATACTGTTTAATCTCAGGTAAACTATGTGGTGGTTGATAACTAGTGTTGTTCTCTACCTTTTAACAGCAGCTAAAACACACTGATCGAGTGCGGAGTGAGGGAATTCTCTTTGAAATTTTAGAATTGGTGGTAGATGGGAAGATGTCATAGTCCCCTGTGGAGGATAGGTTGCTGCTTTTGGTTCTTTTTCTCTTCCTAACTTGAAAGAGCTCAAAAGGTTTAGTATATGACTGCTCTAAGGGGGAAAGTTGAAAAGGTTGTTGCTTTGAAGATATTATGACATGAGTGCAACGCCCCAAATGAAGTGTCCATGCTTCTTAGGTCACCTGTTGGGGCTACCAAGAATTTTAAATTGTGTAACAATGGTGCTAGAGGCGGAGAGGGGGAAAGCTGGCCCAAGGTTGCTCAGATGCTTGTTTCATGAAAGATCAAGTCCAAAGATGCCTTGTGATTGTTAGGTTTGTTCAACTGATTTGTGTGGTGTTGGTACAAACTAATCTCAAACGGCTATTAAACTGCTCTAAGCAACAGATTTTAATATTCTCAGCATTGTAGACAAAAGGACATCGTGTGAGGACTTATTAGTTAGGACTTGATGGAACGATGTCGCACGAACTGAAGCGTGTTTATAAGGGGATATTGGGCCAAAAGCGGTTTGAAGCCCATTATATCTTAATGAAACAAACTTTTTTCTATTAGAATTGTTAGGTTCAATCGGAAATTTTTAACTTCTACACTGAAGACCTTTTTTATTCTAAAATTTCTAAAAGTCAAATGAATACGTTATATCCAAATCCAAATAAAAAGATAATTAAATCCTTAGTCGTATCATAGATATGGGGTTTATAGGAGGAGAATGTTGTAATGATATGGGCAAAACATATGGTTCTTTATATAGTGTATAAACTGAAGGATATAGTTCACTGTGTTAATATTGCAGGTCTTGACCCAATCCATTGAAAAACCAATAATAATGCAGTCTTTTTTTTTTTTTTTTAAATTTTTTATACAAGAATAATAGTGAAAACTCACAACCGGATCCATAACCTTCTTTGCCGAACCTGACTGATTTTAAGGAAAAAGAAATTCAAAGAAGAGAAGTTTTTGAAGCCCAGATGTCATCCCAAGTATTTTTGAACATTCAATAGTATGAAGCCCATAATATGAGCAGTCCAGAGCACATAAGCTAGTCACTACAATGGGCTTGAAAGTCACTGCTCTTGTTTTTCCAATACATGTCCTTGTCCATCCATGATTAAACTAATTTTTTACTCAATTTAAAAATAATAAAAATAAAAAGGGGAAATTTGTATCTGGAAGAGTTTTTTAAGATCTGTGTTTGGGGGGGGGGGGGGGGGGGGGGGGGGGGGGTGTGTGGTGGCGTTGGTTGTGGGGAGGGGGGACAACAAAGTCCATCAAAACTCTAGTAGAGTTTGTTGCTATATATTTTCCATCACTTTGGCAGCCCATTACTCCAATGACCTCTCTATTGCTCGACCAACTTCTTATCCTCATAAAGATACTAATTTCATCCCTCTCTCTTCTGAAAAATTATTAGTTACTCTCGGAGTACTATAAATGCGTACTCCCTCCTCTCACATAAATAGTGTGTCCCACTATGAATTTAATTAGTGAGACTCACCATTCATGTGAGGGTAAAGAATACGCATTTATGATACTTCAAGAGTACACAATAATTTTCCCACTCTTCTTATATACAAAGACTTTGGGATCCTGAAGTTACGTTACAAAGATACTAATCTCAGTTTTGCCTTAGTGAGACAATCTCTTAACACTTAGGGTATGTTTGGTTGGAGTGAAAACAAGGAGGATGTAAAATAGAGAGAGAAAAATAGGGTGGAAAATTGCATTTTTCATTGTTTGGTTGAGAGGGGGAGGAGGAGAGAAAAGTGGTGGGGCCCACAAGTTTTCTCTCCTCTCTCTCCAAAATACAATCTCTCCAAATTGGAGAGAAAATTAGAGTGAAAAGTGAAAAAAATATTTGGACAAAACTGCCCTCCTATAATTCACGTTACTGCCTCTTTTTTTTTTTTTTTTTCCTTTGACTTTTCCAGATTTCTTTGTAAATAACGTTAGCTTGTTTTTTTTTTTTTTTTTTTTTTTTTCAGTTTTCTTTGTAACGTGGCCTGCACTGTCTCTTTTTTCGGTAACATTTTTTTTTGTTTTTTCTTTTTGGGTTTTGTCAGGTGTGGGTTCCCGTTCTTCTTCTTTTCCTTCTTTTTTTTTTTTTTCTTAATTTTTTTTATTATATTTAAAAAAAAAACACTTTTGAATAATTTTTTATGTTATTTTTGAAAATGTCCACTTTCATCTATACACAATTTTTAAAAAAAATATAATGTATTACTTTTTGTTTTATTTAAGAGGGGCATGATGGTAAATTTATATAAACCTTATTTTCAACTAAACCAAAAAGTTTTTCATCCCTCCACTTTTCCACCCTCTCAACCAAACACAAATGAGAAAAACTAAAAACTTTTCTATCCTACCACTTTTCTATTCTCCCTCCATTTCTATCTTCTCATTTTTCCATCCTCCCAACCAAACGAACCCTTACCCAAATTTTAGCGATCAAGTTAATAGTGACTCTTAATAGCTCTACCAAAACCTGTAACCATGTCCCATTAATGTCTTTCAAAGTACCATCCCCTGTGACGCCTGTCTCTTGATTTATCTCATTTTTAAAAGAATTCCCATGTAGTTGGGCTTAACAAGTCAATAACTATGTTCCCCTAAAGCAATTTTCATGAATGTTATATTATCAATTTCTTCCCCTTAGAAATTTTCTTCTTGCAGTGGATTCGTAAAATACCCAAATCCCCATATAGAAAAAAAATCAGAATCCAAGAAAAGGATTGAATGTGTAAAATTGAGAGCTTTTCAAAATAGAAATGGGAATTTTATTGACCTGAGAAAAATCTAGAAGCTCTTACTATTTACAAGCCCTCCTCTTCTTTATATGTACACAGCAGAGCAAAAGAGGAAAATAAATAACTAACCATCAAAACAAACTAACCATTAGAGTTCTACAAATGTAAGAGCATTCAAATCCCAGGTAATTCTACTGTGCTCCCCAAAAAAAGGGGTACAGTACCCATTAATAGGTAACCTGTTATACCAGGTTACTTTTTTTTTTTTTTTTTTTTTTTCACATTTGACAGTTCTATCCTCACATTGTGCAGTTCCAACATCACATATGACAGTTCTTTTCTCATATTTGGTGGTTCTTTTACTTTTTTATCACATTTGACGGTTTCATCCTCACATTGTGCAATTCCAATAGCACACGTGATAGTTCTTTTGTCACATTCGGTGGTTCCCTTATTTTTTTTTCCTCACATTTGACGATTCCATCATCACATTGTGCAATTCCAACATCACATGTGACAGTTCTTTTGTCGAATTTAGTGGTTCTCTTACTTTTTTTTTCTCACACTTGACGGTTCCATCTTCACATTATGTAATTCTAACATCACATGTGACAGTTCTTTTCTCACATTTAGTGGTTCCCTTACTTTTTTTCTCACATTTGACTATTCCATCCTTACATTGTGCAGTTCTAATATCACATGTGATAGTTATTTTGTCGCATTCAGTGATTCTCTTATTTTTTTTCGTACATTTGACGGATCTATCGTCACATTGTGCAATTCCAACACACATGTGACAGTTCTTTTGTCACATTTAGTGGTTTCCTTACTTTTTTCTTACATTTGACGGTTCCATCTTCACATTGTGCGGTTTCAACATCATATGTGACAATTATTTTCTTACATTTGGTGGTTTCCTTACTTTTTTCTCACATTTGACTGTTCCATCCTCACATTGTGCAGTTCCAACATCACATGTGATAGTTCTTTTATCACATTCGGTGGTTCCCTTAATTTTTTTTTTCTCACATTTGATGGTTCCATCATCATATTGTGCAGTTCCAATATTACATATGACAGTTCTTTTGTCACATTTAGTGGTTCTCTTACTCTTTTCTCATATTTTCTCACATTTGACAGTTCCATCTTCACATTATGCAATTCCAACATCACATGTGACAGTTCTTTTCTCACATTTGGTGGTTCTTTTACTTTTTTCTCACATTTGACTGTTCCATTCTCACATTGTGCAATTCCAACATCACATGTGATAGTTCTTTTATCATATTCGATGGTTCTCTTAATTTTTTTTCTCACATTTGATGATTCCATCATCATATTGTGCAGTTCTAATATTACATGTGACAGTTCTTTTGTCACATTTAGTAGTTCTCTTACTCTTTTCTCACATTTTCTCATATTTAACAGTTTCATCTTCACATTATGTAGTTTTAACATCACATGTGACAGTTCTTTTCTCACATTTGGTAGTTCTTCTACTTTTTTTTCACATTTGACTGTTCCATCCTCACATTGTGCAGTTCCAACATTACATGTGACAGTTCTTTTGTCACATTCGGTGGTTCTCCTTTTTTTTATTCTCACATTTGACGGTACCATCATCATATTGTGCAGTTTCAACATTACATGTGACAGTTCTTTTGTCACATGTAGTGGTTTCCTTACTTTTTTTCTCACATTTGACAGTTCCATTTTCACATTGTGCAGTTCCAACATCACATGTGACAGTTTTTTTCTCACATTTGGTGGTTCCCTTACTTTTTTTTATCACATTTGACAGTTTCATCCTCACATTGTGTAATTCTAACATCACATGTGACACTTCTTTTCTCACATTTGATGATTCTATCCTCACATTATGCAATTTTAACATCACATGTGACAGTTTTTTTCTCACATTTAGTGGTTTCCTTACTTTTTCTTACATTTGCCGGTTTCATCTTCACAATGTGCAATTTCCGAAAATTGAAAATTTGACCAAAATACCCTTGAAACCTAAAAAAATGACCGAAATATCCCCAAAACCTAAAAATTACCAAAATACTTCTGAAATCTAAAAAATGACCGAAATACTTTTGAAAATTAAAATGACCAAAATACCATTGAAACTTAAAAATGACCAAAATACCCCAAAACATAAAAAATGACCGATATACATGTTTAACTCGTATCAAATGTTTTGCCTTTGTTTTGGTTTTTGAACTTTGAAGCTTGCATACTAGATATTTTTGGAGCTCGTTGAATTGACTGTAAACTCCTTTTTCTTTGTGAGTAAAGTTTACTAATTTAATAAAATAATTTTTTAGGAATGAAATTGTAACAATCGATGGTTCTCTTTTTTTTTTTTCTCACATTTGATGGTTTTATTGTCTCAATAGGCAATACCAAAATCACATATTACTCTACTTTTGCCACATTCAATGCCTCCTTTATTATTATTATTTTTTCTCACATTTGATGGTTCCATTGCCACATTAAGCAGTTTCAGCATCACATATGATTGTACTTTTACCATATTCGATTATACCCTAATTTGTTTATCACATTTGACAGTTTCATCATTACATTGGGCAGTATCAACATCACACGTGACCGAAATACCCTTTGGACCTAAAAAATGACCTAAAAGACCCTAAAACCCAAAAAATGACTCAAATGACCTTGTAACATAAAAAGTGATTGAAATACCCTTAGAATCAAAAAAAGATCATAATGCACTTGAAACCTAAAAAATGACTAAAATACTCATAGAAACTTTAAAATGACCAAAATACCCATTGAACCTTTAAAATGACCGAAATGACCTTGAAACCTTGAAAATTTTTGAAATACCCTAGAAACCTATAAAATGACCAAAATACCTCATAAAACTTGAAAATGACCAAAATATCCCCGAAACCCTCACCAATTACCAGAATACTCTTAGAACCTAAAAAATTATTAAAATACTCTTAGAACCTAAACAATGACTGAATGACCCTAAAACCTAAAAAATGACCCTAAAAACTAAAAATGATTGAAAGAACAAAAAACAAAAAGACCGTAATGCCCTCGATACCTAAAGAATATTTGAAATACCCTTAGAAACTTAAAAATGATCAAAGTTCAATGTTACGTTGATGGTTTCCCTTTCTACTTCTTGTTTGTTTGTTTGTTTTTTTAACGTTAAATGAAATTAGTAAGATAGGTAGCTTTAAATGAAATTTCAATACTAAACATTTCAATTAATTATAAATGATCTTCTAGTTAACACTAATCTAATAAAAGTTTGAATATTTACTTCTACTAATTTTTATTTCTATTTATTAACACTCTTATTTCTACTCTCCATCAACAATTTTTGACAACCCCAATATTTAATGTAATGAACAAATTTTGTTTGAAGCCAACCTTAAATCTCACGTTCACATCCACTAAATTTTCCAATTTGGACTCCAATCAAACCTGCACAAAATTAAATCTCAATGTTCAAATAGATACCAATTGGTTAAGCACTAAGATTATACAATTTAAAACAAAATGGTTGGGAACAACAATTCTTCATGAGTGATGGTTTCAATGGCACTTCTTTTGCATCCATATCATCTTATAAAACCAGATCAAATAACTCCATGTTATGATGTAGGATTTTTTTTTTTTCCATTTAACATGATTTTCAAAACAATTTTTTTTATCCTTGTTGAGCTCTAGTTTTATAGGCTCAAGTTCTCTAATTTATTATTATTTTTTTCTCTTGGTGGAACTAGAGTTTTAGAGACTCGAGTTCTAATGGTTTTTGTTTTTTTTTTTAAAACTGCCTACATCTTAGTAAATCCCCTATAGCAACATTTTAAGATATAACATAGACCAAAAATTAATAGTTTCAATGGAAAGAACATAGTTTAACTTTTAACACACAGATGAAGTCTACGCATGAATGAATTAAATTTCGCCATTGAATCAAGTTTTGCCAATAACTTTCATTTTTTTTTTTTGGCTAAAAACTCTATAATATCACATTAGAATCTATACCATTGTAGCTCAATTTTTCCAACAACTAATACTTTATAACAACTAAAAGTAATTTGCTCTTTCACAAGTTGTATATGCTTAACAACCATGTCCGCAAATATCTTGTCGATGGATGGCTTCCACCTTGTCCTTGAACGTTCCAACTTTGCCTGATGAATGACTCCACTCAGTCCACTGTCCATATACAAGTGTAGAAAACGTATTAGAAATCAATAATATGACAATTAACATAAAAGTACAAAAACTGAGGTGCAAAAAAGCCAAGATTTTGAGGTCTACAACATATGGAGTAGTAAGATTCCAAGGGGGAAAATAAATTTAGCAGATTATAAAATTGGGGATGAAGGATATTTGATGAATTAACTCTCCCAAGACTACAAATCTAGATAATAAACCATGAACTAGTGTATGACAAACTACAATTAGACTGATTATTATTATTAACCAGATGTTAATAATAAAACCCTATAGGCTGTTCACATGAAAAGATTTTGGATAACTAGGCTAGAACTTGACATGTTAGCAAGAGAAGCCTAAGAAGATTTTGGATAACAAAGCTGGTTCTAGAAGCAGTTTTCACAGAATAATTACATTGGTGTGAAATAATAAGTCAAAGAAAAAGGGATGCCATCAACATTATATATATATAAAAAAAAAAAAAAAGGACAAGTCCTCCTAGTCCTATGGGGGAAGAGGGGATCAGAATATATGGTTTGACAGGAAAACCTCATGAATAATAGTTATTATGTTTAGAGATTCTAAAATAAATTTAATTGTAGCCAAATAAAGAAAAAATAACGAGCAAAATATGTAGTCATAATTTTGGTACAAAGTTACATTAGTACAGTTTAATTTGCAGGGCTGTATGTGGAATGCTTGGATCTCTTAAGTCAACCAAATATATAAGCTTGCTTCTCTATTGCACATAAGTGGAACAATGATATAACTTTATATTGTAGAATACAATTCAAAAATGAAAGGAGTGTGTTGTTTTTTGTAAATTGGAAGAATGAGATGTTAACTGGTTAAATTGATTTAAAAGTAAGAAGAGAGGAAAGGGAAGAGTGATGAAAATATATTAATATTTTTGTTTAGATTGGGTACTGCTCTCAATTTTCATAAACTTAAATTAAGATTTGAGATACTTCCACTAGTTTGACAAAATATGATCAAGAACCAGAGTAATTGAGTATTTACATTGAACATGAAGTGTGTAGAACATAAAGTTTTATATTGGATGATTAATGATTATAAATTTGCATTATAAGTTTTAGGTTGCTAGGACTCTGCCTGCCTCCCCTACTACAGTTCTCTCTCACTCAACACCAATTGATGGTCTAGTGTGGAAAAAAAATAATAAAAAATTGGTGATCTTTATCAACGGTGTCTAATTAACTATATCTATAAATCTGTAATTGATGCTGAAATTGGTGTTCTTACCGCCAAGTTGGTTGAACAAAAAAATTCATGGATGGGCCACCAAACCTTGATCAACTAGCCAATTTGGCGACATAGCATATCAAAGATTTTCTTTTTTTTAAAACAAAATTTTTATTCAATTGTGCCTTTTGGCATTATATATTTAGGAGTATATATCATATATTACTGTGTCTGAAAGCCAAAAGTAATTTCCGTGGATGACGTAAAAATTAAAATAATCAAAATTTCAAAATCAATTAATACGAGGAGGCAGTGAATCGAAAGGTATGTGCCAAAGTTACATATTGATATATAACAACCAAAACTCAAACAAAACAACAATAGCATAAACCCACAAATTTAGAGACAAAAAATATAAACCCATATTAGTGTATAATCCTAAGTAGAGAGAGAACCTGAAGATTGTGGGTGGCGCCGCCGAGCTAAGGTTGTGGGTGCACAAGACAAGAGAAGCAAAGAGAATGGTTGGAACTGGAGCGTATAACCTTGTTCCTTCTCATGTGGGTAGGGTTTTGTTTAACAGCTATCTGGGTTCTTGTGGTTGGATTGGAAGAGAAGAAGTTAGAGAGGCAGAAACCTAGCAGAAGATCAGACAGAGCGTAAACACGAGAAAAGCGTAGAGAAATTTGATACGTCATTTTCTTTTCTTTCTTGCTTTTTTGGTTTATATATATTACCTACTAAACTGGTAACCAGTATCTATTAAAATCAAATGAATGGTCAAGATCAAAACCGTATTAAATTAATCCTTGAGATTTAGGTGGGTACCGTACCCACACAAAAAAAAAAAAAGAGGAGGTACGGTAAAATGACCCGTGAGTAAATTAGTTTTTCTCTAGTTAAAAATGATAATAGATAAGATAGCTTATAAAAATAAAATAAAAAGGAAACAAAGTTTTCTTTAATAAACTTTTTCTCTTAAACTAATCTGTTAATAATAAACAGAATTAACAAATTATTTTTTTTAGAAGATATAATCAATTAAGATATCTCTCTCTCTTCCCCTCCAAAAAAAAAAAAAAAAAAATCTCTCTCTCATTAAAATCTGTTACTAAAGTAGGAGAGAGAAACCACAAGAATACTCAACACAACATACGCGTTTCTGTTCTACCCTCTACTTCTACCACCAGTAGAAGTAGACTATCTGTCAGTCAGTCTAAGTCTAACAGTCTCAGTCCCAGTCCTAGGGCTTTGTGGAAGTAATAATTGGCAAAGGATATTAACCTTGATATGTTGAATGGGATATATGATGGGTCCTTCTAGTGCCGCAACAAAGGCCACCACCACCCTTCCACCAATCACAACTTACCATGTGACGAGTTGTGGGTTTTTCTGTGGCCTTTGTTGTGGCCCTAAATTTATCCGAGATATATTGCAACCTTTGTTCACTCCTAGACTAGCACCTAGTTTAGATCCACTTTGATTGAGTTCAACAATAAATAATTAATTAATTGGGACAGACTTTAATTAATGTATATCTCACCATCCAAATTTAAAATGGATGGGATGTGAGGAAATTAATTAAAATTTGCTTACACAAGATCAGTTTGTGACTTTTATAACCAAGTGTGCAATTTTTTAAACCGTTCCAAAAAAAATATGTTGATATTGAGTTTACTTTTTTTTTTTTTATTGAGTTTTTATTTTTATAATTTATTTATATTAGATACTTTATCTTTTGCATTTTATTAATATACTTACAACAATTTTTTTATAATTTAAATAGAACACATAATGTAAAACTAGATAATAATTAGAATCTAATTTAGATGAATTCTCTCTCTCTCTCTCTCTCTCTCTCTCTCTCTCTCTCTCTCTCTCTCTCTCTCTCTCTCTCTCTCTCTCTCTCTCTCTCTCTCTATATATATATATATATATAGTTGTTTTCCCATCTCTTTGTACAAGAGTTTTCAATGGCAGTCAAATGTGTGTTATAAGAGCTAGTTCATTTAATTTGTTCTTTTTTGGTTCTTGGGTTTTCTATTGTTTGTGCCTTCATAATCCCAAATAAAGCTAAAAAGTCTAAATAGTTAGTGCTTAAACTGATTCATGGGAGGTCAAAAGTAACACTGGAAGTTTCACTAATTAACGCCCTTTTAGTCCTAAGGCCTTCCATATCTCAATTTTTAAAGATATAAAGTAGGCTTGCTCAACCATCTTTGATTTATGTCACAACAAATTTCTCTGATTTGCCAGAACTCCACACGACCACATAAGTCATAACTATGTTCGTTGGTCGCCCCCCCCCCCTACCCATTTCATATTCAGCAAAAAAAAAAAAAAAAAAAAAAGAGTCATAACTATGTTTTATTGCGGGTCAGTGAGATATGGAAATTCACTTGAATCATATACAAATAAAGTTGATAAATTCATTGATTTACTTTAATAGCCTATCTCTAATATACAGACCATCAAAAAAAAAAAAAAAAATTCTGTACTGATGGGTGGTTGTTACTTTTTGCCAAAGTAACATAATCATTTTCCTTAAAAATAACATTAATCATTTTCCTTTCATATAACCAATTCATGCAACATTTAAAATCCATAAATAAGAGGAATAAGTCAGACCAACCTAAATTCTTCAAAAAAAAATATAAATAAATAAAAGGAATTATTGTTGCCTCGAGATGGTTCTCAAGACACTATTTTCAGTTCGATGTGCTTATTTTACTTCATAGATAAGGGCATGGGTTAGAAAATGCCTAACTTAAACCGTTTAAAATATGCATAAGAGAACCCCTTTTGGATATACACCATTGTCAATTTCTTTAAAACCTTTTTCTCTCTTCCTGTATTTGTGTGTTAAAATACTTAATATTCTAAAAAAAAATGCAGAAGTTAACAACTAAAGAGAACGATAAATCCTAAGATATATACTAAGTTTTTAATATGATTAAGTTAAACTACATACTTTGAACTAAGTAAGTTAAATTGTATGATCTCAAAGTAAGTCATCTCAATTGAAATTAAACCAAGGCAAATCATCTCGAATAGTCATATCGTAATAATTCAATTGATCCAATCCTAATAACACTAATTTGCATCAAAATAAAAGTTCTTATCACTACAAAAAAGCGGGCTATAGCCGCGTTTTTTTTAGCCGCGCTTACAAAAACACGGCTATAGTTGTTCTATAGTTGCATTTCTAAAAAATGCAGCTCTAGACTTAAAGAATAGCTGGGTTTTTTAAAAACGCGGCTATAGCTAACCTATAGCTGCGTTTTTAAAACGCGGCTATAGATTAATTCTATAGCTATGTTCAGAAAACGCAGCTATAGGTCCAGCCAAATTTTTTTTTTAAAGGGGGACCTATAGCTGCGTTTTTAAAAGACGTGGCTATAGCTAGCTAATAGCTGCATTTTAAAACGCAGCTACAGGTTTGCTATAGCCTCATTTTTTAAAAAACGCGGCTATAGTTACCCTTTAAAAGAAGTTTTTCCTGCTGGACCTATAGCCGCGTTTCTAAAAACCCAGCTATAGGTCCATTTAAAAGATGACCTATAGCTGAATACTTTTTTGTGTGTTACCTATAACCGCATTTCTTAAAACACGGCTATAGGTCCTTTTTTTTTAAAACAAAAAAAATTATTCGTCTGTAATTATCCAAAGAGGATGGCCCGAGATATTTTTTAAGACGGACCTATAGCTGCATTTTTAAAAACGCAGCTATAGGACCTTTTGTTTTTTTAAACCCACCGAATGACATCTGCCACTTTTCCACCTACCCCCACCTCATCTTTTCTTTTTTGCTCATTCTTTTTATTGCCTTCCTGAGTTTCTGTCTTTCTTTCTTCTGTAAGTCACGGCCATGAGCTGCTTTCCTTCTTCTTCTTCTTCTTCTTTTTTTTTTTTTTTTTTTTTTTTTTTTTTTTTTTTATTCATCTCAAGCACACTGACGCCATCTCCAGCCACGCCAACGCCATCCACACTGGTTTGCCCTTCTTCTTTTCCTTCCCTTATCTCTCTTTTTACTTTAGCTGTGTTTTTTTTTTTGTCTGTAGATCTTTTTTTTTTTTTGGTTAGTTAGTATGAAAATGAAGGAAATGCTATAATTTTTGAATGAAGTGGATATTCTAGCAATATTTGTGTCTATGTCTTGATTTGGATTTGAGTTTTGATTTTGAATTTTTTAGATCTATGCTTGAATTTGTGCTATTGTGTTACTGATATTGTGCTTATGTTGCTGATAGGTTGGTTTTGTTGAATGAGAGGAGATTCATTGGTTTGTGTTCTTATATTTTGGAGATTTTGTGTTTGTATTGTGAGTATGTTGTGTTTGATTTTGATTTTTCTAGGTTTGTGTTTGATTTTGAATTTTTTGAGTGTGTTTGCACTGTGAGTATGTTGTGTTTGATTTTGAATTTTTTGGATTTGCTTTTAATTTCGAAATTTTTTGGGTTGAATTTTGAATTTTTTTGGGAAAAAAAAAAACCCAGAATTTTTTTTTTTTTGTTTTTTAAAAAACCTATAGCTGCATTTTTGAAACGCAGCTGTAGGAGGCTCAAAACGCAGCCAAAACAGTACCTATAGCTGCGTTTTAAACGCAGCCCAAAGCGGGTCTATAGCTGCGTTTTTTACAAAACGCAGCTATAGGTCTCAGATTATAAATGGGTGAAAACCGCAGCTATAGGTGCTGCAAGGGGTTATTGTCATACAGGATAGGCCGCATTTGGAAACGCGGCTATGGAAAATGCAGCTATAGCCTATAACTGCATTTTTAAGGTCTATAGCTGCGTTTTCCAAGTATTCAAACTACAAACATGTACATAATCACATCAAACTACAAATATTCACAAGTATAGATACTATGGCATAAACTTACAAGTATATGATGAAGATTTCCTTACAGACCTAAAGAACTAAGAGACCAAATCCTAAGAACCTAAACTTACTAATCTCTGAAATGTGCTCTATTGGAAAAACAACGTAACTTTTGTGAATTTCTAGGTTTATTTTTATTTATTTATTTAAATGAAAGAGACTTAAGAAACTCCAAATTACAACAATTTTGAAATTATAAGGCTCATATTAATAACATTAAACATTTCATGGTTTAATATTTAGAATTACATAACCTTATAGTGTAATGGTATGCATCTAACCCTCCATAAACTTGCAACTTTTCATAATTCATAAATAAAGAAATCACATAATTATTAGTTTCTATTATTGAATAACCTTACATTTTACGATCTTAAAATTTAAACGATTATTGGGACATATATATATATATATATATATACATTCTTCAACTTTACATATTACACCCAATAGATCTACTAGAACTAGTACATGATAGCCACGGTGCCATGAGTGGATATATATGCATAGAGAAAGACTAAAGACATAACAAAATGTTATAACATTTTCAAAACATTCTTGTTTTTAGTTGTAGTGGGTTTTTGAATAATATTTTATTATGATCTATTATGAATTGACACCTCAGTTGTTGCGACACAAAAGAACTTGTGACAAAACCTACTTAATTATCCATTAAGATAGTGAAACTCACTTAAGAAGATTAACATGAGACTTCTCATTTTGTTCACGGCTCTTATGGTATAGGTGCCAAAGTCCTCTTCTATGTTAAAAATTGCTGCAGATTACTATTATTATTTTTTTTGCACCGCATCAAAATATGTTTAAGAATAAGAATGAGACTTCTCCATTTCCGCGTCAAAGTATTTATGTCATGTAAAAGGTTTGCAAAAAAAAAAAATAAATAAAAAAAAAATCTAAAGCCGAAACTTAATATTTAGTGTGTTTCCACTTACCAAAACTTTAAAAAGTGAAAAATATTTTTTTTCAAAAGAATCAAAACCGAGTTTTCTCCGTTCAAAGATCCCGAAGAGAAAGCAAATGCTTCCAGGGCTCAGTCAAGCAAGGTCTAATAAAACCTTTTCATTTTCTGTCTTTCAATCCATTGGAAACGCCCGAAGAGAAAACAAAGTAGTTAGAAGTAGTTGTAATTGTAGTTTTAGCAGCAAAGTATATTCAAGCATTAATCCAATTAAAAGGTTGACAAAGAATTTTAATAGATGTAACTTGATTGTGATTAATACAAAATTTGATGTGAATGTTAAGAACAAAAAGAATAAAAAGTTATAAGATGTGTGAATGGGGAATTTTTAAAACATTAATATAATAAAAATTTATTAAATGGTTTAACAATAGAGAGTTATATTAATGTAGTTTGATTTATATCTCTCTCAGAAGTTTAAGGGCTGTAGACTGTAGTACCTTAATTATTCTATTGATCAAAGAGTTGATCAAAGTGTTACAATAATAGAGAATGAAAACTCTGGATATTTTGGGCCATATATCACCTAAGCTCTTATAATGTCTCCCTAATTCCAATCCACCTCTCTATCATTTTTGGCATTTGAGTCAAAATTAATGTAATCAAGGATTTTAATTTATATGTTAATTGTTGATTACAATTAAACTGATGTGAAGTTTATATAGAATTAAAATACACGATTTTATTTCATCTTTTGAAAGAGAGGATACACAAAGTTAATTTTGAAACTAAGTCTTGATTGATGTTGTAAAAAATACAAAAAAATTAAAATAAGGAAATAGTTTGAATTTTGTATTGAATCCTTCAAAATTCTCTGTTAGAGAGTATCATATCAACCTTTTTAAATCTTTGAAGATATATTGATGCACTGATGTGTACAAATTAAAGCTTATTAGTAGCATGTCAATATCTTAAGGGTTTAATGGGTAAATTTCAATATTAGAAGAGGGTCAAATCACATTGGGGTTGATTTTATTTTTGTGCCCTAAGCATGACTTCTTCAGGCACGTGAAGGGTGTGAAGGTTGGAGACTTTAAAATTCAAATTAAAAAGTAGTTTCCTCCTTTCTTAGTCCCAACTTTCATTTCTTGGCAAAAAGCCAAAGAGAGTTAAGAGTAAAGTTTATTTGAGCTGGGATTAAGTACATGGGATTAACCTTGGACATGTCACAAACAACTTGAAAAGGTTGAATGATGTAGGGTACTACTTTTATGGGGAAAATGCCGTTGACAAAGATCAATTTAAAATTGAAATACTTGTGAAGATAGAGCAAATAAAAAAAATACAGCTGTGAATGTGTGCATGCAAGCAAAGCTCATGAATTTACTACTGACATCGCTAGATGCATACACTATGCAAAAAAAGAAATGAAGATACTTGATCTCATTGTTTTCTAATGGATGCTATGCAATTTGTAACTTTTCTAATAGTAGCTGGAGTGGATTGTACATGGTACACAGGTATTCCACTTGCTTACAAATAGCTATACAATTGTTATTATACATAGAAGTTACCTCTGATGGTGATTGTTTATTGCTGCAAAAGCAGATTGGACTACTTATTAAATTGATATCATTGCATGCTCAGGTGGCTTCTAACTGTAAAGAATGGCTCTACTTGTCTTTGTATGCCTAGTTCGAATACTGAAGCGCATATGCTTGGTTGTTGTACTAATCATGTAATTTCCTTTTTAACTTTGCTCTTGTTACATATTTTTGCTTTGATTTTTGTCTTTATACCGTGTGTAACTAACTTCAAAGCACATATGCAGTATGATCTCACTATTTGACAACATAGAACAGAACAATCGTGGCCCTGTATACTCATTGCACATTTCACAGTTAAAATATAAAAAATTGGATGAAAGGTATTGCAGAGGATTTTATGATTTTTTCCTTTTGTGTGCACCACAAATGGTTTGCCTCAAAGGCTGCATTGCCAAGCAATCTTTAACATGCCTGCAATTGCCTTAGCTGAAACTCATTCCTATCTGCTGATAGGATAGGTAACTCAATAAGCCTTGAAGTACTCTTTTGCTAAACCATGAGAAGTTACAGAACTTCTTTCTATTTTTGTTAATTATGGTTGTAATTAACAAAAAAAAAAAAACCAAAACCAAAACCCACAATCGCAATCGCAATCGCGGTTTTGGTTTTTTCTGAAGCACTTCCTATAAGTACTTATAGGTAGTGCTTCAGAAAAAGCAGGAAATTCGTGAAATGTTAAATCGTATAAACAATTACAGCAAAATCTCCTAGATTTAGAAAAAGTTTGGAGGATCTGATTAAATATTTATTTCAATGTCGTATTTAATTAAAAAAAAAAATGGAGCAGAAGTTATGGGTAATCATCCAAAAGAAAGGGAAATTCCTGAAAAATCAAATCGATAAACAAAACAACAAAATCTCCCAAAAATCAAAGAAAATGAAGCTTGAAGGAGCAAAGTAAATAATTACTTCAGAATAGAGCACAGATTCAACCTTACAAATCAACAATCAATAGGTAAAGAGAATTTTCCAATTTCAAAATCAACAATCAACAATCAACATTTCATAAGAGAGAGGAGAACCTGTAATCAAACAAGTGGAATCAGCGGTGTTGGAGTCGAGATGAAAGGAGACCACCGATTTTTGAGTTTTCTGAGAAATGTGAAAGAGGAAAATCAAAGAAACGCGGTGAAACTCGATGAGAAAGTGGGAGAAAACAAAGAAACACCAAAAATTCAAAGAAGAAATTAGGGTTTGTGATTAGGCAATACCAATTCTTATCAATGCGATTGAGAGACGAAGAAAACACATCGTGACCGAGAGAGACGAAGTCACGAAGAGAACACCGAGCTTAGATTGAGAGAGACAAAGAGACACAGACGAAGAAATTACGAACTTGAGCTTGAATGCTATGTGATTTCCATGATTGCCGAGCTTAGATTTGTATTTGGGGAAAATTTAAAAACAATAATTTAACATGTATTTAAGAGAGAAACAGAGCACATTAGAGAACATATGCAAAAGCAAAGAATGCCATCAACAAAGCCAACTTAAACGAACGATGATTTTGGGATATATTTGATTAATTCAAAGTTCAAAACAACAAACAATATTCCAAAACATTTCACAGGAAGCCCAGTCTTTTAGCCTTTGAAAAAAAAAAAAAAAAAAACCATTTATACAGATATTCATGTTTAATTGATTTCAAAAATGCAAAATCCATAAAATACCAGTGTTGAAGAGTCAAGAGAGAGAGCCACCGCTGCCAACTGGGCGATGATCATCGTGCAGTGACGCCTCCTCAGCATAGTGCCCGTCCGATCTGCTTCTCGCATATTTGATATTGCTTTCTGACTGTATTTTACTCCGTAAATATGTATACCAGTGAGTACTTTTCAAGTTAGAGAGTCTGGTGATATGGGTGAGTCGTGAGTGGGTCAGTGGGTTTAGCCGTTTTGGTGTAATTTTGAATTATAATTAAATTATCAGGTAATTACACCCATAAAGATTGAGCTGTTTGAATTTTATATTTTAAAATTTTAAATTTTAGATTTTACACTTTAAAATTTGATAGCATTTAGATTTTATATCCTAAAGTTTCAAAATTTGAATTCTACCTCTTAAATTTTAGGACTTTGTGGATTTTAGACTATAAAATTTGGGACTATTTGAATTTTAGACCTTAAAATTTCAGAATTTGTGCATGTAAAATCTAAATATCTTAAAAATTTAAGGGTTGAATACAAATTTTAAAATATCAGAGTGTAAAATCTAAACATCCCAAACTTCAAGCTGTAAAAACTCTAAATTCTGAAATTTCAACTTGTAAATTTAAACATAATCAAACTTTAAGGTGTATTTTGCAAATTTACCCTTGATATAATGTAAAAGGGGTTTAGTAGCTTGCAAGTAGTTCAAATCGTAAATATCTTTGTTTTTGTTCTGTAATCTTGGCGGCACTAT
This sequence comes from Castanopsis chinensis, assembly GCA_032878915.1. Lineage (NCBI taxonomy): Eukaryota > Viridiplantae > Streptophyta > Magnoliopsida > Fagales > Fagaceae > Castanopsis > Castanopsis chinensis. The sequence continues at coordinate 456,539 of JAVQMG010000017.1, forward strand.
CTACACATGCATTGAGATCATTCTTTTACTCTCTTTTACATGCCCATTGTATTCTTTTTTTTTAATTATTATTATTATTATGAAAAGTAGTTCATTTTATTCAGAGAAGAATAAAAACATTACATCTTGAGACACTAAATTGCTCAATGATAGATGGAGTTTCCTCTATCCAAGAACTAAATTCTAACAAGTTTCTAGTATATTGAGCTAGACCATGTGCAGCTTTGTTACCATCCCGTGGAACAAAAGAAAATTTGCAATCTCTAAACCTTTGAGCATGTAACAAAGACCCTGAGATAATGTTAGAGATGCTTGTCTGAGGAGTGGTCGAACCAAGCAGGGAGCGAAAAACCACCTATATATATATATATATATATATATTATGAATCATCTTCAAAAATTGTAGCTCTAATACCCATCTCCCAAGCAAACTGCATTCCTTCCTCCAAAGCCTTGGCTTCAGTTAGAACATGGGTGAGTTTCATCTTTTAGTTTAGTTGAATATTTAATTACAAAATGAAATTGTTTCTCCAAAAAAAATAAAAAAAATTACATAATGAACTAAAAGTGTAACTAAATTATTGCATAATAAGAATGAATAAATCTATTTCATAGTTAATAAATAATCGCATAATGTCACAAAAATAATTAATTACATAGTTAAAAATTTAATTGTGTTCAATATTTGAATCCCAAAATTTGTTAATATCCCGATTTCAGAAAGTGTTTGATTCCCAATTTCAAAAAATTCTAAAACAATATTTCAAAAAGTTGATATAGATATAAATGTTTGTGTCAAGAATAATGAAAATACAATAAAGACTATCATAAAATACCTTGTCAATATATAAATAAAACGAAGTACAATTATTCATGTACTAGCACTCGATTTAAAAAGATGTACAATTATTCAAGCACGACCATGAGATACACAGCATCCCCATGTCCTCAACCTCAAAAAAGGATGAGCATGATTACTCTGTTCATGTACCGTCAAAAGTTACTACCACCTATGGAAAATGAGTGTTAGTAAAGACAAAAGATGTTGATGTAATGCATGCATGAAGATGTTTAATAAAGAAATTTTGCTCTTGGGTCTCTTTCAATGGGTTAGTAGTAGAGATCCAAAGCTTCAAAGATTGATCTAATAGAGTTGAAATTTTAGGTACAACACTGTCTAATTTGATGTCTTTAATTGCATTTTTATCAAATTTGAAAATTTTAAATTGAGGGTCCATTTGGATAGAACTTATTGCTGAAAACTAAAAACACTGTAGCAAAATAATTTTTAAATGTATAAATAGTACTACGGGACCCATTTTTAATAAAAAATTGTTAAAAAAGTACATGCACAGTGCACATAGTATGCGCACAATACGCAT